>CM032448.1:31807037-31858676 GCA_019049505.1 Pachyrhynchus sulphureomaculatus
AATTTCAAAAAGGATACTTTCTAAAAAGTTGATTTTTTTGACCCGAGAAAGTGTAATGTTCCCTTTATGATGGTGAATGTACCCAACTTGTTGGCTTGTTAAATTTCAGTGCTTCATCTAAATTGTACAAAACAAAAAGTTGATAGTAATTTAGTTAATTCTTTTAACTTAAAAATTAGTGGGATTTATGCTCCGGTGTCTCGCTCAAAGCATGTGAAACGACATACTTACATAGACCAAAACAAAAAGGTACCTTTCTTAACCACCAAAATAATAATTTTTTTTGGCGAAATTGTTTTGGGCTTGTGGACGCTTTCTAAGAGTGTCCATAAACTTTTAAGGGAGGCCCAAAATTGTGGGGCACACTATTTGAAAGAAAACTTATAAAAATAAATTTATTTGAAAAAACTAAATTGTTCTGTCATCCCAGACCAACTTGGGTAAAGTCTAATATAGGTAGAAAAACTTTCCGCTACACGGTGTACATTCCCTGGCCAAATTATTAGACGCACTGTATTTTTTTTAGTAATTTTATGTTTCTTAAGAGTTTTTATGCAATAATGGTATATTTAAACTACAATATTATTGATTTTTATTTAAAAGAATTGTTGTAGACTACATATTTGTATTTATTTTTAACATATGGCAACACTGTGTTGACAAAGTGATACATGAACGTAAACAAGTACAAATCTGTATCAGTCGCGATCGGAATCGAGTCAGGTACGGACGTGTTTCTGTGGCTTTATGGACTGTGATTGTTTGTTTAACAGTTTTATACTACTCAGTTATTAGTTTATTTTGTATGCAGTGTTTTAAAAAAGTAATTGGACTATTTTCATTATGGGTAGAAAAGGCGATCTTTCACCACGTAAAAAAGCTGAAGTGAAGGCCCTTGTGATTGCGAAAACATTTACAAACCGAGAAATATCACGAAGATTGGAGGTTTCTGAAGTTAGTGTACGACGCATAAAAAAGAAAATTGAGTCAGGGGAGGAATTAAGCCCGAAAAGAAAGAAAAGATGCGGTAGAAAACCAATTTTCACTCCACGATCAGAGAGATGTTTGAAGAAAATTTGTGTAGAAAACAGATTTGCTACCACAAAGGTAATAAAATCACAACTCCAGGATGCTAGCGTAAATGCTTCTGAGCGCACTGTTCGAAGAAAATTGAAAGAATTAGATTTTAAGGCCTGTCGCCCCGCCAGGAAGCCCAAGTTAACAGGTGCAATGAAAGCAAAGCTCCTGAAGTGGGCCAAACAATGGCAAGACAAAGATATGGACTTCTGGAGATCGGTAAGATACAGCAATTTAATCAATAATTGATACATTATTATCATTTTCAGTTAAATAAAGCAAATAAACATGGAAGTTTATATATTTTTCCTATTTTTGACAGGTCTGCTTCAGTGACGAAAGCACATTCGAAATTTTGCAGAATAAAGCTCAGTATGTGCGTCGTCGTCATGGAGAAAAGTTTCATCCTGATTGTGTCGTCCCGACGGTTAAACATCCCACCAAAATGATGATTTGGTCAGTCATCAGCGGCAAGGGCACTGGACGTCTGTACGTCGTCAAAGGAATAATGAGGCAAGATCAGTACAAAGAAGTATTACAAAATCGGTTGATTCCGCAGCTCAGAGAATGGTTTCCAAATGGGGAACCATTCACTTTCATGCAAGATGGAGCTCCCTGCCACACTGCTCGGTCTGTTAAAGCTTTTTTGGCAGAAAAAAATATCCCTTTGTTGGATTGGCTAGGGCTAGCCCTGATATGAACCCCATTGAAAATGTGTGGGAGCTGATGAAAAGAGAAGTGGCTAAAGATGTGACTACCAACAAAACCCAGCTCCTAGAAAAGATTATTCATGTGTGGCATCATCATTCTCAAATGCAGGAGAGAGTACAATCTTGCATTGATAGCATGCCGCGCAGAATTAAAGCTTTGATAGCGGCTGAAGGTGGCTGAACTAAATATTGACTTTTACTAACATTAATTTCACTTTTCTTTAAAACTTAATAAACTTATGCTTTTCTAAATTAATGCTGTTTTATTTATGTCAAATAAATAGGTAATTGATTGGATAATATAAAAATAAAAAACAAATCCATTTAAAATAATAAAACGGTACAATATCACTCGGTAATTAATATTTTTCACATGAAATCTTGCAGTGCGTCTAATAATTTGGCCAGGGACTGTATGAGTATATGTCGCTAAACCCCTTTTTTCTACATATATAACGATTATAAGGATAGTAACTCACTATGAAAATAAAGGGGACTCGAATGTGCATTTTGGTACTTATTTCTTATCTTATCACTTTTATCGTTTCAAGTTCGCTGTTTTCATTTTCCATAAAACATACAACATATAGCATACGGAGTAGAAAACAGGTAAGTACCTTTTAAAATCAGCATTAGCTAAATAGATTTAACATGAGAGTGGCCTTTAAATTTTTGAGAAGACGGATAATTACGGTGTATAGTTTAAAATTATTTTTGAGTATACAAGGTACAAAGTGTGGCCAATATAACATGTTTTTTTAAATGGAACATCCTATTTTCTAATTTATTTTTAAATTCTGCGTAAAATTGTAAAACTTTTTTATTAATAATGTTATATACCTAAACCTAGTAGTTTTTGTAATATTTCAATTTTATTTAAAAAATAGTATTTTTCAGTTTTGTAAAAAATTACCAGTAGCGCCGTTGTTTCTGACGGTGGAATACTCATAATTAGTACGAGCGTTCTATAGAGATGAAAAAAAAAGATATGTAAAGAAATTTGAGTTAGATACTACAGGGCATTCAAAATGCCTTTTATTAAGTATGTCGTACACCTATTTCTAATAGTTTTCGATTTATTTTGAATTTTTAAATTTTCTCCCTTGTTTTTAATACATTTACGCTATTGTGAAAACATAAACAAATAGTTAATAATAATTTTAATATAGTTTAACTTATCTAATGATTAATTATTATGACGTAATAAATGTTCAAAAATATGCCCTTCTAGTTAAATACATATGTTTAGTCGTTTTACTATATTTTCTTTAACTTTCCTTAGCATAAAGGGCGTTATTGTCCTGCACGCATCCCGTATCCTATTTTCCGTATCTACTGGTGTTGTAGGGGGATTCACATAAACACGATCTTTAATGTAGCCCCCACAAAAAGGTGTTAAATCATATGATCGAGGGGTCCACTGAATGAATCCATCCCTAGCGATCCATTTTTGTGGGTAACGATCGTTTAAAAATTCCCGAACCGAAATATTGTATTCACGAAAAACTCACCCTTTGAGATTTTTGTAACATAGTTTTCCATTTTCATTTGTTTCTGAGGCTGTTTGTCGATCTGTTTGCAACAAAGACATTTTATAGCTAAGAGGAGACAAACCATGTTGTTCATCAATTTGTCAAATCGATCGCGCGTTTAAAATTTCAGTGACTGCGGTAAGGACAAGTAGAAAAAATTGGACTAAATTGCAACACTGTCCAAGAGTTACTTTATACTACGTCCATGCAACGCCACTTACATTTATTAATTTTAATAGTTGGTTATATATAACTTACTAAAATACAAATTTAGACATCGTTTAGCCGTTAATTTTGACTAAAATAATATTTAGTTTATTCTCTACTACTCAGTATATATCACCACTACACCAAACACTTTATTTTTGCACTCGACGCGCGTTTCGCTAACCATGTTAGCTTCATCAGGAGCGATGAGTGACTGATCAATCATCGCTCCTGATGAAGCTAACATGGTTAGCGAAACGCGCGTCGAGTGCAAAAATAAAGTGTTTGGTGTAGTGGTGATATATACTGAGTAGTATCATTGTGCCAAAGATTCCACATTCCCAACTTAGTTATTCTCTACTAGCTAAAATTATGCTTTTCGCTAGGTTAGACTTTCAATCAGTCAATTTTTGAAAGCACATTAAATAGAAATGTTATACTGTAAATCTGCAGGTGTTTATTTGGCACAATAATTTTTGAAGGAATCAATTTCAAATTTCCCATACACTTGAAATATGGAAGGAACCTATAGTGTTTGAGCAATATCGCTTTAGGTGAAAGAGGTGGGGCTCATTAAATATTGCATAGTTTTAATATATTTTTTTCCTTGTTTTTAGTCAAGATAATTTACAAATTTAAAGCATAATTCCGGGTATTCTATAGACTCGTCTCCTTCCATCATTGCCATGTAGGCACATTCGGGACTCGTCGGAGAATATAAACGGAGCACCATTGCTCTAAGGTCCAGTCGACATGTTCTCGGGCAAATCTGAGGCGCGCTTGTTGATGAGCTGCTGTCAGTTTGGGTCTTCTTCTGACTCCCCAATGACTGACAGCCCGACCACGAACTTGTCAAAGCTCCTACTGGATCTCAACGCCGGTCAAGTGACAATTTCTTAGAGTTGTGTTGACAATGAAGCGGTTGTCTCGCTCCGAGGTACACCTTCTTCTTCCTGATCCTGGTCTTCGTGTAAAGGTGCCAGTCTGTTGGTAACGTCTGTAGACTCTAGAGATAGCTGACTGGCTCACGTGCAGTTGCGCAGCGACTACACGTTGACTATGCCCTTCTTGCAATTGGGCAGCGACTTGTGCCATTTCTTCCGTGGTAGTATCCATTTTCCGATGAATGATTAGTGAACAGCTATAGCAGAAATGTTGACGGTTCAAGTTCCGGTAAAGCAATAATAGGAAAATGCAGTTGCATGTTATTTTATAGGGATCAACAGCGCGCAACGAGTTCGTGGCTGGGCGAGTAAAAAAACGGTTATATTCAGTAAAACCGTTTTAATCAGTAAAACTTTTTGGAAATCCAAATGTTTTTGGTATTATTGGAAAGAGTAGAAAATCAGCATTCTTATAATACGAAAAGTAATACCACTGTTTAAAAATTAAATTCAAGGATCGGTGTTAAAAGAAGCAAAATCATTTGAGTAGATGTTTTTACTCACCAGTGTATTTTAACCTGCTCTTTGTTAGTGAAATATGCATCTTTAAATTTTCGATCCAAGAACGTGGCACTTGTGTAGTTGTTATTCATTTCAATATTTGCGAATCTCTGGCTCAAACCTTCAAGTAAATTATCCCGTATAGATTCCAAACCAGGAATCCTGATTTCCATTAAATATTTATTTAACAACAAAATCGTTGGAACCACTTCTGATATTATACACAGTAAACTACTCAAATGTTTGGTAGTTTGTTCAAATGGTTGTAAAAGCTCCAGTAATTTTGATTAAGTCCCACTGAATTGATGTCAAAGAAAAAAGTGAATCATATTGAGCAGCGAGCATGCTGATAGCTCGTCTTTGCTCAGAAAGCATTTCCGATAAATAAAATGTTGAATTCCAGCGTGTAGATACATCTTGTACCATTTTCTTTACTATAATGTTAAAATCTCTCTGGATTTATTCTATTTCCATTCCCGAAGGAGATGAGTGGTTTAAATGAGTTCCATCCTTCTGACACCTATTGTATGACGTCCAATACAGATTTTTGCACTTTTACACAGTAGATTATTACCAGTTGTTGGGTATGCTCCTGGGTCTTTAATAAATAGGTGGACTCTTGTGTTGTTTATACTTTTTCCTTCGATCATATGATTTACGGCATTCTTGATGTTTTCGCTGATGTGAGTACCTTCTAGGTCTCTGATATTAAGCACAAAAATGTTTTGGTTTAAAACCTTGCTGCAGTCAAACTTATAAAGTTCTTATTATTTACGTCAGATGTCCACATAGCTGTTGTAAAGGCAAAAACATCAATACCTGATAGTAAATCAGCAAGTCTTGTCTTGTTCGTACATTTTCGGGAAGGACGCTTTGGTTAAAAAATGCTCGGCTTGGAATATTATATTTCGCAGCGTTTTTATTTTTTAACTAGAAGAGTATTGTACTGGCTTATTTTTTAATAAAGAAAGAGGAAGAAAATTATTTTTAAAATAACTTATTAGATTATTTTCAAAGTAGTTTATTGTTACCTTTATCCTTTAAGGATGTTCCGAAGAAAATAAATTTTATTATGATTATTTAGAAAATTTGAATATACATATTTATTAGTGTCCTTTATACGTAGAAAAAATTCCAATACTCCTTACGGCACTCAACTTGTAAATATTGGCTGTTAAAATTTGCATTTTTAACATACATACTGACATAACTGAACTCTGCTTCACATTCTACTGTCGATTTCCAAGGAAAAGCACCACCTACTATTCCCATAGTGTAGTCAAGGATGCCCGATATTGTGTCATAAGTATGTCATAAAAACATATATTAATGAAGCTACACACCAAAAAAGCTTCTGGCGCTGATGGAATAGCTTCTATAGTTTTCAAAAATTGTGCGAGGGAACTAACACCAGTTTTCTGTAGACTTTTCAGCCTATCCTATAAAAAGGGAATATTTCCTTCTTGCTGATACCTAAAAAAGGCAAGAAGACCTTGCCAAATAACTACCTCAACATTTTGATATCAGTTATTAGGTTGTTATTATTATGACGCATTTCGTATCCCATTTAGAAAAATAAACTTTTAATTATATAAACTACCCGCAGAAATGGGTATTAAACAACAGCTGCGTACTTGAACGCTCGGACATCGGCTACCTTGAAGAAATTCTATCTTGGGACCAACTGGAATTTAACGCTACAAAAACTTAGGCGGTACTTTTCTAAAAAAGTTAACGTTTCTGAACCTGGCATAGTTATATCGGGGCACTCTCCATTCCTCTAACATCGTAACTCAATATGTCCTAGCATGAACATGTTGCAGGCATAGCAAGGATAGCTTCTCAAAAGTTGGAAATACTATTTCGAACTAGAAATCTTTATACTCCACAACAACTATTAATTATTTACAAAGCTCAAATTCGACCAACTATGGAATACTGCTCCCATATTTGGGGCTCCGCTCCCAAACATACACTGCATTTGTTGGATTCTATTCAAAGAAGAGCTGTTCGTCTTACTAGAGACTCGGAACTGACCGGCGGCCTTGATTCGCTGGAACATCGAAGAACGGTTGGCGACTTGAGCCTATTCTACCAGTATTTTTATGGAAAGTGTTTGAAGGACGTAGTCCTCTTAATTCCTCAAAGAGTTGCATGTTATAAATATACGTCGCATTTTAAGCAACCTATAGAAAAAATAGAGAAAAAAAGTTCAAGAAGAAGTCCACAAACAATACCTACCTCAACTCAAGAAAATACGTAAGCTAAGACAGAATAATTAGTCCAACACTTTTACAGAACTCCACCATAACATTGACTCTTTTCCATTTTATAGAAGAGTAGCTAATCTTAGTAATGTTACCTTTGATAAATCAGAATTACAAATGTTAGAAAAAAGGTCTCAAATATTGCCCAAATATTACTAACCCCAAAGACATAGAGCTGCTAGCAAGCAAGCCAGAACTAATTTTAGATTTAACACAAAAAAAATCTTACAAGGCAAATACATAATTAACATTTAACAACATAAACTTTCTTACTAACGATAAACGAGTGAATAAAGTTATTAAACAGATCCAATCAAAAATAACAGCTAACAATTTAATTATAAGTAAAGCGGACAAAGGTAATACTCTCACTATAACGAATGAAATGGAATACAAAAATAAGATACAAAATAAAATCGATTCTGACGAATTCATAAAGCTAAAATTGGACCCACAATCTCATTTCATAAAGCTATAAATAAAGAAATTCAAACATATATATGTGAACATATTTCCAACAGCGAAACCAAAAACGTTACAAATAGTGAACCCTACAGCCGAAACTTCACAAAGAAAACATACCAATGAGACCAAGTTGTATCGTATATAAACGCCCCGTCTTACAAACTATGTAAGCAACTCACTGCCGATCTACCTAACATCATAAACTATGTTTCACCTTATTTAGTAAAACATTCGTCGAAATTAGTCAGAAAACTAAACACTATCAATTTACCCACGGACTGCAAGTTGATCTCATTTGATGTAAAAAGCCTTTTCACATCAATTCCCATAACAGAAGTAAAACTGATACTAGAGTCCCTTATAAATAATAATGATCTGTCTAATCCTAACAAAGTTAGTTTAATCCCAATTCTAGATATCTGTCTAGAACAAAATTACTCTAAATTTAACCGTAAAAATATATAAACAAAACAGTGGCCTATCAATGGGAAGCTCTTTGACCCCCATCTAGCGGACGCATTCATGGCTTTGGCAACTTTGAAAAAAAAAACTTTTCTCAAAAGGAAACTATAGAAATGTAACCAGACATGTCCACTTTTGGGCAAGATACCTTGACGATATTCTCTGCATTTGGAAAGGAACCTAGACTCAATTGTCACAGTTCTTATCAACTTTAAATAAAATCAATTATAACATCCAATTCACAATAGAAATTGAAGTAGACAAATCACTTAGTTTTTTAGAATTAAAAATTTCAGGTGGAGAACGAAATAAAGTTTGATATTTTCCGTAAACTACGACAGACACCATTATACATGCTAAATCAAATTAATCCTGGAAGATCAAAATGTCAATCTTCCACAGTCTCATACAAAGAAAAACTAACATGTCACTAAGTACGGATAATTATCTAAAAGAACTGAACATAATCAAAATAATAGCCAAAAACAACAGATATAATCCAATTATTATAGATACACTAAAAAAAAAAACAAGAAACATAAAAATATATTTCAACAATTTTACGCACCAGATGTAAAACACGAACGCAGAAAATGGTTTGCTATCAACTATGTCGGTGGTATTAGTAACAAAATCAACAATAGCCTTAATAAGCTGGAAATAAACTGTATAAGAGTTAATAAAAACAATATAGCTCGGTATCTAGTTAATAACAAAGAAAAATCTAACAAATACGGATAATCGGGTATATATGAACTTAATTGTGATGACTGCGACGCTGTCTATGTGGGACAAACGGGACGGAGTCTACAATAAAGATTAAAAGAACACACTCCATTTTAAATAAACAAAAATTAACAGGCTTTGCTGAACACTACATAGACAATAATCACCTTTTAAATAACGAGAGGGTGAAGTTGCTATACAGTGCCCAAAAAAGGAAAACATATGGATTATTTAGAAATTCTTAGCATAAAAAAAGCCATTAAAAATAATATAAAAATAACGAACACCCAAACAGAATTTGGAAATACCCCCATATTAGACGCCGTGTTAAGATAGACTACCTGTAATTGACCCAATTTTATTACCTTAATTTACATTTAGTACCAAATGGAACTTAGAACTTAAGTTTAGCCTTTTTGTAAACCTCTTCGAAAATGGTCACGAGCCAAAACACGTACCAGAGTGATCTGAATAAATTCAGTTAAATTGTATTTTATTTCAAAAGTGTAAATAGCACGTAGGCTGAAAAGTTTTTGGTCTTACACATAGATGTCGCCTTTTTCAAAAAATCCATATGATTTTTAGGAACGATACGTGTCAAAATTTCATGACATTTCGACGATTAGTTTACAAGTTACAGTGGTTTTAGTGACGCTACTTTTGATATTTCCAAAGCAATGGAAAAAATCGAATTTCGTGTGTTGATTAAATACAGTCTTTTTGCTGAGAAAAAACACCGTTCAAGCAAAGTAATGGCTTAATACGTGTTACGGGGACTCTGCCCTAATCATGTAGTGGTATGCTGAATTTAAACGAGGTCGTATAGATACAAATGATGAACGCCAAATGAGTGGTTTCACTGGAAAACATAAAAAATTCACAAAATTGTTTCTAAAGATATCAAAAGAACGTGTTGGTCATATTTTGCATGAATATTTGAGCATGATAAAGCTCTGTTCGAAATGGGTACCGTATTTGCTTACAGTGGACCAAAAACAACAACGTGTTTTTTTTATGGGTCTAGCACATGTGCTGCAGCGAAGAAGTCCCTAAAGCGCTACAGGAGCGATGCGAGTGCGGAAAAAGCAATTCACGTTGTTCTTGAATCGCTGTAAATTGTACTCGGTGGGAAACACAGTCCTGGACAAATTATTCCAAAGGGATGATGTTCTTCATATAAAAGACTGCTTGGAAAGCGTCGTACGAGGAGTAACAAGCTGAACCTCATACGGATGTGAAGTATTAGCGCGACGTGTACTTCTAACATGTACCGCTCTGGGAGGAATTAAGCGGGCCACATCCTTCGAACACTTTCCATGAAAATACTTGTAGAATAGGCTCAAGTCGCCAACTGTTCTTCGATGTTCCAGCGAATTAAAGCCGCCGATCAGTTCCGGGTCTCCAATCAGACGAACAGCTCTTCTCTGAATAGAATCCAACAAATGCAGTGTATGTTTGGGAGCGGAGCCCCAAACATGGGAGCAGTATTCCATAGTTGGTCGAATTTGAGCTTTGTAAAGAATTAACAGTTGTTGTGGAGTGTAAAGTTTTCTGGTTCGAAATAATATTCCCAACTTTTGAGAAGCTCTCCTTGCTATGCCTACAACATGTTCATGCCAGGATATATTTGCTCCCAAATTAACGCCCAACAAATTGAGTGACGATGTTAGAGGGATGGAGTGCCTCGACATAACTATGTCAGGTTCAGCAACGTTAACTTTTTTAGAAAAAACTGTCGCCTGGATTTTTGTAGCGTTAAATTCCACTTGGTTACTGTCACCCCAAGATAAAATTTCTTCCAGGTCTTTGTTAAGTTGAATGACTTCCTGGTGTCTGTGGATATTCGTCTGAGTAGCCGATGTCCGAGCGTTCAAAGTGAATGAAGAGATAAGCGTACTGTCATCTGCAAAGCTGTAGATTGGATTCTCGGTCTTTTCCAGTAGATCGTTAATGTAAATGAGAAAAAGAGTAGGGGACAATATGGAGCCTTGAGGTACACCGGCGTTGATAGTGAAGGTGTTAGAAAGAAATCCGTCGACTGCCACTCGTAAAGAACGCTCTCTGAGGAAACATGAGAACCACAAACAGAACTTTTCAGACATACCATAAGAGCGTAGCTTAGATAACAGCCCATCGTGCCAAACACGGTCGAATGCCTTGGATATGTCAAGAGCTGTCGAGATTCTCCAAAGTGTTCAATTGCGTTGTTCCAAACGTGTGTTACATAAGTCAGAAGATCTCCTGTTGATCTATTTTTACGAAAGCCAGCACAGTTTTTGAGAACTATGGCAGGTATTCCGTCAGTGCCAGAAGCTTTTTTGGTGTCTAGCTTCATTAAAATATGTTTTTATGATCTGGCATCCTTGACTGCACTATGGGAATAGTAGGTGGTGTTTTTTCTCCTTGGAAATCGACAGTAGAATGTGAAGTAAAGAGAGAGTTCAGTCAACAAGTTCGCTTTCTCAACACGTGTCGTTACAATAGAATTATCTGGCCGTGAGTGAGTGGTGGTATGGTGGATTTGGTGAAATTTTGACTGACTGCCTTAGCGACTGACCAAAAGGACCTGGAATTGTTGGGACAAGCGAGAAGTTTGTTTCTAATTCGTTGATTGTGTGTCTCCTTGGTTTCGTCGATAATTTCTTTGCATCTGTTCCTGGCACGAACAAAGGTGTTACGGTTTATGGTGTTAGGATTTTCACGCCATTGTCGGTAGGCAAGATGTTTAGAAGCAACAGCTTCTTTGCATTTTCGGTCAAACCAAGGCTTGTCGTTGGAAGGGCATTTCTTCGAAAAAGGGATGTAAGCCTCCATACCGGCCAAATTAACATCGGAAAACCTCCCTGGCGCAGTCAGATGGGTCGTCGCGTCGGTTCGAAAACAAACGTCTAACCAAGGGAAAGTTCGAAAATATTCTATGAGATCTTCCCATTTAGCAGATTTGTAGAGCCAAATCTTCCGCGGTTTAGGCGCCTCTCTGTCTCTGATTGGTAGGATACTCGATGTCGAAAGTAGTTTATGGTCAGAAGAACCTAACGGCGGATTTACGCTGACCGTGTAAATCTCCGGATTAGTGGTTAAAAAACAGATCAAGAAGACCGGCGAACTCCCCGTCTCGATTAGGGATCCGTGTTGTTTTCGTCAATAAGCTGAGTTAAACCACAACTGATTGAAAATGATTCGGCTTCACGACCTTGATGATCACGATGTTGATGATTCTGAGCGCTATTTGAACCTGTTTATGCGCAATAAAAAGTATTTTTCATCAATCTGTAGTTATAGTTTTTGGAAAATCGGCAATCGGCTGAGTGGACAGCAGCCGTTGAAAGGCGTCCGAAGCGACCAAAAACACAACAGTCTGCTAGGAAGGTTTTGGCGACTATGCTGAGAAGGGAAAAGCCATCAATAGCGAATATTATATAAACTTATTGGTGCGTTTGAAGGCAGAAATCGTAAGGAAATGTCCCCAAATGAACAAGAAAAAAGTATTCTTTCATCAAAACAATGCGCCATGTCACAAGTCAATGCTAAATTACATCAATTGAAGTTCGAATTGCTTCCTCATCCACCGTATTCTCCAGATTTGGTCCCCAGCGACTATTTATCTATTCACAGACCCCAAAAAATACTCGCGGGTAAGAAATTTGGCTCCAATGAAGAAGTTATCGCCGAAACTGAGGCCTTTTTTCAAAGCAAAGACAAATCCTTCTACAAGAAAGGTATAGAAATGTTAGAAAGGCGTTGGATTGATTGTAGCGCTCTTGAACGAGACTAGGTTGATGAATAAAGTCTATTTTTGCACGTATTATTAAGATGTTACACCTAGAACCGACCGCAAAGTTCATAAATTTTATATATAAAATTTATTATAATGCAGTGTAGCTATAAATTATCTCAAGATATGAGGATTTAAAAGGGGATAAAAATAAAAAGATTAAAAACCGATAATATTGTAATATTTTAATTTTTGCTTTTTTGTAAATTTTAGAAGCAAAACGCTTTTAGATTTTTTTAGCTTGTTTTCATACTATAGTTGAGCGCCTACATTACATGAAAAATGTTATCATCAAATCATTTTCATATCTTGTGCATTATTTTTTGTTTGTTTTAGATATACCACACACATCCAATGATAAACTTTCAGTATGTCCGAAATATTTGAAAAATTGATATGCTCCTGTTGCAAAAAATATCTATCGTTTTTTCCCATTAAAGTATATCCTAACCGTCAAGTAAAATGTGGACGATGTAATTCCAGTGATAATGATGGTACAGTTTCCAAATTATATGAAACAATTGCTAAAGAACTAAAGTTTCCATGTATTAATCACTATGAGGGTTGCAAAAACCTTTTGGAGCCACATGAGGTTATTTTTACACGAAAAAAACCTGCATTGGGACATTAGTAAAATGCCCTGTTTGTAATAATTTCGAAGGACAGAGCTTAAATATTGTAGATCATTTTAAACAAGAACATTCCACTAATTATATAAATGTTTTTGAGTTTTTAATTTCTCTTGATTACAGAAATGAGGAGAAATTCTATTTATATGTCAGCGATTCTCAAAATGTTTTAGCTATTATTTATGTAAGGTATGATGAAATTGTAAACAAGTTATACTTGGATATTGCTCCAATTTATGTAGAAGCTGAACATGATACTAAAAGTTTTCTACAGAAATTTGACCTATATTCAATTGATAATAAAATAATGTACAGCTCTATGGAAAAGAAATGTTCACAATATATAAAAATGTGTTGGTTTAACCATAAGTAACGATTTTGATGGAGATATTATTAAAAGGAAGTTTCCTAATAATTTAGCTATTTGCAAGTTTCTTATCAAAGAAGATAAAAAAATATGTTTTAAAACCGACTTTCCAATTTCAACAATACCACATTCGGAGACAAAACTAGAAATTAAATTGCAAGAAGAAAATACGAACTCAGTAAATATGGATTTAAAAACTGAACCAAAAGAAGTAATCGAGAAGATTATTGAAGTACATGTACCATGTAATCTAACACATTATCCTATGGACCCTATAAGGTTTGTGGAACCTTGTAAATTGAAACATTTTCGAGATAAAATTATAATGCCCATGTTTAGTACTAATACTGGCACTCAAAAAATAAGATTTAATTTTGGTAATATTCGAGATTTTAAGAACAGGATGTATTCTAATATATTTTACTTAGCAAATACATCGTGGAAAATTTATATAGAAAAAAAATTTAAACGAAAAGATCAGTATTTAAGTGTTTACCTTAACAAAGCAAAAAATCAACATGAAAATAATTATTCGTTATAAAAATAACAGATACTACAATAAATCTTCTGTCACTTAAAGCAGACAATAGCTTATCAAGGTCATTTGAAAGTGATTATATTTTTGGATTACGCAAGGAAGAGGCCATGGATGTCGGTTTTAAGAATTTGTACGGTGGAGTATTCTCTTAGATCCAGGACAAAAAATATGTATTTTCGAATAAAATTCAATTTGAAATAAATATTACTTTAGGAGAAATTTTAGAACATAAATCTGATTGTAAATGTTCAGGATGTAAGTGAAGATAATATGTAGCAAATTTAAAACTTCCAGTAAATATTTACTTTAGTTCTAATTCTAATTTGAGCAAAGAATCCCTTATTTGATAGATCTCGTTCATGGAGGAGATATGGAGGTCACAGTTTCACATTTTTATTGAGTTATGGGACTAAATTGGCTGGCTTTTTGCCTGCATGGCTTCAAGTCCAGATATAGAAGGGTTCTTCTTTAGTTTTTCATAAATAGAGGCATCACGGATATTCCAGAAGAACCAAATCAAAGTTTTCACATTGGAGCGTTTGGCTTTACAAAAATGCTGTAGAAATCCATGTTGCCATTTGTGATCAGACAGTTGCGTGAAATGAATCATTTTTATGTTTTCGGATGGTAAAAAGAGGGTTTTCAAAATTGCAAAGTTCTAACGCACAAAATCTTTTTTAAAGAAGGTGACATATCACAAAAAAATTTACGTTTACCAAAGTTCCAGTTTGCCCTCTCCCCTCAGATCTCGCACCCTATTGGATGAAAACGTGTAATCATTCGGCTCAGCTCGTTGGGATTTGCCAAATGAGGGATCATTTGTCTAGATTAGTAAAGTGGGCTAAAATGAATTTTAGCCAAATTTTCTAATGAAAAGCTGTAAATAAAATATTAAATGTATTTAAATAAATATATATATTTTTTTTTCAATAAAAACTAAGTAAGTTTTTTAATTGTAACTTCTCTTACGATTATTTATGATCAATACGTTGTAGGTCTCTATGTACGAGTAAACAGAATAAAATTTTGTTGGTTTCCAGAAATAACACGTAGGTTGAAAAGTTTTTGGTCTAGCTACTTGAAAACACATTTTTTTTTCAAAATTAGACTTTATTCATCAACATAGTCTCCTTCAAGAGCGATACAATCGGTCTATCATTGCTATACCTTTCTTGTAGAAGGATTTGTCTTTGCCTTCAAAATATGCCTCAGTTTCGGCGATTACTTCTTCATTGGAGCCAAATCTCTTTTCCGCGAGCATTTTTTTGAGGTCTGCGAATAAATAATAGTCGCTGAGGGCCAAATCTGGACAATACGGTGGATGCGGAGCAACTGACCACTGACTTGTGACACGGTGCATTGTCTTGATGAGAGGGCAGTTTTTTCTTGTTCATTTGG
Organism: Pachyrhynchus sulphureomaculatus; assembly: GCA_019049505.1. Taxonomy (NCBI): domain Eukaryota; kingdom Metazoa; phylum Arthropoda; class Insecta; order Coleoptera; family Curculionidae; genus Pachyrhynchus; species Pachyrhynchus sulphureomaculatus. The sequence continues at coordinate 31,822,636 of CM032448.1, forward strand.
GGCCATTTCTTTGCCTTTTCTACCTTCAAACGCACCAATAACTTTATATAATATTCGCTTTTTTCCCTTCTCAGCATAGTCGATGAAAATTATTCCATGGGCATCCCAAAATTCAGAGGCCAAAAACCTTTCCATCCGACTAGTGTGTCTCTGGTCGCTTCGGGCGGCTTTCATCGGCTGCTGTCCTCTCAGCTGACTGCCGATTTGATTACAGTGTGTAGTGGTGGATCCATGTTTCATTCATTGTCATATATCGCATGAGAAAATCCTTTTTATTGCCCTTAAACAGGTCCAAACAGGGCTCAGAATGATCAACACGTTGTTGTTTTTGGTCCACTGTAAGCAAACGCGGTACCCCTTTGGAACAGAACTTTCTCATGCCCAAATGTTCATGCAAGATATGACCAATACGTTCTTTTGATATCTTTAGGGTGTCAGCTATCGTACGCAATTTCACTTTACGGTTATCCAAAACAATTTTGTGGATTTTTTTTATGTTTTCTGGTGTAACCACCTCATTTGTGCGTCCAGAGCGTTCAGCATCATTTGTGTCGGTACGACCGCGTTTAAATTCAGCATACCAGCATATGATGAGTGATTTTCCAGGGTACAGCTCCGTAACACTTATCACGCCATTGCTTTGCTTGAATGGTATTTTTTCGCATCAAAAAACAGTGTTTAATCAACACACAAAATTTGATTTTTTTTCATTGTTTTGAAAATATCAAATGCAGCGTCACTAAAACCACTATAACTTGTAAACTAATCGTTGAAGTGTCATAAAATTTTGATATGTATCGTTCGAAGGTTGGTACTTCCTAAAAATCGTATTGATTTTTTGAAAAAGGGCGACATCTGGGTCAGACCAAAAACTTTTCAGCCTACGTGTTATGTGAAAAAAAAGAGTAAAGAATTATTTTTAATTACGATTATCATCTGTCAATTAACTGTAACAAAAAATTACAAATTATGTTAAAATTATCTCCCTCGGTTACTAGTGCAGTAAAAAAGGTCAAAATAATGGTGAGATACGCATAGTTTAGATACAGCAATATTATGGTTTTATCCTCTCTGGGGTATCAACCGGAGTATTGTCCTGAGTTTTGGACCTCGAAAAACGTGTGCTCTTTTGTTTATAAACAATTTAAGTTTTCAAAACGCGTTTTTTTAGACAAAAAAAAAACCAAACTCTTCGTAATGCATTTTCCAACAAAATCCTCGTTGGTTTTAAGTCACTCAAATGCGTGCAAAATTGAAAAAGCAGACAAAAAAACTGTTTTTTTTTCATGTTGCCTTCTGTTTTTATATGCCTTTTGTTATAGCAAAAGTATCCTGAAATTTTGGTTCAAAAATATTGAACCAGTGAGCACAATTGAATTTGTTATTTAAAAATTTGAATTGCCCGCCATTTTATGCCATTTGGTCAAAAATAGATCTTTTTTTCAAAATTTAGGTCTCGAAGAGGTCAGCTTTCCGATGGCGATGGAGTCACTTTAACTGTCTTTTTTTACATTTTTTGTTAATTAAATAACCAAAGCGTTTTTTCGGTCATTTTAAAAAAAAAAAAAAATTTAAATAAATGTCTCGCGATGTGATAAAAAAATTGTCGATTTTTTTTTCAAAGCGACCGAAAAAAAAAAAACGCATTTGTTGTTTTTTTGGTTAATAAACAAATGTAAAAAAAAACGGTTAAAATGACTCCAATTTTTTTTTTTTATGGCATCGGAAAGCTGACGTCGAGACCTAAATTTTGAGAAATTGGACTAAATGGCATAAAATGGTGGGCAATTCAAATTTTAAAAAACAAATTCAATTGTGACCACTGAATTTAATATTTTTGTACCAAAATTTCAGGGTATTTTTGCTATAACAAAAGGCATATTTTCTGAAAGTTTCAAGCTGATCGATTGACTTAGTCGACCTGTACAATAAAATGAAAAAAAGTTTTTTAACCGTTTTTTCAATTTTGTAGGTTATGTACGCATTTGAGCAACTTAAAACGAGGATTTGTTGGAAATTTCATTACGAAGAGTTTGGTTTTTTTTTTGTCTTGAAACGACTTGTATAACCGGAGTTACGAGGCTGGTTTGAAAAGTCCGTGCAAAAATAAAAACTACTTATGTGTTTGGGGTAAACCTTTTTATTTTTCGACATAGTCTCCTTTTAGGCTTATACACTTCGTCCAACAAAGTTCTAGTTTGTTGATCCCTTCCGAATAATAGGATTTGTCCAAGTCTGCAAAATATCCATTAGTGTCTGCAATCACCTCCTCGTTTGAATAAAAATCTTTGTCCCGCCAGCTATTTCTTCAAATTGGGGAACAAATAGTAGTCCGAGGGAGCCAAGTCTGGAGAACAGGGGGGATGTGAAACGAGCTGGAATCCTATTTTCCATTAATTTTGCGACCACAACTGCTGAGGTGTGTGCTGGTGCGTTGTCGTGATGGAAAAGGACTTTCTTGTGGGCCAATCGCGGGCGTTTTTCTTGCAGCTCGGTTTTCAAACGGTCCAATAACGATGAATAATATTCACCTGTAATAGTTTTACCCTTTTCCAGATAGTCGATGAGGATTATCCCTTGCGAATCCCAAAAGACAGTCACCATAACCTTTCCGGCCGAAGGAACGGTCTTCGCCTTTTTTGGTGCAGATTCCCCCTTGGTAACCCATTGTTTAGATTGTTGTTTGGTCTCAGGAGTATAGTAATGTATCCATGTTTCATCCACAGTGACGAAACGACGCTTAAAGTCCTCCGGATTCTTCTGGAACAGCTGCAAACCATCCTTGCAACACTTCACACGATTCCGTTTTTGGTCAAGCGTGAGCAATCGCGGTACCCATCTTGTGGATAGCTTTCTCATGTCCAAATGTTTATACAAAATATTATGTACCCGTTCAGTCGAGATGCCCACAGCACTAGCAATCTCACGCACCTTAACTCTTCTGTCATCCATCACCATATCATGGATTTGATCAATGATTTCTGGAGTCGTAACCTCCACAGGCCGTCCAGAACGTTCAGCGTCACTTGTGCCCATATGGCCAGTCCGAAAATTTTGAAACCACCTATAAACTGTTCTAATCGAAGGTGCAGAGTCACCATAATGTTTATCAAGCTTCTCTTTAGTCTCCTGAGGCGTTTTGCCTTTCATAAAGTAATGTTTAATCACCACACGAAATTCTTTTTCGTTCATTTCTTGAAAAACGCTCGACTTCCTTGATTCACACGAATGCCAAACACAAAGAAATAGACCAATATGGCTGAAAACTTGGTGTGCGTTCATTCAAGAGATGCTACTAACTAAACATGACCTCGATACGCGCCGGTGGTGCCATCTCTCGGACTTTGCACGGACTTTTCAAACCAGCCTCGTATTCACATTTTAAGCTCAAAAAAAATGTGTTTTGAAGTCTTAAATTGTTTAGAAACAAAAGAGTACAAGTTTTTCGAGGTCCATAACTCAGGACAATACTCCTGGTGATACCCCAAAGAGGATAAAATCATAATGTTGCTATATCTAGCCTGTGCAATTTCAAATGTTTTTTTACTGCATACAAATGCAAGCATGAAGTCTACGACGTACTTCAGATACAGTCACTTGCTGATGTTTAATGTCGTTTACTGACTACTCTACTTTTTGCTAAAACTATCTTACATGATAGATTAAAAATTGTGTTACATATTAAATCTTAAGATATATACATGTTCTACGCTACGTAAGGATTTTAAAGAATTGTGTTTAGAGAACTTAAGATATTTCATGAACTTAAATCTTAAGACAAAACTTAAAACTAATTAAGGTTAACTTAAACTAATCCAGTGACAGAGGGTCGAGAGGGGGCGGTAAGCATTCCTGACCATGGGGCTGGGGTGGAATGTGGCTTTGTCCAGGAATTTGAGCTGGGTGTTGGTCATAAATTCCTGGATTGTCGGCATCTGCAGGTCTTTATGAAGCTGTGTGTTCTGTACGAACATTTGGGCCTTGGCGATGATACGGAGGGCCTTGCTTTTAAACGGTCTGGAGGATAGATCTATGAGAAGAAACGTGACATTTGGCACCATGCTAGGGTGGAGTAGGTCAGGCCAACTCTGATTATTATTATATAGATTGTCGACTTGTTGTGAATTGACAATTTACTGGTCTTATCGAGGAGTGGGTATAACCTGCCGAGGAGTTGGTTAACTTTTTTGGCGGAGGTGAAATTCTTATATATATATATATATATATATATATATATATATATATATATTATATATATATATATATATATATATATATATATATATATACATACATACATATAAACAGTAGATACTCGATTATGTGAACCAATAAATACCAGGGGTTTTCATAAAATCAAATTGTTCATATAATCAAAAAGATATTTTTATTTAAAAAAACAGTTACATTTTAGGGAAATATTGTGTGATTTGTTTTTGAATTTTTTTTGCAGCCAAACTTTTCTGCAAAGCCTTATTCCTACATTTTCGCAATACCAATAAATCGTTAGAATTAAAAAATATTTTTTTCACTCCAAATAATTGCCTTATTAAGTGCGCCCAAAGCTTCCGACGAATTAATTGCCAACTTTTCATTATTTTCTTTTTCATAGTCGGAGTCGTCATTGAATAAATTATCTTCGTCTTCATCATTTTGCTCATCTAAATGATCTTCATTCCACTTCACAATATCCTCTCTTGAATATTCAACCTGGAAAATATTTTTTTTATTAAATACATAAATGTTAAACAGATTTATTCAATTAACAAAATTACTTCGCTGTTTACTTCTGTCAACAAATTCTGAACTTCTTTGAGCGATTCCTCCATTTTCTTTTTTTTATTTTTCCTTCAAAATGCTGAGTGGAATGTTTTCTTCCGGATCGGAGTCATCATTACTCTTTTCAGTGAAATCCAAAATATTTTTCCAACATTTTTTTATCGTGTCCACCTCAAGCTTATTCCATGCTAATGATAGGTTTATTACAGCATCTTTTATAGTTAAACGCTTTAAAAGTTTTGAGAGATCTTCAGATTTTGAAGATAAAATTGATGACAACAAGCTTGACCTGTAGTAAAGTTTTGTGATTCTAAGAACATTTTGATCCACTGGCTGAATCAAGGGTGTTACATTTGGTGGCATGTAAATAACAAAGATTTTTCCATCATCGGTTTGTAAATCTTTTGCAGGCGGATGGCTTGGGGCATTATCCAATAACAGAATGGCAGTTTCGGGTAAACCTTTTTTGGTTTAAAAAAAGTTTTCACCTGAAAATGTATAAACGCGAATTTAGTTAATTCGAATATTTTTATACGGCATATTCGCTGACTTACCTGAGGAACAAAGCATCTATAAAAACCAATTCTTAAAAATGTCCACAGTGATCCAAGCATTTTTTGAATAATCGTAATCCAGAGGGAGAGTAAAGTTCTTAAAGCACCTAGGGTTTTTTGCTTTGCCTAGTATGAGACGTCTAACTTTATGTTCTCCAGACGCATTTGTGCAAGCGAGAAAAGTAAGTCGTGCTTTTTCAGCTTTCCTTCCTGGAGCGGTTTTTTCATCATTCACTACCAATGTTTTCTCAGGTAGCAGTCTCCAAAAACAAGCCAGTTTCATCTGCGTTATAAATTTGATCATTTGTTAAATTCAGTTTACATATGACTGAACAAGGATCCTATTTAAATGGATCTACTAGCTCAGGGTTTGCAGTTAATTTTTCACCAGATATCTTCAAAAATCTAATGCCAAATCTGCGTTTAAAATTTTGCAACCAACCATCGCTTGCAAAAAAATGTTGGTGTTTCCTTTAGAATTTCATTTAAGGATTTTGCTTTAAGCTTTATAAGTACACTAGTCACTGGAAGATTCTTTAACCTTTGTTTACAAAATCATTCATACAATTTTTTTTCGATCCTAGGGCTTTCTCCCGACTTTAACGTTTTTTTTTTAATAATAACGCATTTTGTTGTTACTCTTAGAATATTCGCTTTATTATTTTTTAATTGCACAAACAGTAGATTTAGCTGTATCATACTTTCTTGCAAGATGTGTAACACTCACTCCATTTTCCAAATTCTTTATGATGTCACTTTTTTCTGATAGTGTTAACACTTTTCGTTTCATATTTTCCAATTGGAAGCACTAAAGTCACTAAATATTTAATATCAAATGAACAGACCGGACCCCAAAGGTAGCATGATAATCGCCCGGCAATACTAATCTAACCTGAATACATTCAAATTATTTTCTAAGATGAATCCCCTTAGCACTGGGGAAGCACCGAAAATTGTTCATTTAATCGACGTTGCTTCTGTTCACTCTGTAGAACCTCTAATATTATATTTCCACTGTTCACTATAGTGGATAGTTCATACAAAAGGGTGTTCACATAACCGAGCATCTACTGTATATATATATATATATATATATATATATATATATATATATATATATATATATATATATATATATATATATATATATATATTATATTATATATATATATATATATATATATATATATATATATATATATATATATATATATATACATATATATATATATATATATATATATATATATATATATATATATATATAAAGGGTGTTTTTTATAGAGCTATAAAAACTTTAAGGTGGCAACACTTTTTTAACTGGCGGCCATTTTGTCAGCTGTCAAGTGATTTATGTTTAGTTTGGTTTGGCATTTCAACATGAATAGACTGACGCCTGAACAACGCTTCCAAATTGTGCATATTTATTTTGAAAATCATGGTTCTGTTCGAAATACGTATCGCGCACTACGTCCATTTTACGGTCAACATAATCGTCCATCAGAGCAATTAATTCGATTAACTATGGAACGTTTTCGCACCACGTTTACTCTAACTGATAATACGCATCCACAGAGACGTCGTACAGTGCGTACAGAAGAAGTCATTGCTGCTGTAGAGCGTAGCGTGAGGAAGACCCGAATCAGTCTATCCGCCATCGTGCACAGGAACTGGATATGTGTCCATCCACTTTATGGAAGATTTTGCGGAAAGATCTTGGTTTGCGTGCTTACAAAATCCAACTCGTGCAACAATTGAAGCCGCACGATCACCTAGCAAGGCGTAGATTCGGTGAATGGGCCCAAAACACGATTGCCGTTGATCCCGATTTTCATAAGCGAATTTTGTTTAGCGATGAAGCTCACTTTTGTTTGAATGGGATACGTCAATAAACAAAACTGCCGTATTTGGAGTGATGATAATCCTCAAGTGTATGTTGAGACGCCGTTACATCCAGAATAACTGACTGTTTGGTGTGCTTTATGGGCTGGTGGAATCATTGGTCTGTACTTCTTTAAAAACGATGCTGGTCAGAACGTTACAGTCAATGGTGACCGCTATAGAGCCATGATTACTGACTTTTTCGTTCATCAATTGAACAACCATGATGTGCAAGAGCTGTGGTTTCAAACAAGACGGCGCAACATGTCACACAGCTCGTGCCACAATTGATTTATTGAAGGAAACGTTTGGTAACCGCATAGTTTCACGTTTCGGACCCGTGAATTGGCCTCCAAGATCGTGCGATTTAACGCCGCTAGACTATTTTCTGTGAGGATATGTGAAGTCGCTAGTCTACGCCGATAAGCCCGAAACGATTGACCACTTGGAGGACAACATTCGCCGCGTTATTGCCGATATACGGCCACAAATGTTGGAAAAAGTCATCGAAAATTGGACCTCCAGATTAGACTACGTCCGAGCCAGCCGTGGCGGTCATATGCCAAAAGTCATATTTAAATTATAATGCCAGAAGATTATCTTTCGAATAAAGTACATTTCATGTCAATTTAAAAAATTCATCTTTGTTTTATTCCATTTCAAAGTTCTATACCTCTATAAAAAACACCCTTTATATATATATATATATATATATATATATATATATATATATATATATATATATATATATATATATATATATATATATATATATATATATATATATATATATATATATATATATATATATATATATATATATATATATATATATATATATATATATATATATATATATATATATATATATATAATAAATTAGAATTCCGGGTTTCAATCCGTTTGTCTAACAAGCAAGCAAAAGTAATACATTCTAAAAAGAAGTAGAAGACAGATAGTCAAAAGTTTGAACAATAACGAAACACAGCGTTTCTATTTCTTAAGCACATTTGTGTATCCATTGACCTGACCCAGTATACCATAAGCCATACCATGTATCATACATAACAATAATTTGAGATACTAATAGAGTAATGGAAGCTACATCTTGGGAGCCAGCTATCAATGATTGATATAACAGAGAAGATTTAAAAAAAAAAAAAACATCAATTTCTTTGTATTTTAAGTAAACAGGATCACTTAGAGTGGATGCATGAATAGCTATAATTAAGGGTTAACTCCTAACGGTTGTAACCAGCCCTATGAAGTTGTAAATACGGCGTTTGGAAATTTCAGTAGAGATAGCGTAGCAATCGTCGACCATCTGTAAGGGTCTCTAGAACTTTGTTTATGGTTAAGAACGGAAAGATATCAAAGCAGCAATAGCACAAATACATCGAACTATATAATCTTTGCAGCTTAATGGCCTTTAACTGAAGCGAAGAAGAAGAACATGGTTATGTTTACATTTTTATTTTATAAAAATCTTTATGTTTGGAGAAACATATAAAATACTTCTCTTAAATTACTTAGCACATAAAAAGCAAGCCTAATAAAAGCAAATATATTCTATTCGATTTTGAAACCGTTTATTTGGCTTCAAAAGAAAATCAACATAAATAGAGAGAGTTTGCAACGCTTATTTTGGTAGATCACTGTATCGTTATTTGACGCATGCGCCCACCATTTGGAGCCTGGGCGGAAGTAAAGGGAAGAAATTAAATACAACAGGCTCGGCTGTTATCGTCATTTGAAACACGCGCCCACCATTTGGAGCTTGCACAGAATGGATCAAAATAAGATTCCTTTATTTAGGAACCTATAAGAGAGGTTATTTGAAGTTCGTTTTTCTTATCGTTATTAAGGTAGGACCTGTTTTTTTCCTACTTAGGTATACAAACCACTAAGAAAATATAGTAAAATTTAAATGATAATCTTTTATTGCACGTAATACTAACAACAGTTAATTAGTGTTCAGAGTATGCTGAGATTTTGCAGTCTTTGACTCAATGGCATTACAGTGTGTATAGTCCTAATTTCAAATGAAATTTTATCTATCGCACGTTCGTATTACCTTGGAAATACTGAAGGAAGTGCTAGAAACAAGCTAGACCCAATTTTAATTTAGAAACTTGTGTTGACCATCAAATACTAATAACTGATGTGCTTAACTATGATGATGATTTATACTTATATATATATATATATATATATATATATATATATATATATATATATATATATATGTATATATATTCTTCTTCTTTATAAGCCACTGCTTCTCCACTGCAGGAGATAGGCAATTGTCTCTATCCTGTGCAAGATGGAGCCATCTACTGCCTGCTATCGACCTGATATCATCAGTCATCTTTTCCTTGATTTTCCGACATTTCGTCTGCTCTCCCAAGGGCTCCCTTCAAGATAATATATATATATATATATATATATATATATATATATATATATATATATTATACATACATACATATATATATATATATATATATATATATATATATATATATATATATATATATATATATATACATACATATATATATATATATATATATATATATATATATATATATATATATATATATATATATATATAAGTTGCGCTGTATATGTGATTCGATAAGGACCAATTATAAAAGATAGCATCATTTCGTAGTAGTATTTATTAGGGAGAGACAGTTATAGGAAGGCGCAGTACGTATGTAATCTAGTCGCTGGAAATAGTTAATTTACTCCTCCCTTATTCCAGACTGCAAGAGCCCCTGTATCGTCCCTACTGAAAATTGTCATACGGCGTATTTACGGATTCATAGGGCTGGTTACAACCGTTCGGAGTTAACCCTTAATTATAACTATTAATACGAAGCTGGTTTGAAAAGTCCGCGCAAAGTCCGAGAGATGGCACCACCGGCGCGTATCGAGGTCATGTTTAGTTAGTAGCATCTCTTGAATGAACGCACACCAAGTTTCAGCCATATTGGTGTATTTCTTTGTGTTTGGCATTCGTGTGAATCAAGGAAGTCGAGTGATTTTCAAGAAATGGACGAAAAAGGATTTCGTGTGGTGATTAAACATTACTTTATGAAAGGCAAAACGCCTCAGGAGACTAAAGAGAAGCTTGATAAACATTATGGTGACTCTGCACCTTCGATTAGAACAGTTTATAAGTGGTTTCAAAATTTTCGGACTGGCCATATGGGCACAAGTGACGCTGAACGTTCTGGACGGCCTGTGGAGGTTACGACTCAAATCCATGATATGGTGATGGATGACAGAAGAGTTAAGGTGTGTGAGATTGCTAGTGCTGTGGGCATCTCGACTGAACGGGCACATGCTATCCGCAAGATGGGTGCCGCGATTGCTCACGCTTGACCAAAAACGGAATCGTGTGAAGTGTTGCAAGGATGGTTTGCAGCTGTTCCAGAAGAATCCGGAGGACTTTAAGCGTCGTTTCGTCACTGTGGATAAAACATGGATACATTACTATACTCCTGAGACCAAACAACAATCTAAACAATGGGTTACCAAGGGGGAATCTGCACCAAAAAAGGCGAAGACCGTTCCTTCGGCCGGAAAGGTTGTAACATTCATTTTTTCCTAGATTTTAAGAGTATGTAATGTTACTGATTTTTCGCTTTATATTGTACTTCTTTTCATCTTTGTATCGAGCAGTGTATTACACTGGAACGTCTAGCCGCTCATGGTACAGGTGCAGTGCGGGTTTCCGACCGAATCTATCGAATTCGTAGTACGCCGGGATTGGTGAAATGTTTGTTTCCCGGAAGTCGGCCATTTTAGAGACAGAGTTCTCACGGCTTATTTAAGGGTCCGGAGAAAACATACATCATGGCTTATTTCCACCGAGCCGCAGTAGAGGCTTTTTTTTTCCATCGAGCCGCCGAGAAGGTTTATTCTCATCAAGCCGCAGCCAGGCTTTGCCCATCAAGCCGCAGTAGAGGCTTCTGGCAATATTTACGAGAGCCAAGTTAAGCACGAGTTTTTTTAACGTAAAGCCGTAGTGGGCTTTGTGTGTTTTTTCTACATGGAGTAGCCGAAGTAGGCTCTTCTCATCGTGAAGCCATACTGGAAAATAAGTGATAGAATGTGTGAAATCGGTTTTGTGTTCAATTGAAGGCCTAGAAGCCCGTAGGAAAACCGTAAGTCACCAGAACATACATCAGTAGATCTATTTCCCGCAAATAAGTGTTTTAACATCAATTTGAACTGATAAATCGTGAAGTGAATATCACGACTCTTTGATTTCGGGTGTAGTAAAGTTTTGGAAGTAAAATGTCTGATCTAGGAACTCTACTTTTAATAACTACTGTTTAGGCTAGAATTTTTGTAATTCTTAAAACTGCAAGGGTTGGAACTTTTATTTTAAAATCATGAATAAATTTTCTTTTTGTTGATTAAAGCTAGTGTTTCACTGTACACCTATCTTTCTTTTCAGGATAAGAAGGGTTGTACTAAACTAATTCTATTTTTAGTAACAACTGTATAACACTTCAGTGTTTTTTCATTTTTTTAGCTGAAGTTAGATCCTTTCTATTTTAAAATGAATGGTGCCCAAAAAAAAATAGTACAACTAAAGTTTTTAAAAAACCATAAAAAAAATAATTCCAAAAAGACGTACAACAATTATCTCTTACCCATATTTCTCTACCAAGGAAAACTGAGCTAGTGTTTGTTTAATTTCTTTAGTTCTTTTAAAATCTTTATTCACTCAATTCATTCTCAGAAATTAAAAAAGGGGCTGCAAGAAAATTGCGCTCAAGCGTGGGACAAACAACTTTTCACAGGGTACAAAAAATGACGTCACAAAGTGCGGGCAAGTTAACACGTTACAAGGTTATGGCGACTGTCTTTTGGGATTCGCAAGGTATAATCCTCATCGACTATCTGGAAAAGGGTAAAACTATTACAGGTGAATATTATTCATCGTTATTGGACCGTTTGAAAAGCCGAGCTGCAAGAAAAAACGCCCGCGATTGGCCCACAAGAAAGTCCTTTTCCATCACGACAACGCACCAGCACACACCTCAGCAGTTGTGGTCGCAAAATTAATGGAAATAGGATTCCAACTCGTTTCACATCCCCCCTATTCTCCATACTTGGCTCCCTCGGACTATTATTTGTTCCCCAATTTGAAGAAATGGCTGGCGGGACAAAGATTTTATTCAAACGAGGAGGTGATTGCAGACACTAATGGATATTTTGTAGACTTGGACAAATCCTATTATTCGGAAGGGATCAACAAACTAGAACATCGTTGGACGAAGTGTATAAGCCTAAAAGGAGACTATGTCGAAAAATAAAAAAGGTTTACCCCAAACACATAAGTAGTTTTTATTTTTGCACGGACTTTTCAAACCAGCCTCGTACATCCACCCTAAGTGATCATGATCACTTAAAACATAAAGAAATTGATGTGTTTTAAAAAACAAATCTTCTCTATTTTCATTTCAATCACTAATAACTGACTCCCAAGAATGTAGCTTCCATTACTCTATCAGTACCTTAAATTATTGTTATGTATCATATATAGTATGGCTTATGGTATACTGGGTCAGGTCAAAGGACACACAAATGCGTTTAAGAAATAGAGACGCTTAACTATGTTTCGTTTTTGTTCAAACCATAGACATAGAGGATGGACTGTGTGTTCCGTATCCCGATGAGAAGTAAATATGGACGCAAACGTGTGAGAGAGGCAAAGTGATTGAGCGGACAGTAGATGTCTCTTTCTAGAATGCCACCTAAGCTACGGCGCTTTTAAAAATAATGTTTCTAAGGGTTCTATTTGAACTAAAATCGGGTGGGGGCTTTTCTCGCCTTGGATTCCGTCTCGGGGTACTGTGCCTTGTTTATTACGGGCCTACAGAAAAGAGAAAGGTTGGCCGCACAGTCGCTTTGTCTCTCTCTAGAAAGTAGTCAATTTTGTGAGGTTAATGCTCAGTCCATCCCATAGACATAGGGGATAAACTGAGCATTAACCTCACAAAATTGATCACTCTCTAGAAAGAGACAAGGTAACTGTGCAGCCAATACCTTCTCTTTTCTGTAGGCCTGTAATAACCAAGGTGCAGTACTCCAAGACGGAATTTAAAGCGAAAAAAGCCCCCACCCGATTTTTGTTCACATAGAACACTTAAAAATATTATTTTCAAGAGCGCCGTAGCTTGACGGCATTCTAGAAAGAGACAGCTACTGGCCGCACATTCACTTTGTCTCTCTCACACTTTTGCGTCCATATTTACTTAACAGCCGGATACAGAACGCTTAGAGATGTGCTAACTCGGAAAAAAATCTCGACTCGAGTTAACTCGAGTTGAAATCACGTAACTCGAATTTAACTCGAGTTACACAACTCGAATTGGCAGGACGAAGCTGAGTAAATGATTTCTTACAAATTATTTATATATTTGTCCTTTTATCCAACTCCGTATTGGGATAATTATCATTACTAAATTTAGTAGGTAGGATTAAAATAAAAAAAGGTATTTATAGTATGTATCATATATGTATTTTTTAGTTTTAGTCTTAGTTATAGTAAGTACCTATATTTAATAACAAAACTAGTTATATAGACAGTCTTCACAAAATAATATCAGTCTAACTTTATGATGTAGGTACTTATGCTATTAATAGTTTAATTATCACAATCAGAATATTCTTAAATAACTTTGCTATTCTAAATAACAAATTATTTTGGTAGTAGCTATTACTCTTTGTTGACTTTGTTGGTTTGTTGCAATAGGAACTTTTAATTATTATACTACTCGGGTTACTGAGAATCCAACTCGATTTAACTCGAGCTAAGCGCAACTCGAGTTAGTAAGTCGAGTTGACCCATCGCTAAGAACGCTAAGTCTATGGTTCAAACTTTTGACTGTCTCTCTCTTCTACTTCTTTTTAGAATGTATTTCTTTTGTCCAGGTGAATTTTAAACATCGGCACTGACGTTGTTTGAAAATACGACTGACGTGGCCTAGTAGCGCCACCTGATTTTGACAGTTGTTCCAAAGAGTTCTTATGATAGTTTCTAATTAAAATGGTCATGTCAGTGAAATTATCCTGAATTTTTAATTAAAAGTTGATAAAGGTGAGTGAAATCTTTATTAATTTATGGCCTAGTTTACAGAGAAACTCATACTTTCTACTGCTTTTTTCTAGTCGCCTCAAAAATCTGACATTTTTAGGTTAAACATTTTCAGTTATTTTATTTATGTACTTTTAAATTTTAGTCGTTCTTTTTGTTAGTTTATTTATATATTTGCCCTTTGTTGACAATGATTCTGCTTTCTTAGCGCTTTAATTCGATGGTTTGCAGAATTCCGTAGTTATAATTATTTTAGTTGTTTTGATTTCAAACAGAACATTTTATTGTGTTTATTACAAAGGAATCTCCTGATTTTTATGTAACAAAGATCACATTTTAAATTATTTGTGTTTTTTCAGGGTTATGTTGTTTATAATTCTGTTATTTTTTTAAAAAATACAATACTAATTTGAAGGAAACCTTTACTATGTAAGTAACACCCAAATAGCAGCTATTTGCTAATTCAGAGTCAAGGTACTATATTTTCCTTATCACCATTTTTCATAAAAATAATATCAATTTACATTATGTGTGTCAACTTGTTAATTCATAATTATCATTGTAGCACACACAGTGATTTAAATATTTTATAATAGCTTAATACAATTGTAAAAAATTCACTTACTGATATTAATATGTTTATTTAATAGAATTCTGGCTTCTACAACTTTAATCACAATTGGCAGAGTTTTTAATTATTAACTTCTATAATAATGGTTGTTTTAGAATATTCCAAGATGTTTATGATAACATTTAATTTATTGATTTATTTATTTGCAATAAAGACCATAATTAAAGCTTCAGTGTTGAATGTAGAGAGTCATCCTACAATATAAATTTCTGATGAGTATATATAGATTCTTATTAGAGAACTACAATTTTTTTAAAGTAGGTAATTATTGCAAGTTAGTTCATTAGTATTGTACCCAATAATTTGTTTATATTTTCTATAAATTGTTATGGTTCATGATGTTGGTGCTCAGAATTCTGTAGGAAATTCACATTTATATAGGGTCTTTTAAATTAAAACCTTTTAAACAAGTTGTAGTACTTATAGTTTATTCATAATATTTTACAATATTATAATGGTTTACAAAATTAATTTACAACCTACTAGGGTAATTAAATGTCAGAATTTTGTACTGCACCTTGTATGTATTAGATATAATCTAACAAAAAAAAACATGCAAAACTTAGAAATCATTTGAATTATATAAAAATACAATAATTAAAGAGTACCCACAATATGAACATAGACATCATTACACTTTCACAAAATAATCCTCTTAACACTCTACACACACTAACATTCTCTCCATTTCAGCAATAGTTAGCCTTCTTTCACTTGACATTATGTAAGAACAAACACAGGTAGTCAGCTTTACTCGAACACTACAGGTGAACTGATTTATAAATGTATATAGTGAATTCTTTGCTACCAGAGAGTGCCCTCACTACCTATCCCAACATGTGATCAAAATTCCACTGATATAAAAAAAAATAGAATTCTGTATTGTCTGCTAACTGGCGCCTCCCCCTGACACATGCAATAAGTTTATTACAAGTAGAACCATGCAGTCTCAGCTAAATAAACTTCCACAATTTTGAGGCAGACATGGTATTATTAAATGTCAATAAATCTGAAATTTGTATTATTTACACAAAAGTAGTTACAAGAGTTTAACTTCACACATACGGGCCTCAGAGGCCCGGCTGTCCATAGAGTGTTAACCAATGAAAAATCAGTACAGTACTCTTTGAATTTACCTAAATTTTTACAAATAAATACCCTGTTAAATGTATAGTCTTGTTAAGGACCTGATTTCAAGAGGGAGCAGGTTATACATCCTGGGAGGCCAAGTAAGAAGAAGATCTAAGCTTCTTTAATGTCCCATTTATAGGCATTTTTAAGTGTCTACCAACCATACATCTGGTACCATGAGAATGATTCACAAATTGTTTTAGTTTAGTAGTTTTATGAATATAGGAGCAAGTTGTAAGACAGTACAAAGTACACACATCCAAAACATCCTCAGAGTATTATATGTCGGGGGGAAAACATTGGTTTTTTCAAAATATTATCTTTACAAGGTAATTTTGTACCACCTTCTAGGTATATATGGAATTTTTGTATATGACACCCCACACAACTATACCATACCTCAACAGAGACTCCACAAGAACCCCTTACACACTGATTAGTAGCTTTGTACTAAGTATCTCTCTCAGGATATAGAACCTATGAATCAACCCCCTTATGTTCCTCACAAGTCTGAGAACATGACACTTAAAGTTGCTCTCTATAATGATTTCTAAATATTGTGTCGAGTCCACTGTGAGAATATCACCCTTACAATTTCTGACATGAATGCTTTTGCTGCTGAAGTTTGGTCATTTGGCAGAAGTGATGGAAAATGCTACTACCTATGTACGTGGCTAGGCCAAATATACTTAAATAAATTAATAAACAAGAATACTGACCTGCAGGATTGAACCCGCAACCTTCTGCACCATAAGCAAGGTACTACAACACAGAGCCACGGACCGCCATATAAAAATATCACCTGTTCTTTTATGTCATTAACATCAAATTATTTATTGGTGTTAAATATTCATTAATTATCGACCAATTACCATATTAAGTATCATTCCTAAGGTTTTCGAACACATAATAATTGAATTCTTGACTACTCAGTCCCAATATTAGTACCTGTCAGTTTGGGTTTCAGGGTGGCAAAAGTGCAGATCTGAATCTGTTGTCATATGTCAACTTTTGTGGTCTGGCGCTTTGGAGAGGGGAACTCAGGCGCATTCGATCTATACTCACTTTTCCAAGGCGTTTTGACAGGGTAAACTATGTTGTTCTTCTGTCTAGGTTAAGGAGGGCGGGTGTTGGAGGAGTGATGTTGGATTGGCTTGCCTGCTATTTGACTGGACTTACACAGACTGTCTACTCTAACCACTACTTATCAAATAGTATACATGTCCCCTCTGGAGTTCCTCAGGGATCGCACTTGGGTCCTCTTCTGTTTAACTTATTTATTAATGACTTGACTCATCGTTTTGCACATAGTGAGGTCCTCCTTTTTGCCGATGATTTAAAGTTGTATATTGAAGTGTCTGTATTTGATGATTGGTAGATTGGTATAGACTTCAGACAGATTTAAATCAGCTTGTATCTTGGTGCAAAGACAATGGTATGGAGCTAAATGCGACTAAGTGCCATTCTATCATTTTCAGTAAGTCCCGGACTCAGTTAAATTATCCATACAAGATTGGGGATGCTGTTCTTGAACGAGTGTCTGAAGTCAAAGATCTTGGGCTTATTATTGACTCAAAATTAACTTTTATACCTCATATACAGAATATCGTTTCCAAGTCTCTCCAGCTTTTGGGATTTATTAAGCATATTACACTGGGCTTTAATAGTATAGCTGCAATCAAGCAGCTGTACTGCTCACTGATTAGAGCTCGTTTAGAGTATTCCTCCAGTGTATGGAGTCCTTGCTATGGTACTCACATTCAATGCATTGAGAGAGTGCAGCACAAATTTCTGAGATACATTGCCTTTAAGATCAATAGACCTGAGCTTACCTACCCTCAGATAGAATTTGACCTTCACATTCAAACTTTACAAGATCGCAGAGTTGCTATCGATCTCAAAATGCTTTATAGTATTCTCCATAGTAACTACCATTGTCCCTTTCTGCTGGACAGAATTAGTCTGCATGTACCTTCCAGAGTGACCTGTTCGAGGCACACTTTTTTTGTGCCATCCCACAGGACTAACTACGGATGCAATAATTTTGTATCTAGGTCATGTCGCTTTGCCAATGAGCATCCCAGTCTGGACTTTTTCGTTGGAAGATCTGTGTTTTATAGACAGTTGTGTGGAGTATGATGTGCATTTTGTTACTTATTGTTACAGTTATTATTTCCTTTTCTATTTTTATTATTATGATTATAATTTTCTTTTTTCTCTTTCCCTCATTCTTATTCTAACTTTTGTACTTTATTGTCGTCTTTAGATATTTTATTGTATTGTTTTAAAATTGGGCATTGCCCGCTAATTAATAAAAAAAAAAAAATTAATGTTTACACGTGTCAGCTTATGTCAAATAATACATGTTTGATGAACTTTACAAATAAAATAAAATTAAGAGATTAATAAAAAAAAAGATCTAAAAGAAAAGAAAATAATGTAAAAACTATTCAAACATTTTAACAAACAAATTAAAACAATATATATTAAAATTGCAACCTAACAAGCACTATTTAATAATTTTTAAAATGTGTTATTCGAGAGAAATATTTTTATTGCTTCTTTAACTTGTCAGAAATACTCGGAGGAAATCTACACGCTAGTGGCCTAGACCAGTTCAGATCATTTATTCTTTATGGCATAGTTATGAATAGAGGCGCGCCTGTATATTGAATAATTGAAATTTCCAGAATAAAACCTAATGACAGTGTTAGTATATCATTGGTTATGAAGGCTTCTTTAGAGTATTCCAAGTAATCCAGGCCTGCAAATATTCTTACTGTCGTCCTTTGCAAGCACCCTACAACGTTCCTCAAGAAACTATCACATAAGTTGTTTCTAAACTACAAAAATACACTTTCCAACTGACCTAATTACATAACACAAACATTTTTTTTTACTAAGTTTTTTGAAAAGCGTATCTGTGTGTACATCATGTTGCAGATTAAAACAAATCATTTGTTGGTATCTTTCCCATAAGAAGAATTACTGGCTGAGTCTTCCCCACAATGAGAAAAAGTATATTTGTGCTGAACTAAGTATCAACCCTTTCATATGAATGGCTTTCTTTCCTTCTAGATTTTTATGTCTATTGGTGATGGTAGTGTGTCGTCAGCGAAGAGAGTGTATTTCAATAGTGAATCAAAGTTAGATAGTTCCAAATTCAACATTGAGCCACTTCAATATTCACTCTTCCTTTATTTTTAAGCAGAAACAGTAATTTCAAACCCTTGGTGTTTAGTGTTGATGAAGGGCACACAAGAAAGTGCTGAAAAGTAATTTTCATCTAAATATTTAATAATTGTGTGTACAATATTCCAGAGGAGGATGCTACTGGATTTTCTTGCTTTTTAGGTGTATTACATAGATGAAATTTCGACTAAGTTTACAAAAAACATATTTGAAATTCAGTTGAAATAATGGATGAGAAGGTAGTTCTAATTGCATATTAATCGTTTACAATATCTTTTATAAGTTATGCTATGGCAAGTTTGGGACACTGACTATCATAAGCCTAAGGCTAGTCACTATAGTCTAAATACTATTAAGCCAGGTTTTTTAATAAAATACCTGTGGAGATAGAAGATAGTATTCTATTAGAAATGAGGCTCTTTTTGTGGAAAATGTTCACTGTCAGTTATCGATTTTTAAATAGAGTTTAGGTTTTTAGAGTTCAGTTTTTAAATGGGTTCATTGTTGTAAAGAATTTTCTTCCCAATCTTTGATTTTTAAATTGATTCTAAGTTTGTAAAATACTATTGTATACCAATTTTTGCACGAAATTTGCTCTCCTCCCAGTCATTGATTGGGTGTAACTTTTTAAAGGGTCACCAAATGAAAGGGTTCTCCCCCCAGTCATCGATTTTAAGTTTATTTCTTTGTGAAGGCTCTAAGCCATTAGAATTCCAGTGGAAGAGAGTTTTTTTGTTCTTCAAGGGTTTTGCTTCCCATTTATGGTTTGGCACAATATCATCACTCTTAGTTTTGTCTTTTTTTTCTTTAAAGAAAGGACGATTTTCTATTTATAAGATATGATGAATATTTTAGGTAGGTAAATTCGTATAACAATATACAGAAATAAGTTCGCATTTTATGAGTCAAGTACTTATTTTTAGAGCTTTGGAAATTTAAGCAGTGGACAATCACCATACATTACATTAAATACACTCATGACATTTCCAATAAGAAATTGAATTTTAATGTAATTAAGTGAAAGGGAGAATGAGACTTAGCTATTTTATGGGGCACATAAATGTCTATTTGCATTAATCATTCAGAAAAGTTGATGCAAGATGTGTAAATCTTGCCAGGAAATTGGATTAGAGGATACTTTTTATGATGAATATGAGATTTAATACCTGTGCAAGAACAGATCATGTTTAGTGCCTTTGGCAAGGTATCTTCCATTACTCGTAAACGCCAAAAATTTTAAACATTTTCTTTGGGACATTCTCCAGCACTGCAGTATATTGGCCAGGGTTCCATAATATTCAACTTTTGTTTGTACCCAATATAGTGTTGTTAAGCTTGTAGATTAGAGAATTCTTGCACATTGTGCGATATGAAATCAAGCATTTTTATAGTTCGAGTTGTTCTGTTGATATGAGAGGAGAAAGAGAATCTTGATTGAAAACTTTTAAATAAAAACATTTTTAATGACTAATACGCGACACGTTCTTACTTGAACGACTGTACAGGGTGAGTCAACGATAGAGGAAAGTTCATTATCTCATTTGTTTCGGGAATGACGAAAAATGCAATAGTTTTAGGGAATGTTAAGGTGCACAGTTTAAAATTATTTTTGAGTATACAGGGTAGTTCAAAAAAGTGTGGCCGATATAACACATGTTTTTTTTAAATGGAACATCCTATTTTCTAATTTATTTTTAAATTCCGCGTAAAATTTTATAACTTTTTTATTATTAATGTTATATACCTAAACCTAGTAGTTTTTCTAATATTTCAATTTTTTAAAAAAAATACTAGTGTTCAGTTTTGTAAAAAATTGCCAGTAGCGTCATTGTTTCTGAAGGTGGAATACTCATAATTCATACGAGTGCTCTATAGAGATGAAAAAAAAGGTATATGTAAAGAAATTTGAGTTAGATGCTACAGGGTGTTTAAAATAAATTTATGCATTTCGACTATTTTAAATTGAAAAATCTCAAATTTTTTAAATTGCACACCCTGTATATTATTATTTTGTTTGATAGATTTTACAAAACCGTCCAACTTTTATTAAGTATGTCATATACCTATTTCTAATAGTTTTCGATTTATTTTGAATTTTTCAATTTTTACCCTTGTTTTTCATACATTTACGCTATAACATCATAGTTGCCAAGACAAAACAAAAATGTAGGCATTGTCACATTTTGACATGCCTATTAAGCAAGTAAAAATAGTTTAATTTGTTGTAGTAAGTGACGTATAAAGGTAATAGTTATGGATTTTCCTAAAAATGAATTAATTGATATGGTTTATATACTGGGCAAGGCGGGAGAAAATTGCCTTTTGGCATTAAGCCTTTACGGAGCGAAGTACCCTAATAGACGAATACTATCTAGAAAATCTTTTCAGTGCTTTATGGAACGGTTTGATGGTAGTGGTAGCGTTGAGTATGCGAAACGGAAAGTAATAAACCGGAATGCTACCAATGAGGAAAAAGAAATGGAGCTATTGAAGATAATCCCCAGGTCAGCAGCCGTCAACTAGCTGACTTATCTGATACATCCAAATCTACGGCTAATTGCACTACGAGAAAATACAGCACCAGTAGATATGGAAAATAGGATACGGGATGCGTGCAGGACAATAACGAAGGAAAATATAGTAAAACGACTAAACATGTGTATTCAAGTAGACGGGCATATTTTTAACATTTATTACGTCATAATAATTAATCATTAGATAACTTAACCTATATTAAAATTATTATAAACTATTTGTTTATGTTTTCACACTAGCGTAAGTGTATTAAAAACAAGGGTAAAAATTGAAAAATTAAAAATAAATCGAAAACTATTAGAACTAGGTATATGACATACTTAATAAAAGTTGGAGGGTTTTGTAAAATCTGCCAGGAAAAATAATAATATACAGGATGTACCATTTAAAAAATTTGATATTTTTCAGCTTAAAATAGTCAAAATGTATAAATTTATTTTGAGCACCCTGTAGCATCTAATTCAAATTTCTTTACATATATCTCTTTTTCATCTCTATAGAACGCGTACCAATTATGAGTATTCCACCTTCAGAAACAATGGCGCTACTGGCAATTTTTTACAAAACTGAAAACTAGTATTTTTTTTTTAAAAAGTTGAAATATTACAAAAACTACTAGGTTTAGGCATATAACATTATTAATAAAAAAGTTATAAAATTTTACGCAGAATTTAAAAATAAATTAGAAAATAAGATTTTCCATTTAAAAAATATATGTTATATCGGCCACACTTTTTTGTAGTACCCTGTATACTGAAAAAAAATTTTGCAACTTAACATTCCCTAAAACTATTGCATTTAACATTTTTTCGTCATTCCCGAAACAAACGAGATAATGAACTTTACTTTTATCGTTGACTCACCCTGTACATAACTTCAATGTACTTAATTGTATTACATCTTTCAATCCCAAAATTATTCAGTGTATGAACAAAGTCTACCACACTATTCACCCGACTTATGAAACATTTACTGAGATTTAAAGGAAAATTGTTTGTTTGTTTTACATCAACCCTGAACTGTTATTAAGTCCTCCTATAGCGGTATGCAGTCATATATGTCATACACCACTTTGTAAATTTTAATATCATTTGCAATTAGAAATAACTGAGGTATTTTTGCTTATATCATTTATAAGTAGTAAGGACTCCTAGGCTGTTGCCTTGCAGTGCTTACTCCAAGCTATATGTTAAACCTATATGATTGGCTAATAAATTTCTTGAAATAGAATGTCATCGTTTAGATAATGTAAATGGGAGCTGGAGCCACTGACCATCTATCCATAACTCATTCGGGTGTTAGACTGGTTAACATGTATAGCATGTACTGGCATAATAACATATTTAAGAACATAATATTGTTTTGGAAGAAAGCATTTAAATTTTGCAATTTTTTTGCAATAATTTTATTTTCTACGTTGCTTCTACCGCGTACTGTGACTGAATAAACAATTTGAATTCACAGATACATACTCATCCACTCTGTTTTGGCTTCTACCGTCCCTCTTAGTGCTCAAGAATTTTTATTGAGAAAACAAATGGAAACGAAATTTAAAGGTTGAAGATGTGTCGAAATTTTAAAGCGAATGTTTCGTGATAGTAGATAACATATTAAAACTTTGCATGTTCAGGTTAGTAAAACATCTATTTTTATAAGATCACTTCGGTGTCTGTCTGCCCGTCTGTCACACCCGATTTTCTCCGAAACTATTTGACATAGAAAGTTGAAATTTGGCACTAATATAGGAATTGATGGGGCCATCAGAGCCGTGTACTTTTGAAAGTAATTTTTTTTTTACTTCCAACTTTATAATAAATAATATTAAATTTCTCAAATATAATATTACATCAAAAAAGGCTTGACATACCTGACTTTTTTTATCAGTATAATCCACATTTGAATTTTATGCTTTAACATACACACGTATTTCGTTGTCATATTGCTTATATTTTGTTCGGTGTGCTTTTAAAAGAGAAGATTGTAGTTTTTTAATCATTAAATGCTTTTTTTATGACTTAAATAAGGTAAATTTCTAATTTTTTTTGTTAATATTTCACCTTGAAGTGAGTAAAGTAAATTATTCTTAAATGCCAAATTTAGTGTTTATTTTAGAACTGCATGTTTACAGGAAAAGTATAGGGCAAATCATTTAACTAATTAGTACCCACTTTAAAAATAAAAATACGTGTTAAGAATAACTAAAAACTGTATAAAACTTTTACGCTTTGCGGTTCCTTGTATTTATAAGCAAACATACTTTATTTAACTTTCACTTGATAGTTTAAAACGTGCAATTCATTAATGAATTCATCAAATGACCATAGGACCGAAAGAAACTTGACCGCTGGTGAAAAGTAAGAGTAAGAGCTCTTACTTTTCATCAACGTTTAAATTGAAGTTTATTTTCTGTTTCATGATCATTTTGAAAAACTCATCTTTTGTAAATATAACCTGAAAAATTAGTTGTTGATGTGTTGTTGTCCGGGAAGCAATATTTTAAGGACCTAACTGCCTTCTTTTGGCATTTCAGCTTAAAGAAAGTGAGGCTGAAGTGAAAGAAATGATTTGTTCTACTTTGGAATGAAGTAAATTTGAGACTAGAATCCTTACTAAACTCAATTGCAGTCGCTGTAAGCCAGAAAGCTTTTCCCAATGTTCTATAGAAATTTGGTGGATTTGTAAGAAGTTTCGATGGGTCTTGATAAGTTCCTTCTTGAGAATAAAAGTCGACTCTAGGATGCTGCTTTTCTTACTCCCCGGGTTAAAAAAAACATTTTTGTACAAAATTGTAACTTGGATCAAAAAAGTGGATATTGTACGATCATCCCAAGAGGTGCAAATTGTAGCTTTGTTCTGGTGAGCAACGAGCACCACAAAATTAAATACCTTATCGGACTGACTTCTAAGTTCTACCAACAACAGCTGCTGGTCCATATGAGTAACGGGGCATATTTTTCAGACATTGCCGCTTCGGATTTCTATCTGTTCTGATCTGTACAATACCACCTTGCTGATTCTCAGTTCAAATCTCTCAATACTCAAAAAATTGATCATATTGAACATAATCCGATAGTTGCCTGCAAAAATGTGTAAAAGGCGATGGAGATTACTGAAATTAAGTTTTTGTTGCTTTTTTTTTTTTTATAAATAAATGTCAGAGTTGGCCTATAAAGGCCGATTATTAATTTATACACCTAATATTTTGCCCAAGATGTTATCTGATTTGGAACGTTTTCTAACAGTCACAATACTTGCAAAAGAATTAGAAATGGATATGGAATATGTCATAAAATTAAGTATAAAATACAATATAATATTCTTTGATAAATTTGAACAGATGAAAGATAACAATACTATATATAGCATAAACCTAATATAAATTACAGTAATAAAAAAACCCGAAAAGTGCAAGTCGGACTTGCACCTATTAGTGTTCCGTACGGCGATTGCTTATAAAATAAAATCCTTACCTAGGCTAAGTTAATTAGAGTGCTGACATGTATATATCTTAAGATCCAATATGTATTTTCACGTTTTTTTCTTAGTCAATAATGTATAATAGTTAGTCTAGTTCAATCAAAAATCTAGTAAT
This sequence comes from Pachyrhynchus sulphureomaculatus, assembly GCA_019049505.1. Classification (NCBI taxonomy): domain Eukaryota; kingdom Metazoa; phylum Arthropoda; class Insecta; order Coleoptera; family Curculionidae; genus Pachyrhynchus; species Pachyrhynchus sulphureomaculatus. The sequence continues at coordinate 31,848,051 of CM032448.1, forward strand.
AAAATTATAAACTAATAAAATAAAATTGTTTTGTCTCGGTACAGGAGCGACGCGCTAGTAATGTACTGAAAATATATCAACAAAACCTCCACCATATTGTCAAGGCACATCGTTTTCATTTGTTTTTTATACCAAATAAATTATTAAATGTAATGCACTCGTGATAATTTTCGCTCAATCTTCACCTTATGAAGAATATTCTAGAATTTTTTTAAAATTTCTTGATCAGTCATTTTCGACATTGGGGGAAGTATTACATTATATACATTTTTGAATTCGTGTTTTCACAAGCTTTCATTTGACACTCTACCCGATAACCGATATACATTTTTGAATTCGTGTTTTCACAAGCTTTCATTTGACACTCTACCCGATAACCTGGTAATTTTTTTTTCACTTCCGATTTCTTCTTCTTCCACGTACTGTAGGCCTCAGGCCTGTAGTTTCCAGTTCATCAGTTTTTTTAAGATGTTGATGTCCATGATTCGAGCTATCTCTTTGGAGGTCTTCCCAGGGGTCGTCATGTCTGTGGTTTACCATCTCGCGCGATTCTCGCTTGTCTTTCCTCAGTCATTCTCTCCACGTGATCTCTCCAAGCTCTTCTACGTTTACGTCCCCATCTGATTATGTCTTCCACTTCGCATTCATGTCTTATGTCTGTGTTTCTTTTCCTATGTCTTAGTGTGTATCCTGAAATGTTTCTAAGTATTTTCATCTCTGTTGTTCAAAGAATGCTTTTTGTTCTTTTATTGTCTGCTCTTGTTTCCATAGCGTATGTTAGTGTGGGTCTGACACATGTTTTGTATATCCTTACTTTTGCCTTTTTATTCATAAAGGCATTGTTCCAGATGATGTCCTGAAGTGCGCTTGATATTCGGTTGGCTTTGTTTGCTTGGTCCTTCACTTCATTTGTTCTATTTTGGCATGAGGTGATTTGTATGCCTAGGTAGGTAAATGACGTGACTTGTTCTATTGTTTTGTTTTCCAGAGCAAGTTTGCATCTTATAGGCTCTTTAGCTATGACGAGGGTTTTGGTTTTTGTGTTGGATACCTGCATGTTGAGGGCTTTAGCTTTTGTGTAGAGTGAGTGCAGAAGCCGCTGTAAGTCGTCTTCGTTCTCTGCCACGATCATTGCGTCGTCTGCATAACAGACAATGTTGATTTTACCCGTTGTAAGTGAATATCCTTCCCTCCATGTCTCTGACATGGGTTATTATCTCGCCCATTATTAAGTTGAACAGTTGCGGGCTTAAAGAGTCCCCCTGTCGGATTCCGGTTGGCGTTTGTATTTCCTCTGTCAGTCTTTGATTAACTAAGATGTGAGTGCCTGTATTGTGGTTTAGTTGTTTTATGATGTCTATTATGTTTTATGGCACGTTTTCTTTTTAGGATATCAACTACGTGTTTTAGTCTGTCTGTCAAATGCTTTAGTGAGGTCTATAAAGCACATAAATGCGGGTTTTCCGTATTCTATGGCCTTCTCTACTACTTGTCTGACTATAAAGATGGCATCTACGGTTGACCTATTTTTTCTGAAGCCTTATTGTTCTGCCGATATGTTTACATGCTCACTTATTATTGCTTCTATGATCTTTGTAAAGAACTTCATAGTTGAACTTAACAGAGTTATACCTCTATAGTTTTCTGGTAATTTCTTGTTTCCTTTCTTGAATATAAGAATGGTTATGCTTTTTCTCCATTCATTAGGGACTTCTTTGGTTGATAATATTTTATTGAATAGCTTTGTAAGTTCTGCCATATTTCAGTAGCTCATTTGGTATGTTATCTAGCCCGGGTGCTTTCCTGTTTTTAATCTTTTTTACGTGTTCTGTCGTCATTTCACCCGGTATCTCTTCCGATTTCACCCCCCAAAAATAACAGCTTAAGTCAAAACTGAGCTTTCAAAATTACACGGCTCTGATTGGGCCATCAATTCCTATATTTGTAACAAATTTCAATTTTTCTATGTCAAATAGTTTCGGAGAAAATCGGGGTTTGAGAGACAGGCGGACGGGCTCCTAAGTGTTCCTATAAGTGTTCCGCACGGAACACTAAAAAGATCTAACATCTCACAAATTATGTTATCACATTGTGATAGAATTTATAAAAGCGTATAAGATGCTCTGGAGACCAGGAATGATTTCAGATATACGGGAGTTTAATATTTAAGGCGATACCGCCTTTTGGAATTTTCTTAAATCTGTACATCGTCTGTTTTTGGTGAAGTGATTTATTTCAGTAAGTTCCATAATCAGATAAAAATAATTTACTACTGTGTTAATTCAAATGCCAAATTTAATGACAATAGCCGGTCGATTTTCCCAAGATAATTTCGGTGTAAATGTCAGGAATATATATATATATATATATATATATATATATATATATATATATATATATATATATATATATATATATATATATATATATATGGGATTTTTTTTAGTAAAATTTTAGTTCTGCCTTCTTACATAAGCAAAAAATAAAAAAACCCTTAAGCATTTTCACATGCTTTTATACTCGTAAATTAAAAGGTATGTATTTTTATGTTAGTTATGTCGGAGTTTAGATACGCCCTTTTTTGTTACCACAGGTGTATACAGATGTATACATACATGATGTAAAATAAAGTTATGAAAAATGGTGATATTCATTTTAAAAATAGTATATTGGTTATGAAATTTTGTGTTTGTTATTTATTTTGTCGTCTTCATTCAGGGCCTGGAAATATGAGGGTTGTATGATATGTACTTGGCCTCGGTCAGAGATGGAGCAACTACTATTTAAAAAATTATAAATTTCGGGAACATAACCTTTCACAAGAATCCTGCCAAGTTTTTAAGTCGTTGCGTGATTTAATTTGTGAGTGGCAGCCATTTAAATAGAATGACTTCTGTGATTTTACAACAATGGAAAAAATTGAAAATCGAGCAATGATAAAAGATTTATTTTTGAAAAAGAAAACGAATGATGAGATAAAAGTGGTGCTTGGTGAAGTTTATGGGGATTCTTCACCTTCGTTATGGATCATAAAATATTGGACAGCTGAATTTAAACGCGGACGTAGAAGCATTTTTAATGAAGAACGTCCAGGTCGTCTAAATGAAGTCATCACATTAGAAATGATTGAAAAAATCCACGATATAGTGATAAATGATTGGAGAGTGAAAGTGCGTGAGATTGCTGAGACTGTGGGCATCTCAATTGAACGGGTGCAGAACATTTTAACAACTCATTTGGATATGAGAAAGCTTTCCGCAAGATGGGTGCCGCGATTGCTCACAATTGACAATAAACATGCACGTGTCCCGACTTCAAAAGAATGTTTTACGATGTTAAAGCGCAATCGGAATGATTGCGTCGATTCATAATTGTTGCCGAAACATGGGTTCATCACAGCACACCAGAGACCAAAGAACAGTCCAAACAGTGGATTTTCCTTGGAGAACCGGCCCCAAAGAAGGCCAAGGTGACTTTATTGGCCAACAAAGTCATGGCCACAGCATAATTCAAGTCGATTACCTTGAAAAGAGCAAAACGATTAATGGAGAGTATTATGTCAACTTATTGGATCGTTTTAACCATGCTGTGAAAGAAAAACGTCCGCATTTGGTGAAGAAAAAAATTCTCTTTCAAGAAAATGCACGCGCGCACACTCGTGTCATCGCCATGGCAAAATTCCATGAGTTAGGATACGAATTGCTTTTGTATCCACCATATTTTCTAGATTTAGCCCCCAGTGATTATTTCCTATTTTAGAATATGAAAAAATTGCTTGGTGGAAAAAATTTAACTCAAACGATGAGGTGATTGTTAAAACAAATGCCTATTTTGAAGGGTTGGAGGAATTGTGTTTTTTAGACGGAATACGAAAGATAGAAAAACATTGGACTAAGTATATCGCGCTAAAAGAAGACTATGTTAAAAAAAAATTAATTTTGCTCATAAAAATGTTTTTTTTCTTGTCAAGGCCAAGTACTTATCATGCAACCCTCGTACTATTTGATAGAATAAAAGTCTGTGAAATTTTTTTGTATAAATCCTTTCCCAGTTGTTGAAGTTATCATGTTCAATCTTAAGAGGATTAGCTCAGGGTTTTTTTGAGTGTAGTGCTCCAATTTTAGATTTTATTGTTGTTACAATTTATATATTAAACCATTACATGATTTTTTATGATAAACAATAATAGATAGTAACAAAATAAAGACCTTTTTTTCTTAATATAAAATCATGGAGAATTGAAAGAAAAAATAAAATTACTCAACCCAGTTTGAAAGATAATAATGACGTGTATCTGTGTGTATGTGTCTGTGTGTACTAAAATTATTTTTAATGAAAAAAGTGATAGTGATTTTTTTTTTAATATTGGCCCTTACAAACTTAATGCATTAGCCACGAAATTATGATGAGTTTTTAATAGACAGTAATAAGTATAATTATCAATATTAGGTTACGTTCGTGTGTATTATAAAAATATAGTAATTATGTTACAATTAATGTTCAAAATACTTTCTCAGTTATTATTAGGCAGAAGTATAAGCACTGGGGTACTACTTTCAGGTCAAGGCGACTTTACTTGCAGACGGGGCAGTGTGTGATGTGGTTGGTCCTAAATACGATATGTATGAAATTACAGATACCTGAAAGAAATTCTGTGTTATTGCTTCTTAGAACGCTGGAAGGCCATATTAGTCAGAATCTATTGTGTTTTGATAGTTTCTCAATTACAGCGTCTGAGTGGTTTTTACCTAATCTGCACGTCAATAAGATATGATTGACATTTCCGTATTCACCCCATTAATATTGTGGGTTTTGAAATGGGAAACACCCCTGATTAATTTTGATACTACTGATTGTTAAATGTTTTTCCTGGAAGCTGAGTTATTATGGTACCAGTGCCATGAGGGATGTTCTAATATATTTTAAAATTAATGCTGCCATTCAGTTAACATATCTACTTTAAAAACTGTATAAAAATCAGAAACTATTGGATGGGTTCATGAAAGGTGTTTGGTGGCAAAAAAATGGCTATTTTGTGAACATTGTTGTGTACTAGGGTTAAATAAACATGCACTTCACATTTGGCGGAGTTTTCTATTGCAGCTCTCATTTTCATCGATTATAAAATTCGAACAAATAGCAGTACGACGTTCCCTCTAGCACTACTGTATGCCTACTGAGCTACAATATCTGTAGGCACAGTAATGGCTGCGCTCCTCTACTAATCCCTTAACGACGCACGAACGGAGATTACTTTCCGAATAGTCCTCTTAGTTTTTATTAGTAATTATATACGTTTCCGATTTATTAGGATTTGCTCAATTCAAATTTTAAAATCATTTCTAAGCGACCTTTTAGCACATAACAGGATTTCGACAAATTACACAAAAAGCCGCGATTACAACACATTATTTTTTGTTTTTACATTTTGTCATGTTTCAAACAGCACTTAATTTTTATGGATTTTTTACTGCAAAATACATTTCCCATAAATTTTACGATTTTATGCTGATATAGTTAAATTTATTACTTCAGGTATATTATTGATTTTATTTTTGTGAGGTTTAATGATGCTCAATCGTCACAGCTCGACTGTTTGTTAGAATAATTGGTAACATGATCAACCTTTTTTCTGGTCTGGTATGTATAACCTTTCATAAAATCATTTTCTTCGCTATCATTTTATTTTTTTTTATGGGTCTAGCACACGTGCTACAGGGAAGTCCCTAAAGCGCTACAAGAGCGACACGTGTGCGGAGAAAGCGATTCACGTTGTTCTTGAATCGCTGTAAATTCTACTCGGTGGGAAACACAGTCCTGGGCAAATTATTCCAAAGGGATGATGTTTTCCATATAAAAGACTGCTTGAAAAGTGTTGTACGAGGAGTAATAAGCTGAACCTCATACGGATGTGAAGTATTAGCGCGATATGTACTTCTAACATGCACCGCTCTGGAAGGAATTAAGCGGGCTACATCCTTCGAACACTTTCCATGAAAATACTTGTAGAATAGGCTCAAGTCGCCAACCGTTCTTCGATATTCCAGCGAATCAAGGCCGGTCAGTTCCGGGTCTCCAATCAGACGAACAGCTCTTCTCTGAATAGAATCCAACAAATGCAGTGTATGTTTGGGAGCGAAGCTGCAAACATGGAGCAGTATTCCATAGTTGGTCGAATTTGAGCTTTGTAAAGAATTAACAGTTGTTGTGGAGTGTAAAGCTTTCTGGTTCGAAATAATATTCCCAACTTTGGAGAACCTCTCCTTGCTATACCTGCAACGTGTTCATGCCAGGACATATTTGGTCCCAAATTAACGCCCAACAATTTGAGTGGCGATGTTAGAGAAATGGAGTGCCCCGACATAACTATGTCGGGTTCAGTAACGTTAACTTTGCCTGGGTTTTTTTTTATGTAGCGTTTGTAGCGTTAAATTCCACTTGGTTACTGTCACCCCAAGATAGGATTTCTTCTAGGTCTTTGTTAAGTTGAATGACTTCCTGCTGTCTGCGGATATTCGTCTGAGTAGCCGATGTCCGAGCGTTCAAAGGGAATGAAGAGATAAGTGTACTGTCATCTACAAGGCTGTAGATTGCAGGAAGGAAATATTCCCTTTCTGTAGGATAGGTTGAAAAGTCTACAGAAAACTGGTGTTAGTTCCCTCGCACAGTTTTTGAGAACTATGGCAGGTATTCCGTCAGCACCAGAAGCCTTTTTGATGTCTTATCAAAATACGCCTTATGATACGCTGTCTGAAGACAATATTGGGCATCCTTGACTGCACTATGGGAATAGTAGGTGGTGTTTTTTTTGGCCCCCTTGGAAATCGACAGTAGAATGTGAAGCAAAGAGTTCAGCCAACAAGTTCGCTTTCTCAACAGGTGTCGTTGCAATAGAACTATCTGGCCGTGTGACTGGTGGTATGGTGGATTTGGTGAAATTTTGACTAACCGCCTTAGCGACTGACCAAAAGGACCTGGAATTGTTGGGACAAGCGAGAAGTTTGTTTCTAATACGTTGATTGTGTGCCTTCTTGGTTTCGTCGATAATTTCTTTGCATCTGTTCTTGGCACGAACAAAGGTGTTACGATTTATGGTGTTAGGATTTTTACGCCATTGTCGGTAGGCAAGATGTTTAGAAGCAACAGCTTCTTTGCATTTTCGGTCAAACCAAGGCTTGCCGTTGGAACGGCATTTCTTCGAAAAAGGGATGTAAAAACCTCCATACCGGCCAAAATAACATCGGAAACCTCCCTGGCGCAGTCAGATGGGTCGTCGGATCGAAAACAAACGTCTAACCAAGGGGAAAGTTCGAAAATATTCCATGAGATCTTCCCATTTAGCAGATTTGTAGTGCCAAATCTTGCGCGGTTTGGGTGCTTCTCTGTCTGTATTGTTACTAATGATATTATCATAATTATTAAAGTCACTCTTATACTTGCTATGTATGTCTGTGAAGTAAGAACGTGTCCGCGATAATTTATTTTTGGTAGATGCGATTCTAACGATTCAACAAAAAGTCGGTAGATGGAACCTTTGTCTACGACGCATTTTAGTAAAAGTAACAGTCGATTCTGAACTTTCGTCGAAATCACGTAAAATCCAAAATGAGTCACTTGTTTGTTCGTCGATTCGAGACAATCTTTATTTGTTCCCATCCAAAGAGACCTACAATGACACATTCCGCGGCCGCTAAATATATTAAAAAGTCGGTATAGTTTGTGAAGCAGTAGGTAAATCGTTTTAACGAGACGAAAAAAAATGTCGACGACTTGCCAAAACGTGGCTCAGTAGGCAAGGTCACTTCGAAAGTCGAGAAACGAATCGTATCTTTATTTTCACGGGACTCGAAATTGACGCTGCGTTAAGGAACATCAAAATTAGGAAAATCGGTTTGGAATGTGTCCCATGAGACCATTCGACATCTTCGTGCTGATGATGTCAAATTCCGAAGCATGTTGAAGAAACCTTTGTTAGGCGAAAATCATGTCGTGAAGCGGCTTGCTTGGGCCCACGGTAAGATATTATAGTAGGAGAGCTGGTAGACATTTTTGGGGTAGGTATTTGAGGCACCATGAAAACTGTCAAATACTTCTTTAGTGATACCTGAATACAAAAACGCAGACCTGGCTGAAGGGTAGTGGGGCCAGATTATTTAGTCGGGTCTAAAACTTAGCAAGATGTGTAAAATTATATTCAAAAAATCGAAAAAATATATTTGAAGCACGTTGAAATTTAAACAGCATAATATTTGTAACTAAAAAAAGATATTTTTAAAAAGACAGGTCGTTTCGGTGGGACATTCTACCTTCCAGGTGATCGAGAATGTTAAGCATGAGTGCGAGTGAACAGCGCTATGGGTAAGCTGAAGTGCGAGAGACAGCGTATATCGGCAGCTGTCTTAATCGAAGAACGCTGCGGTGCAATTGGCTCTCGCAAGACTACGTGACTCACAGCACCCATGTGTTTGTTAGTAAGAATTTTGGAGTAGTTATAAGATTCTCAGTCTTATTATTTATTAGTAGTATTTTATTATTAGTAGTATGTTATTTATAGTATATTTTTTATTTTAGAATTTTTATATATTTATCTATAAATAAAGGGTATAATATATGGCAGGGGTCGGCAACCTTTTAACTAAGGGGTGCCTGTTTTCATCCATACAATATTTTGCGTGCCGACATAGGTACTTACTACAACTGAAATTAACAAAAATTAACTTAAATTAACTTAAAATATTGCTTTTAGAAGGTTTAATTACAAAAAAATTTTAACATTTAACAAATAATTTTATTATACTAGTCCTAGGACCTAGTGTGAACCCTGTGCTTGAAGTTCTTTAGAGAGTTTTCTTATATCCGGTTCATGTCTGGTTATTTTCAGTGTCACACATGCTTCCGAGTTGTCTGTTGTCAGCCTGTTTCGGTACGGGTTTAAAATCACTCTCATATGGGAGAAAAGTTGTTCACAGATATAGGATGATCCAAAAGCTGTAAGCATGGCAAACGCTACTTTCTTAAGACAAATAAATTTCTCTGGTAAACTCATCCAACAAGTGAGTATCTCGTTTGAATGGTTCTGGCAGTCACCTTCTAATACCCTTCTTAATTCTACAAATTTCGTGTTCCATCACTCGGAGCTTTTAAATTCAATGTATTGAAGATCAAAATCATTAATGTCCATCCATGAGAAAAGAGATATGTCAAAGAAACTGCTGGAAAAAAATCTATTAAATCTGGTTTGATTAAAAAGCGAACATAGGACCATGTTTATCGAAATCCTGACCCCTCTCGATAAACTTCTCTTTTAAATTAGTCATATATTTAAGAATTTCGTCTATTAGTGTACCATCGTCGACACTGGATATATAACTTTTTAAATTTGGAAAATATTTATATGTGTTTGTAGTAATATCGCTGATAAATAAATCTATTTTTAATTTGAATGATTTCCAGGATTCGTATAAATCCAGAACTGTTTTGCCTGAACCTTGTAACTTTAAGTTGAGTTCACCGAGATGGTTTGTAATATCAGTAAGAAACATTAACATACAGATCCAGTTCTTATCTTCTAGTTCAGGATAAGCTTCCACTTGATTTTTTTCCAACAAGAACGATTTAATTTCGCCCAGACATTGTACAAATCTAGAGAGCACTTTACCACGGCTGAGCCAGCGCACATTGTTGTGCAGTGATATATCTGAATATGCACTTTCTAATTCCTGCAGAAACGCCTTAAATTGTCTATGGATCAGTGAAGAACGACCGACAATGTAGTTAACTATTTTAACCACCCTATCCATAACGGATTTTAAACTTCCAGCGAAGATTTTAGCACACAAACTCTCTTGGTGAATTATGCAATGACAATTCAAAACTGATCGACCCATGCGTTCAATAAGAAGGGAAACAAATCCTTTATGTCTCCTAATCATAGCAGGAGCGCCATCTGTCGTTACACAAAAAATTTTATTTAAATCAATGTTTCGCTTTTCAAAATATTTAACAAATTCTGAAAATATATCCTCTCCTCTTGTAGTTCCCTGCAATGGGAGCAGACAAATCAGCTCTTCATACACACTGCCATCATCGAAGTATCGCGCAAACGATTGCCAGACGGGCAATGTCATTAATATCGACACTTTCATCCAATGCTACATTAAACACAAAACTCCGTTTGATAGCGTCTCTCTGCTGTTTTTGAACATTTTGTCTCATTTCGGTAATTCGTCTCTCGATGGTCCGCGCTGATGCCGGTATATCCCTAATCCTGGCCAATATTGTATCCTTATTAGGCAAGTCGTCGAATAAAATCTCGTCAGTACTCAAAAACGTTTGCTTCATAAATTCTCCGTCAGTGAATGGCCTACCCTTTAGTGCCAACGATTGTGCAATTTTGAAACTGCATTCAGTTACCTGATTTTTTCCTTTGGAAAACTTTGCTAAAGACTGTTTCTCGTATTATTTACTTGCTCTTTGTATTGCCTCCCTTTTATCAGCGTTATCTTTAAATGACGATTCATGTTTTATCTGGAAATGTCGTTGAACACTAGATGTCCGAAAAACTACGCTTTCCTGACATAGGACACAAATGGCCCGATCGTTTTGCTGTACAAAACCGTAATCTGT
>CM032448.1:31858776-31879760 GCA_019049505.1 Pachyrhynchus sulphureomaculatus
TAGTTCGATGTATTTGTGCTATTGCTGCTTTGATATCTTTCCGTTCTTAACCATAAACAAAGTTCTAGAGACCCTTACAGATGGTCGACGATTGCTACGCTATCTCTACTGAAATTTCCAAACGCCGTATTTACAACTTCATAGGGCTGGTTACAACCGTTAGGAGTTAACCCTTAATTATAGCTATTCATGCATCCACTCTAAGTGATCATGTTTACTTAAAATACAAAGAAATTGATGTTTTTTTTTTTAAATCTTCTCTGTTATATCAATCATTGATAGCTGGCTCCCAAGATGTAGCTTCCATTATTCTATTAGTATCTCAAATTATTATGTATGATACATGGTATGGCTTATGGTATACTGGGTCAGGTCAATGGATACACAAATGTGCTTAAGAAATAGAAACGCTGTGTTTCGTTATTGTTCAAACTTTTGACTATCTGTCTTCTACTTCTTTTTAGAATGTATTACTTTTGCTTGCTTGTTAGACAAACGGATTGAAACCCGGAATTTTAATTTATTATATATATATATATATATATATATATATATATATATATATATATATATATATATATATATATATATATATATATATATATATATATATATATTTATATACATATATATATATATATATATATATATATATATATATATATATATATATATATATATATATATATATATAAATATATATATATACATATATATATATATATATATATATATATATATATATATATATATATATATATATATATATATAAAAAATATATATATACATATATATATATATATATATATATATATATATATATATATATATATATATATATATATATATATATATATATATATATATATATATATATATATATATATATATATATATATATATATATATATATATATATATATATATATATATATATATATATATATATATATATATATATATATATATATATATATATATATATATATATATATATATATATATATATATATATATATATATATATATATATATATATATATATATATATATATATATATATATATATATATATATATATATATATATATATAAATATATATATATATATATATATATATATATATATATATATATATATATATATATAAATATATATATATATATATATATATATATATATATATATATATATATATATATATATATATATATATATATATATATATATAAAGGGTGTTTTTTATAGAGGTATAGAACTTTGAAATGGAATAAAACAAAGATGAATTTTTTAAATTGACATGAAATTTACTTTATTCGAAAGATAATCTTCTGGCATTATAATTTAAATATGACTTTTGGCATATGACCGCCACGGCTGGCTCGGACGTAGTCTAATCTGGAGGTCCAATTTTCGATGACTTTTTCCAACATTTGTGGCCGTATATCGGCAATAACGCGGCGAATGTTGTCCTCCAAGTGGTCAATCGTTTCGGGCTTATCGGCGTAGACTAGCGACTTCACATATCCTCACAGAAAATAGTCTAGCGGCGTTAAATCGCACGATCTTGGAGGCCAATTCACGGGTCCGAAACGTGAAACTATGCGGTTACCAAACGTTTCCTTCAATAAATCAATTGTGGCACGAGCTGTGTGACATGTTGCGCCGTCTTGTTGAAACCACAGCTCTTGCACATCATGGTTGTTCAATTGATGAACGAAAAAGTCAGTAATCATGGCTCTATAGCGGTCACCATTGACTGTAACGTTCTGACCAGCATCGTTTTTAAAGAAGTACAGACCAATGATTCTACCAGCCCATAAAGCACACCAAACAGTCAGTTATTCTGGATGTAACGGCGTCTCAACATACACTTGAGGATTATCATCACTCCAAATACGGCAGTTTTGTTTATTGACGTATCCATTCAAACAAAAGTGAGCTTCATCGCTAAACAAAATTCGCTTATGAAAATCGGGATCAACGGCAATCGTGTTTTGGGCCCATTCACCGAATCTACGCCTTGCTAGGTGATCGTGCGGCTTCAATTGTTGCACGAGTTGAATTTTGTAAGCACGCAAACCAAGATCTTTCCGCAAAATCTTCCATAAAGTGGATGGACACATATCCAATTCCTGTGCACGATGGCGGATAGACTGATTCGGGTCTTCCTCACGCTACGCTCTACAGCAGCAATGACTTCTTCTGTACGCACTGTACGACGTGTCTGTGGATGCGTATTATCAGTTAGAGTAAACGTGGTGCGAAAACGTTCCATAGTTAATCGAATTAATTGCTCTGATGGACGATTATGTTGACCGTAAAATGGACGTAGTGCGCGATACGTATTTCGAACAGAACCATGATTTTCAAAATAAATTTGCACAATTTGGAAGCGTTGTTCAGGCGTCAGTCTATTCATGTTGAAATGCCAAACCAAACTAAACATAAATCACTTGACAGCTGACAAAATGGCCGCCAGTTAAAAAAGTGTTGCCACCTTAAAGTTTTATAGCTCTATAAAAAACACCCTTTATATATATATATATATATATATATATATATATATATATATATATATATATATATATATATGTATATATATATATATATATATATATATATATATATATATATATATATATATTATAATATATATATATATATATATATATATATATATATATATATATATATATATATATATATATATATATATACAGTAGATGCTCGGTTATGTGAACACCCTTTTGTATGAACTATCCACTATAGTGAACAGTGGAAATATAATATTAGAGGTTCTACAGAGTGAACAGAAGCAACGTCGATTAAATGAACAATTTTCGGTGCTTCCCCAGTGCTAAGGGGATTCATCTTAGAAAATAATTTGAATGTATTCAGGTTAGATTAGTATTGCCGGGCGATTATCATGCTACCTTTGGGGTCCGGTCTGTTCATTTGATATTAAATATTTAGTGACTTTAGTGCTTCCAATTGGAAAATATGAAACGAAAAGTGTTAACACTATCAGAAAAAAGTGACATCATAAAGAATTTGGAAAATGGAGTGAGTGTTACACATCTTGCAAGAAAGTAGTACAGCTAAATCTACTGTTTGTGCAATTAAAAAATAATAAAGCGAATATTCTAAGAGTAACAACAAAATGCGTTATTATTAAAAAAAAAACGTTAAAGTCGGGAGAAAGCCCTAGGATCGAAAAAAAATTGTATGAATGATTTTGTAAACAAAGGTTAAAGAATCTTCCAGTGACTAGTGTACTTATAAAGCTTAAAGCAAAATCCTTAAATGAAATTCTAAAGGAAACACCAACATTTTTTGCAAGCGATGGTTGGTTGCAAAATTTTAAAACGCAGATTTGGCATTAGATTTTTGAAGATATCTGGTGAAAAATTAACTGCAAACCCTGAGCTAGTAGATCCATTTAAATAGGATCCTTGTTCAGTCATATGTAAACTGAATTTAACAAATGATCAAATTTATAACGCAGATGAAACTGGCTTGTTTTGGAGACTGCTACCTGAGAAAACATTGGTAGTGAATGATGAAAAAACCGCTCCAGGAAGGAAAGCTGAAAAAGCACGACTTACTTTTCTCGCTTGCACAAATGCGTCTGGAGAACATAAAGTTAGACGTCTCATACTAGGCAAAGCAAAAAACCCTAGGTGCTTTAAGAACTTTACTCTCCCTCTGGATTACGATTATTCAAAAAATGCTTGGATCACTGTGGACATTTTTAAGAATTGGTTTTATAGATGCTTTGTTCCTCAGGTAAGTCAGCGAATATGCCGTATAAAAATATTCGAATTAACTAAATTCGCGTTTATACATTTTCAGGTGAAAACTTTTTTAAACCAAAAAGGTTTACCCGAAACTGCCATTCTGTTATTGGATAATGCCCCAAGCCATCCGCCTGCAAAAGATTTACAAACCGATGATGGAAAAATCTTTGTTATTTACATGCCACCAAATGTAACACCCTTGATTCAGCCAATGGATCAAAATGTTTTTAGAATCACAAAACTTTACTACAGGTCAAGCTTGTTGTCATCAATTTTATCTTCAAAATCTGAAGATCTCTCAAAACTTTTAAAGCGTTTAAACTATAAAAGATGCTGTAATAAACCTATCATTAGCATGGAATAAGCTTGAGGTGGACACGATAAAAAAATGTTGGAAAAATATTTTGGATTTCACTGAAAAGAGTAATGATGACTCCGATCCGGAAGAAAACATTCCACTCAGCATTTTGAAGGAAAAATAAAAAAAAGAAAATGGAGGAATCGCTCAAAGAAGTTCAGAATTTGTTGACAGAAGTAAACAGCGAAGTAATTTTGTTAATTGAATAAATCTGTTTAACATTTATGTATTTAATAAAAAAATATTTTCCAGGTTGAATATTCAAGAGAGGATATTGTGAAGTGGAATGAAGATGATTTAGATGAGCAAAATGATGAAGACGAAGATAATTTATTCAATGACGACTCCGACTATGAAAAAGAAAATAATGAAAAGTTGGCAATTAATTCGTCGGAAGCTTTGGGCGCACTTAATAAGGCAATTATTTGGAGTGAAAAAAATATTTTTAATTCTAACGATTTATTGGTATTGCGAAAATGTAGGAATAAGGCTTTGCAGAAAAGTTTGGCTGCAAAAAAAATTCAAAAACAAATCACACAATATTTCCCTAAAATGTAACTGTTTTTTAAATAAAAATATCTTTTTGATTATATGAACAATTTGATTTTATGAAAACCCCTGGTATTTATTGGTTCACATAATCGAGTATCTATTGTTTATATGTATGTATATATATATATATATATATATATATATATATATATATATATATATATATATATATATATATATATAAGAATTTCACCTCCGCCAAAAAAGTTAACCAACTCCTCGGCAGGTTATACCCACTCCTCGATAAGACCAGTAAATTGTCAATTCACAACAAGTCGACAATCTATATAATAATAATCAGAGTTGGCCTGACCTACTCCACCCTAGCATGGTGCCAAATGTCACGTTCTTCTCATAGATCTATCCTCCAGACCGTTTAAAAAGCAAGGCCCTCCGTATCATCGCCAAAGCCCAAATGTTCGTACAGAACACACAGCTTCATAAACACCTGCAGATGCTGACAATCCAGGAATTTATGCCAAACACCCAGCTCAAATTCCTGGACAAAGCCACATTCCACCCCAGCCCCATTGTCAGGAATGCTTACCGCCCCCTCTCGGACCCTCTGTCACTGGATTAGTTTAAGTTAACCTTAATTAGTTTTAAGTTTTGTCTTAAGATTTAAGTTCATGAAATATCTTAAGTTCTCTAAACACAATTCTTTAAAATCCTTACGTAGCGTAGAACATGTATATATCTTAAGATTTAATATGTAACACAATTTTTAATCTATCATGTAAGATAGTTTTAGCAAAAAGTAGAGTAGTCAGTAAACGACATTAAACATCAGCAAGTGACTGTATCTGAAGTACGTCGTAGACTTCATGCTTGCATATGTATAGTGCAGTAAAAAAACATTTGAAATTGCACAGGCTAGATATAGCAACGTTATGATTTTATCCTCTTTGGGGTATCACCAGGAGTATTGTCCTGAGTTATGGACCTCGAAAAAACTTGTGCTCTTTTGTTTCTAAACAATTTAAGACTTCAAAACACATTTTTTGAGCTTAAAATGTGAATACGAGGCTGGTTTGAAAAGTCCGTGCAAAGTCCGAGAGATGGCACCACCGGCGCGTATCGAGGTCATGTTTAGTTAGTAGCATCTCTTGAATGAACGCACACCAAGTTTCAGCCATATTGGTCTATTTCTTTGTGTTTGGCATTCGTGTGAATCAAGGAAGTCGAGCGTTTTCAAGAAATGAACGAAAAGAATTTCGTGTGGTGATTAAACATTACTTTATGAAAGGCAAAACGCCTCAGGAGACTAAAGAGAAGCTTGATAAACATTATGGTGACTCTGCACCTTCGATTAGAACAGTTTATAAGTGGTTTCAAAATTTTCGGACTGGCCATATGGGCACAAGTAACGCTGAACGTTCTGGACGGCCTGTAGAGGTTACGACTCCAGAAATCATTGATCAAATCCATGATATGGTGATGGATAACAGAAGAGTTAAGGTGCGTGAGATTGCTAGTGCTGTGGGCATCTCATCTGAACGGGTACATAATATTTTGCATAAACATTTGGACATGAGAAAGCTATCCGCAAGATGGGTGCCGCGATTGCTCACGCTTGACCAAAAACGGAATCGTGTGAAGTGTTGCAAGGATGGTTTGCAGCTGTTCCAGAAGAATCCGGAGGACTTTAAGCGTCGTTTCGTCACTGTGGATGAAACATGGATACATTATTATACTCCTGAGACCAAACAACAATCTAAACAATGGGTTACCAAGGGGGAATCTGCACCAAAAAAGGCGAAGACCGTTCCTTCGGCCGGAAAGGTTATGGCGACTGTCTTTTGGGATTCGCCAGGGATAATCCTCATCGACTATCTGGAAAAAGGGTAAAAACTATTACTAGGTGAATATTATTCATCGTTATTGGACCGTTTGAAAACCGAGCTGCAAGAAAAACGCCCGCGATTGGCCCACAAGAAAGTCCTTTTCCATCACGACAACGCACCAGCACACACCTCAGCAGCTGTGGTCACAAAATTAATGGAAATAGGATTCCAACTCGTTTCACATCCCCCCTATTCTCCAGACTTGGCTCCCTCGGACTACTATTTGTTCCCCAATTTGAAGAAATGGCTGGCGGGACAAAGATTTTATTCAAACGAGGAGGTGATTGCAGACACTAATGGATATTTTGCAGACTTGGACAAATCCTATTATTCGGAAGGGATCAACAAACTAGAACATTGTTGGACGAAGTGTATAAGCCTAAAAGGAGGACTATGTCGAAAAATAAAAAAGGTTTACCCCAAACACATAAGTAGTTTTTATTTTTGCACGGACTTTTCAAACCAGCCTCGTAACTCCGGTTATACAAGTCGTTTCAAGACAAAAAAAACCAAACTCTTCGTAATGAAATTTCCAACAAATCCTCGTTTTAAGTTGCTCAAATGCGTACATTGACCTACAAAATTGAAAAAAACGGTTAAAAAACTTTTTTTCATTTTATTGTACAGGTCGACTAAGTCAACCGATCAGCTTGAAACTTTCAGAAAATATGCCTTTTGTTATAGCAAAAATACCCTGAAATTTTGGTACAAAAATATTAAATCCAGTGGTCACAATTGAATTTGTTATTTAAAATTTGAATTGCCCACCATTTTATGCCATTTAGTCCAATTTCTCAAAATTTAGGTCTCGACGTCAGCTTTCCGATGCCATAAAAAAAAAATTGGAGTCATTTTAACCGTTTTTTTTTTACATTTGTTTATTAACCAAAAAACAACAAATGCGTTTTTTCGGTCACTTTGAAAAAAAAATCGACAATTTTTTATCACATCGCGAGACATTTATTTAAAAAAAAAATTTTTTTCAAAATGACCGAAAAAACGCATTTGTTATTTAATTAATAAAAAATGTAAAAAAAAGACAGTTAAAATGACTCCATCGCCATCGGAAAGCTGACCTCTTCGAGACCTAAATTTTGAAAAAAAAGATCTATTTTGGACCAAATGGCATAAAATGGCGGGCAATTCAAACTTTAAATAACAAATTCAATTGTGCTCACTGGGTTCAATATTTTTGAACCAAAATTTCAGGATACTTTTGCTATAACAAAAGGCATATCAAAACAGAAGGCAACATGAAAAAAAAAACAGTTTTTTGTCTGCTTTTTCAATTTTGCACGCACTTGAGTGACTTAAAACCAACGAGGATTTGTTGGAAAATGCATTACGAAGAGTTTGTTTTTTTTTGTCTAAAAAAAACGCGTTTTGAAAACTTAAAGTGTTTATAAACAAAAGAGCACAAGTTTTTCCAGGTCCAAAACTCAGGACAATACTCCGGTTGATACCCCAGAGAGGATAAAACCATAATATTGCTGTATCTAAACTATGCGTATCTCATCATTATTTTGACGTTTTTTACTGCACTAGTAACCGAGGGAGATAATTTTAACATAATTTGTAATTTTTTGTTACAGTTAATTGACAGATGATAATCGTAATTAAAAATAATTCTTTACTCTTTTTTTTCACATAACACGTAGGCTGAAAAGTTTTTGGTCTGACCCAGATGTCGCCCTTTTCAAAAAATCAATATGATTTTTAGGAAGTACCAACCTTCGAACGATACATATCAAAATTTTATGACATTTCAACGATTAGTTTACAAGTTATAGTGGTTTTAGTGACGCTGCATTTGATATTTTCAAAACAATGAAAAAAATCAAATTTTGTGTGTTGATTAAACACTGTTTTTTGATGGAAAAAAAAGACCATTCAAGCAAAGCAATGGGCGTGATAATAAGTGTTACGGAGCTGTACCCTGGAAAATCACTCATCATATGCTGGTATGAGGAATTTAAACGCGGTCGTACCGACACAAATGATGTTGAACGCTCTGGACGCACAAATGAGGTGGTTACACCAGAAAACATAAAAAAAAATCCACAAAATTGTTTTGGATAACCGTAAAGTGAAATTGCGTACGATAGCTGATACCCTAAAGATATCAAAAGAACGTATTGGTCATATCTTGCATGAACATTTGGGCATGAGAAAGTTCTGTTCCAAAGGGGTATCGCGTTTGCTTACAGTGGACCAAAAACAACAACGTATTGATCATTCTGAGCCCTGTTTGGACCTGTTTAAGGGCAATAAAAAGGATTTTCTCATGCGATATATGACAATAAATGAAACATGGATCCACCACTACACACTGGAATCAAATCGGCAGTCAGCTGAGAGGACAGCAGCCGATGAAAGCCGCCCGAAGCGACCAGAGACACACTAGTCGGATGGAAAGGTTTTGGCCTCTGAATTTTGGGATGCCCATGGAATAATTTTCATCGACTATGCTGAGAAGGGAAAAAAGCGAATATTATATAAAGTTGTTGGTGCGTTTGAAGGTAGAAAAGGCAAAGAAACGGCCCCAAATGAACAAGAAAAAACTGCCCTTTCATCAAGACAATGCACCGTGTCACAAGTCAGTGGTCAGTTGCTCCGCATCCACCGTATTCTCCAGATTTGGCCCTCAGCGACTATTATTTATTCGCAGACCTCAAAAAAATGCTCGCGGAAAAGAGATTTGGCTCCAATGAAGAAATAATCGCCGAAACTGAGGCATATTTTGAAGGCAAAGACAAATCCTTCTACAAGAAAGGTATAGCAATGATAGAAAATCGTTGGACCGATTGTATCGCTCTTGAAGGAGACTATGTTGATGAATAAAGTCTAATTTTGAAAAAAAAATGTGTTTTCAAGTAGCTAGACCAAAAACTTTTCAACCAACGTGTTATTTCTGGAAACCAACAAAATTTTATTCTGTTTACTCGTACATAGAGACATACAACGTATTGATCATAAATAATCGTAAGAGAAGTTACAATTAAAAAAACTTACTTAGTTTTTATTGAAAAAAAAAAATATATATATTTATTTAAATACATTTAATATTTTATTTACAGCTTTTCATTAGAAAATTTGGCTAAAATTCATTTTAGCCCACTTTACTAATCTAGACAAATGATCCATCATTTGGCAAATCCCAACGAGCTGAGCCGAATGATTACACGTTTTCATCCAATAGGGTGCGAGATCTGAGGGGAGAGGGCAAACTGGAACTTTGGTAAACGTAAATTTTTTTGTGATATGTCACCTTCTTTAAAAAAGATTTTGTGCGTTAAACTTTGCAATTTTGAAAACCTCTTTTTACCATCCGAAAACATAAAAATGATTCATTTCACGCAACTGTCTGATCACAAATGGCAACATGGATTTCTACAGCATTTTTGTAAAGCCAAGCGCTCCAATGTGAAAACTTTGATTTGGGTTCTTCTGGAATATCCGTGATGGCTCTATTTATGAAAAACTAAAGAAGAACCCTTCTATATCTGGACTTGAAGCCATGCAGGCAAAAAGCCAGCCAATTTAGTCCCATAACTCAATAAAAATGTGAAACTGTGACCTCCATATCTCCTCCATGAACGAGATCTGTCAAATAAGGGATTCTT
This sequence comes from Pachyrhynchus sulphureomaculatus, assembly GCA_019049505.1. Taxonomy (NCBI): domain Eukaryota; kingdom Metazoa; phylum Arthropoda; class Insecta; order Coleoptera; family Curculionidae; genus Pachyrhynchus; species Pachyrhynchus sulphureomaculatus. The sequence goes on from CM032448.1 coordinate 31,868,956, forward strand.
TGCTCAAATTAGAATTAGAACTAAAGTAAATATTTACTGGAAGTTTTAAATTTGCTACATATTATCTTCACTTACATCCTGAACATTTACAATCAGATTTATGTTCTAAAATTTCTCCTAAAGTAATATTTATTTCAAATTGAATTTTATTCGAAAATACATATTTTTGTCCTGGATCTAAGAGAATACTCCACCGTACAAATTCTTTGAAACCGACATCCATGGCCTCTTCCTTGCGTAATCCAAAAATATAATGACTTTCAAATGACCTTGATAAGCTATTGTCTGCTTTAAGTGACAGAAGATTTATTGTAGTATCTATTATTTTATACGAATAATTATTTTCATGTTGATTTTTTGCTTTGTTAAGGTAAACACTTAAATACTGATCTTTTCGTTTAAATTTTTTTTCTATATAAATTTTCCACGATGTATTTGCTAAGTAAAATATATTAGAATACATCCTGTTCTTAAAATCTCGACTATTACCAAAATTAAATCTTATTTTTTGAGTGCCAGTATTAGTACTAAACATGGGCATTATAATTTTATCTCGAAAATGTTTCAATTTACAAGGTTCCACAAACCTTATAGGGTCCACAGGATAATGTCTTAGATTACATGGTACATGTACTTCAATAATCTTCTCGATTACTTCTTTTGGTTCAGTTTTTAAATCCATATTTACTGAGTTCGTATTTTCTTCTTGCAATTTAATTTCTAGTTTTGTCTCCGAATGTGGTATTGTTGAAACTGGAAAGTCGGTTTTAAAACATATTTTTTTATCTTCTTTGATAAGAAACTTGCAAATGGCTAAATTATTAGGAAACTTCCTTTTAATAGTATCTCCATCAAAATCGTTACTTATGGTTAAACCAACACATTTTATATATTGTGAACATTTCTTTTCCATGGAGCTGTACATTATTTTATTATCAATTGAATATAGGTCAAATTTCTGTAGAAAACTTTTAGTATCATGTTTAGCTTCTACATAAATTGGAGCAATATCCAAGTATAACTTGTTTACAATTTCATCATACCTTACATAAATAATAGCTAAAACATTTTGAGAATCGCTGCCATATAAATAGAATTTCTCCTCATTTCTGTCATCAAGAGAAATTAAAAACTCAAAAACATTTATATAATTAGTGGAATGTTCTTGTTTAAAATGATCTACAATATTTAAGCTCTGTCCTTCGAAATTATTACAAACAGGGCATTTTACTAATGTTCCAATGCAGGTTTTTTCGTGTAAAATAACCTCATGTGGCTCCAAAAGGTTTTTGCAACCCTCATAGTGATTAATACATGGAAACTTTAGTTCTTTAGCAATTGTTTGATATAATTTGGAAACTGTACCATCATTATCACTGGAATTACATCGTCCACATTTTACTTGACGGTTAGGATATACTTTAATGGGAAAAAAACGATAGATATTTTTTGCAACAGGAGCATATCAATTTTTCAAATATTTCGGACATACTGAAAGTTTATCATTGGATGTGTGTGGTATATCTAAAACAAACAAAAAATAATGCACAAGATATGAAAATGATTTGATGATAACATTTTTTCATGTAATGTAGGCGCTCAACTATAGTATGAAAACAAGCTAAACAAATCTAAAAGCGTTTTGCTTCTAAAATTTACAAAAAGCAAAAATTAAAATATTACAATATTATCGGTTTTTAATCTTTTTATTTTTATCCCCTTTTAAATCCTCATATCTTGAGATAATTTATAGCTACACTGCATTATAATAAATTTTATATATAAAATTTATGAACTTTGCGGTCGGTTCTAGGTGTAACATCTTAATAATACGTAGGCTGGAGAGTTTTTTGGTCTAGCTATTTAAAACACATTTTTTTTGCAAAAATAGACTTTATTCATCAACCTAGTCTCGTTCAAGAGCGCTACAATCAATCCAACGCCTTTCTAACATTTCTATACCTTTCTTGTAGAAGGATTTGTCTTTGCTTTGAAAAAAGGCCTCAGTTTCGGCGATAACTTTTTCATTGGAGCCAAATTTCTTACCCGCGAGTATTTTTTTGGGTCTGTGAATAGATAATAGTCGCTGGGGACCAAATCTGGAGAATACGGTGGATGAGGAAGCAATTCGAACTTCAATTGATGTAATTTAGCATTGACTTGTGGCATGGCGCATTGTCTTGATGAAAGAATACTTTTTTCTTGTTCATTTGGGGCATTTCCTTACGATTTCTGCCTTCAAACGCACCAATAAGTTTATATAATATTCGCTATTGATGGCTTTTCCCTTCTCAGCATAGTCGCCAAAACCTTCCTAGCAGACTGTTGTGTTTTTGGTCGCTTCGGACGCCTTTCAACGGCTGCTGTCCACTCAGCCGATTGCCGATTTTCCAAAAACTATAACTACAGATTGATGAAAAATACTTTTTATTGCGCATAAACAGGTTCAAATAGCGCTCAGAATCATCAACATCGTGATCATCAAGGTCGTAAAGCCGAATCATTTTCAATCAGTTGTGGTTTAACTCAGCTTATTGACGAAACAAACACGGATCCCTAATCGAGACGGGGAGTTCGCCGGTCTTCTTGATCTGTTTTTAACCACCAATCCGGAGATTTACACGGTCAGCGTAAATCCGCCGTTAGGTTCTTCTGACCATAAACTACTTTCGACATCGAGTATTCTACCAATCAGACAGACAGAGAGGCGCTTAAACCACACAAGATTTGGCACTACAAATCTGCTAAATGTGAAGATCTCATAGAATATTTTCGAACTTTCCCTTGGTTAGACGTTTGTTTTCGATCCGACGACCCATCTGACTGCGCCAGGGAGGTTTCCGATGTTATTCTGGCCGGTATGGAGACTTACATCCCTTTTTCGAAGAAATGCCCTTCCAACGACAAGCCTTGGTTTGACCGAAAATGCAAAGAAGCTGTTGCTTCTAAACATCTTGCCTACCGACAATGGCGTGAAAATCCTAACACCATAAACCGTAACACCTTTGTTCGTGCCAGGAACAGATGCAAAGAAATTATCGACGAAACCAAGGAGACACAATCAACGAATTAGAAACAAACTTCTCGCTTGTCCCAACAATTCCAGGTCCTTTTGGTCAGTCGCTAAGGGAGTCAGTCAAAATTTCACCAAATCCACCATACCACCACTCACACGGCCAGATAATTCTATTGTAACGACACGTGTTGAGAAAGCGAACTTGTTGGCTGAACTCTCTCTTTACTTCACATTCTACTGTCGATTTCCAAGGAAAAACACCACCTACTATTCCCATAGTGCAGTCAAGGATGACAGATCATAAAACATATTTTAATGAAGCTAGACACCAAAAAAGCTTCTGGCACTGACGGAATACCTGCCATAGTTCTCAAAAACTGTGCTGGCTTTCGTAAAAATAGATCAACAGGAGATCTTCTGACTTACGTAACACACGTTTGGAACAACGCAATTGAACACTTTGGAGAATCTCGACAGCTCTTGACATATCCAAGGCATTCGACCGTGTTTGGCACGATGGGCTGTTATCTAAGCTACGCTCTTATGGTATGTCTGAAAAGTTCTGTTTGTGGCTCTCATGTTTCCTCAGAGAGCGTTCTTTACGAGTGGCAGTCGACGGATTTCTTTCTAACACCTTCACTATCAACGCCGGTGTACCTCAAGGCTCCATATTGTCCCCTACTCTTTTTCTCATTTACATTAACGATCTACTGGAAAAGACCGAGAATCCAATCTACAGCTTTGCAGATGACAGTACGCTTACCTCTTCATTCACTTTGAACGCTCGGACATCGGCTACTCAGACGAATATCCACAGACAGCAGGAAGTCATTCAACTTAACAAAGACCTGGAAGAAATTTTATCTTGGGGTGACAGTAACCAAGTGGAATTTAACGCTACAAAAATCCAGGCGACAGTTTTTTCTAAAAAAGTTAACGTTGCTGAACCTGACATAGTTATGTCGAGGCACTCCATCCCTCTAACATCGTCACTCAATTTGTTGGGCGTTAATTTGGGAGCAAATATATCCTGGCATGAACATGTTGTAGGCATAGCAAGGAGAGCTTCTCAAAAGTTGGGAATATTATTTCGAACCAGAAAGCTTTACACTCCACAACAACTGTTATTTCTTTACAAAGCTCAAATTCGACCAACTATGGAATACTGCTCCCATGTTTGGGGCTCCGCTCCCAAACATACATTGCATTTGTTGGATTCTATTCAGAGAAGAGCTGTTCGTCTGATTGGAGACCCGGAACTGATCGGCGGCTTTAATTCGCTGGAACATCGAAGAACAGTTGGCGACTTGAGCCTATTCTACAAGTATTTTCATGGAAAGTGTTCGAAGGATGTGGCCCGCTTAATTCCTCCCAGAGCGGTACATGTTAGAAGTACACGTCGCGCTAATACTTCACATCCGTATGAGGTTCAGCTTGTTACTCCTCGTACGACGCTTTCCAAGCAGTCTTTTATATGAAGAACATCATCCCTTTGGAATAATTTGCCCAGGACTCTGTTTCCCACCGAGTACAATTTACAGCGATTCAAGAACAACGTGAATTGCTTTTTCCGCACTCGCATCGCTCCTGTAGCGCTTTAGGGACTTCTTCCCTGCAGCACGTGTGCTAGACCCATAAAAAAAAAACACGTTGTTTGTTTTTGGTCCACTGTAAGCAAATACGGTACCCATTTCGAACAGAGCTTTATCATGCTCAAATGTTCATGTAAAATATGACCAACACGTTCTTTTGATATCTTTAGAAACAATTTTGTGGATTTTTTATGTTTTCCAGTGAAACCACTCATTTGCGTCCAAAGTGTTCAGCATCATTTGTATCTATACGACCTCGTTTAAATTCAGCATACCACTAAATGATTAGGGCAGAGTCCCCGTAACACGTATTAAGCCATTACTTTGCTTGAACGGTATTTTTTCTCAGCAAAAAGACTGTATTTAATCAACACACGAAATTCGATTTTTTCCATTGCTTTGGAAATATCAAAAGTAGCGTCACTAAAACCACTGTAACTTGTAAACTAATCGTCGAAATGTCATGAAATTTTGACACGTATCGTTCCTAAAAATCATATGGATTTTTTGAAAAAGGCGACATCTATGTGTAAGACCAAAAACTTTTCAGCCTACGTGCTATTTACACTTTTGAAATAAAATACAATTTAACTGAATTTATTCAGATCACTCTGGCACGTGTTTTGGTCTCGTGACCATTTTCGAAGAGGTTTACAAAAAGGCTAAACTTAAGTTCTAAGTTCCATTTGGTACTAAATTTAAATTAAGGTAATAAAATTGGGTCAATTACAGGTAGTCTATCTTAACACGGCGTCTAATATGGGGGTATTTCCAAATTCTGTTTGGGTGTTCGTTATTTTTATATTATTTTTAATGGCTTTTTTATGCTAAGGATTTCTAAATAATCCATATGTTTTCCTTTTTGGGCACTGTATAGCAACTTTACCCTCTCGTTATTTAAAAGGTGATTATTATCTATGCAGTATTCAGCAATGGCTGTTAATTTTTGTTTATTTAAAATGGAGTGTGTTTTTTAATCTTTGTTGTAGACTCCGCACAGTGGGGAAAAACGAAAAAATCGCGTTTCAAAATTGTCTAGAGCCTTCAATTTTGGTTCGATTTGGACGATTTTTTTTTTTAAATTGAAGCTTATTAAATTCCGAACAAAGTTGTCTGAGCCGATTTTGCAATTAAACTTTTGTTTCAAAATGGCGGACGTTGGTTTCTGATTATATAGCGACTGAGACACAGAAAACGCTTACAGTTTCAAACCAAGTTGTGCTAAAATGCGTGTATGTATGTTTTTTTATGTCACAAATAATATATCTAATATCACAGTTACAAGATTAATAATAATGAACCCAAAATGGCTGCCATGAACAATAAAAGTATTATAAATATGAATAAACGTACCATTATTATTTTATATCCATAACATTTGCATAAATAATTTCTTTAAGGTTGTTAATTATAAATATGTTTCAACAATTGACTTAAAATGACAAATCAAGTATGGCGGATGCCAAAATTGAATCGAGCAAGAAAGTTTCTCTGTGGCATTTAGACTGTGGCAGTCAGATCATTCAAGTTATTCAAGTTTAGTTGCGGGATTTAAAATTTTCATGCAGTTATTGCTAGAGTATTGCTGCTGTAAAACTTTAAATATCGTAGACAATTTTCTAGCAGATACAAAAAACAGCGATACACGCAGAAAAGGACAGCTCACACAGCTAGAAAATGGCTACAACAGCTAAAACGTTTTGTTAAAATAGGGACAGCTAAATATTTTGCTGCACTAGCCACATTGTTTGCTGTTGTAGCAAAAAAGTGGCTGCTATTGCTAAACAGTGGCTAATGCAGCAAAATATTTAACTGTCCCTATTTTAGCATTTCTCTGCGTGTACCTTGTAAGAGTAATAATAATCTTTATTAACGAGAAAACCCTTTAGTACATATACAGAACTCCTGAATTATAGGAATAGACTAGAAAAATAAGAAAATAAATATGTCTATAAAATATACAATGTGTTAGTAGACAGTGTCTAGAAAAGAACAACGTAGAAAAGATGTTTTGAATGCCGCAGGAGACGTTTGAAAATAGTTTACAGAATTAGAAAATAGGTTGGCGTAGCTGTCCCTATTTTAACAAAACGTTTTAGCTATTGTAGCCATTTTCTAGCTGTGTGAGCTGTCCTTTTCTGCGTGTATCGCTGTTTTTTGTATCTGCTAGAAAATTGTCTACGATACTTAAAATTTACAGCAGCAATATTGTAGCCATAACTGCATGAAAATTTAAATCCCGGAACTAAACTTGAATAACTTGAATGATCTGACTGCCACAGTCTAAATGACACAGAGAAACTTCCTTGCTCGATTCAATTTTGGCATCCGCCATATTTGATTTGTCATTTTAAGTCAGTTGTTGAAACATATTTATAATTAACAACCTTAAAGAAATTATTTATGCAAATGTTATGGATATAAAATAATAATGGTACGTTTATTCATATTTATAATACTTTTATTGTTCATGGCAGCCATTTTGGATTCATTATTATTAATCTTGTAACTGTGATATTAGATATATTATCTGCGACATAAAAAAAAACATACATACACGCATTTTAGCACAACTTGGTTTGAAACTGTAAGCGTTTTCTGTGTCTCAGTCGCTATATAATCAGAAACCAACGTCCGCCATTTTGAAACAAAAGTTTAATTGCAAAATCGGCTCCGACAACTTTGTTCGGAATTTAATAAGCTTCAATTTAAAAAAAAAATCGTCCAAATCGAACCAAAATTGAAGGCTCTAGACAATTTTGAAACACGATTTTTCGTTTTTCCCACTGTGCTCCGTCCCGTTTATCTCAGATAGACAGCGTCACAGTCATCACAATTAAGTTCATATATACCCGATTTTCCGTATTTGTTAGATTTTTCTTTGTTATTAATTAGATACCGAGCTATATTGTTTTTATTAACACTTATACAGTTTGTTTCCAACTTATTAAGGCTATTGTTGATTTTGTTACTAATACCAGCGACATAGTTGATAGCAAACCTTTTTCTGCTTTCGTGTTTTACATCTGGTGCGTAAAATTGTTGAAATATATTTTTATGTTTCTTGTTTTTTTTTTTAGTTTATCTATAATAACTGGACAGGTGTACAAATATGAAATGCGGATTTTTTTTTTTTAAAAACTGTTAAATTCGGAAGAACTATACTATGCAAAAACGACTTCCTTTTGTACCGAGCGAAATGTCACACGTGTTTTTGCGCTTTTCCATTGGCCTGTCGTTCAACTCATGTGGTACCCATCTACCGGTCTTCTGAATCTTTCGTAGCCGATTGGAAACAGCTTGTTGGCTAACGCCCTATTGCTCGGCGAGTTGTTTTTGTGTTTGTAAATCATCTTCGTCCAATCTTTATAGCACAACCGCATTGGTGCACCATCAGTTGTCTGAAATCCGCATTTCATACTTGTACACCTGGTACATCTGTTATTTTTGGCTATTCTTTTGATTATGTTCATTTCTTTTAGATAATCATCCGTACTTAGTGAAATGTTAGTTTTTTTTGTGTATGAGACTGTGGAAGGTTAACATTTTGATCTTCCAGGATTAATTTGATTTAGCATGTATAATGGTGTCTATTGTAGTTTACGGAAAATACTCGTATCAATATATAAATATTTTGTTCTCCACATTGAAATTTATAATTCTAAAAAACTAAGTGATTTGTCTACTTCAATTTCTATTGTGAATTGGACGTTATGATTGATTTTATTTAAAGTTGATAAGAACTGTGACAATTGAGTCTAGGTTTCTTTCCAAATGCAGAGAATATCGTCAACGTATTTTGCCCAAAAGTGGATATGTCTTGTTACATTTCTATAGTTTCTATTTGAGAAAAGTTTTTTTTTTCAAAGTTGCCGAAGCCATGAATGCGTCCACTAGGTGGGGGTCAGAGAGCTTCCCATTGGTAGGCCACTGTTTTGTTTATATATTTTACGGTTAAATTTAAAGTAATTTTGTCTAGACAGATATCTAGAATTTTGATTAAACTTTGATTAGACAGATCACTATTGTTTATAAGGGACTCTAGTATCAGTTTTACTTCTGTTATGGGAATTGATGTGAAAAGGCTTTTTTACATCAAATGAGTTCAACTTGCAGTCCGTGGGTAAATTGATAGTGTTTAGTTTTCTGACTAATTTCGACGAATTTTTTACTAAATAAGGTGAAACATAGTTTATGATGTTAGGTAGATCGGCAGTGAGTTGCTTACATAGTTTGTAATATAGGATACAACTTGGTCTCATTGGTATGTTTTCTTTGTGAAGTTTCGACTGTAGGGTTTACTACTTGTAACGTTTTTGGTTTCGCTGTTGGAAATATGTTCACATATATATGTTTGAATTTCTTTATTTATAGCTTTATGAAATGAGATTGTGGATCCAATTTTAGCTTTATGAATTCGTCAGAATCAATTTTATTTTGTATCTTATTTTTGTATTCCATTTCATTCATTATGGTGAGAGTATTACCTTTGTCCCCTCTACTTATAATTAAATTGTTAGCTGTTATTTTTGATTGGATCTGTTTAATAATTTTATTCACTCGTTTATCGTTAGTAAGAAAGTTTATGTTGTTAAATGTTCGGGTAATTATGTATTTGCCTTGTAAAGTTTTTTTGTGTTAAATCTAAAATTAGTTCTGGCTTGCTTGCTAGCAGCTCTATGTCTTTGGGGTTAGTAATATTTGGGCAATATTTGAGACCTTTTTTCTAACATTTGTAATTCTGATTTATCAAAGGTAACATTACTAAGATGAGCTACTCTTCTATAAAATGGAAAAGAGTCAATGTTATAGTGGAGTTTTGTAAAAGTGTTGGACTAATTATTCTGTCTTAGCTTACATATTTTCTTGAGTTGCGTTAGGTATTGTTTGTGGACTTCTTCTTGGACTTTTTCTCTATTTTTTCTATTGGTTGCTTAAAATGCGACGTATATTTATAACATTCACTGCTCTGGGAGGAATTAAAGAGGACTACGTCCTTCAAAACACTTTCCATAAAAATACTGGTAGAATAGGCTCAAGTCGCCAACCGTTCTTCGATGTTCCAGCGAATTAAGGCTGCTGGTCAGTTCCGAGTCTCCAGTCAGACGAACAGCTCTTCTTTGAATAGAATCCAACAAATGCAGTGTATGTTTGGGGAGCGGAGCCCCAAACATGGGAGCAGTATTCCATAGTTGGTCGAATTTGAGCTTTGTAAATAATTAATAGTTGTTGTGGAGTGTAAAGAATTCTAGTTCGACAGACATATTTGCTCCCAAATTAACGCCCAACAAATTGAGTTACGATGTTAGAGGAATGGAGTGCCCCGACATAACTATGGCAGGTTCAGCAGCATTAACTTTTTTTAGAAAAACTGCCGCCTGAGTTTTTGTAGCGTTAAATTCCACTTGGTTACTGTCACCCCAAGATAGAATCTCTTCCAGGTCTTGGTTAAGTTGAATGATTTCCTGCTCTCTGTGGATATTCGTCTGAGTAGCTGATGTCCGAACGTTCAAAGTGAATGAAGAGATAAGCGTACTGTCATCTGCAAAGCCGTAGATTGGATTCCCCGTCTTTTACAGCAGATCGTTAATGTAAATGAGGAAGAGAGTAGGAGACAGTATGGAGCCTTGGGCCACACCGGCGTTGATAGTGAAGGTGTTAGAAAGAAATCCGTCGACTACCACTCGTAAAGAACGCTCTCTGAGGAAACATGAAAGCCACAAACAGAACTTTTCAGACATACCAGAAGAGCGTAGCTTAGCCAACAGTCCATCGTACCAAACACAGTCGAATGCCTTGGTTATGTCAAGAGCAACCTTTCGAAATTCTCCAAGGTGTTCAATTGCGTTGTTCCAAACATGTGGTACATAAGTCAGAAAATCTCCTGTTGATCTATGTTTACGAAGCCATATTGGTGATCGCTAATAATGTTGAATTCTTCAAGATATTTTAGAAGATGCTGATTGATAGCATTTTTCATGACTTTCGATATTACTGAAAGCAGTGCGACTGGTCGGTAGTTATTTGGCAAGGTCTTCTTGCCTTTTTTAGGTATCAGCAGGAAGGAAATATTCCCTTTCTGTAGGATAGGTTGAAAAGTCTACAGAAAACTGGTGTTAGTTTCCTCGCACAGTTTTTGAGAACTATGGCAGGTATTCCGTCAGCGCCAGGAGCTTTTTTGGTGTCTAGCTTCATTA
>CM032448.1:31879860-31924994 GCA_019049505.1 Pachyrhynchus sulphureomaculatus
CCATAGACATAGAGGATGGACTATGTGTTCCGTATCCCGATGAGAAGTAAATATGGACGCAAACGTGTGAGAGAGGCAAAGTGATTGAGCGGACAGTAGATGTCTCTTTCTAGAATGCCACCTAAGCTACGGCGCTTTTAAAAATAATGTTTCTAAGGGTTCTATTTGAACTAAAATCGGGTGGGGGCTTTTCTCGCCTTGGATTCCGTCTCGGGGTACTGTGCCTTGTTTATTACGGGCCTACAGAAAAGAGAAAGGTTGGCCGCACAGTCGCTTTGTCTCTTTCTAGAAAGTAGTCAATTTTGTGAGGTTAATGCTCAGTCCATCCCATAGACATAGGGGATAAACTGAGCATTAACCTCACAAAATTGATCACTCTCTAGAAAGAGACAAGGTAACTGTGCAGCCAATACCTTCTCTTTTCTGTAGGCCTGTAATAACCAAGGTGCAGTACTCCAAGACGGAATTTAAAGCGAAAAAAGCCCCCACCCGATTTTTGTTCACATAGAACACTTAAAAATATTATTTTCAAGAGCGCCGTAGCTTGACGGCATTCTAGAAAGAGACAGCTACTGGCCGCACATTCACTTTGTCTCTCTCACACTTTTGCGTCCATATTTACTTAACAGCCGGATACAGAACGCTTAGAGATGTGCTAACTCGGAAAAAACTCGACTCGAGTTAACTCGAGTTGAAATCACGTAACTCGAATTTAACTCGAGTTACACAACTCGAATTTAACTCGAGTTACACAACTCGAATTGGCAGGACGAAGCTGAGTAAATGATTTCTTACAAATTATTTATATATTTGTCCTTTTATCCAACTCCGTATTGGGATAATTATCATTACTAAATTTAGTAGGTAGGATTAAAATAAAAAAAGGTATTTATAGTATGTATCATATATGTATTTTTAGTTTTAGTCTTAGTTATAGTAAGTACCTATATTTAATAACAAAACTAGTTATATAGACAGTCTTCACAAAATAATATCAGTCTAACTTTATGATGTAGGTACTTATGCTATTAATAGTTTAATTATCACAATCAGAATATTCTTAAATAACTTTGCTATTCTAAATAACAAATTATTTTGGTAGTAGCTCTTACTCTTTGTTGACTTTGTTGGTTTGTTGCAATAGGAACTTTTAATTATTATACTACTCGGGTTACTGAGAATCCAACTCGATTTAACTCGAGCTAAGCGCAACTCGAGTTAGTAAGTCGAGTTGACCCATCGCTAAGAACGCTAAGTCTATGGTTCAAACTTTTGACTGTCTCTCTCTTCTACTTCTTTTTAGAATGTATTTCTTTTGTCCAGGTGAATTTTAAACATCGGCACTGACGTTTGAAAATACGACTGACGTGGCCTAGTAGCGCCACCTGATTTTGACAGTTGTTCCAAAGAGTTCTTATGATAGTTTCTAATTAAAATGGTCATGTCAGTGAAATTATCCTGAATTTTTAATTAAAAGTTGATAAAGGTGAGTGAAATCTTTATTAATTTATGGCCTAGTTTACAGAGAAACTCATACTTTTTACTGCTTTTTTCTAGTCGCCTCAAAAATCTGACATTTTTAGGTTAAACATTTTCAGTTATTTTATTTATGTACTTTTAAATTTTAGTCGTTCTTTTTGTTAGTTTATTTATATATTTGCCCTTTGTTGACAATGATTCTGCTTTCTTAGCGCTTTAATTCGATGGTTTGCAGAATTCCGTAGTTATAATCATTTTAGTTGTTTTGATTTCAAACAGAACATTTTATTGTGTTTATTACAAAGGAATCTCCTGATTTTTATGTAACAAAGATCACATTTTAAATTATTTGTGTTTTCAGGGTTATGTTGTTTATAATTCTGTTATTTTTTAAAAAATACAATACTAATTTAGAAGGAAACCTTTACTATGTAAGTAACACCCAAATAGCAGCTATTTGCTAATTCAGAGTCAAGGTACTATATTTTCCTTATCACCATTTTTCATAAAAATAATATCAATTTACATTATGTGTGTCAACTTGTTAATTCATCATTATCATTGTAGCACACACAGTGATTTAAATATTTTATAATAGCTTAATACAATTGTAAAAAATTCACTTACTGATATTAAAATGTTTATTTAATAGAATTCTGGCTTCTACAACTTTAATCACAATTCGCAGAGTTTTAAATTATTAACTTCTATAATAATGGGTTGTTTTAGAATATTACAAGATGTTTATGATAACATTTAATTTATTGATTTATTTATTTACAATAAAGACCATAATTAAAGCTTCAGTGTTGAATGTAGAGAGTCATCCTACAATATGAATTTCTGATGAGTATATATAGATTCTTATTAGAGAACTACAATTTTTTAAAGTATGTAATTATTGCAAGTTAGTTCATTAGTATTGTACCCAATAATTTGTTTATATTTTCTATAAATTTGTTATGGTTCATGATGTTGGTGCTCAGAATTCTGTAGGAAATTCACATTTATATAGGGTCTTTTAAATTAAAACCTTTTAAACAAGTTGTAGTACTTATAGTTTATTCATAATATTTTTACAATATTATAATGGTTTACAAAATTAATTTACAACATACTAGGGTAATTAAATGTCAGAATTTTGTACTGCACCTTGTATGTATTAGATATAATCTAACAAGAAAAACATGCAAAACTTAAAAATCATTTGAATTATATAACAATACAATAATTAAAGAGTACCCACAATATGAACATAGACATCATTACACTTTCACAAAATAATCCTCTTAACACTCTACAGATGGGCCCATTAATTCCCTAACATTCTCTACATTTCAGCAATAGTTAGCCTTCTTTCACTTGACATTATGTAAAAACAAACACAGGTAGTCAGCTTTACTCAAACTCTACAGGTGAACTGATTTATAAAAGTATATAGTGAATTCTTTGCTACCAGAGTGTAGTCTGCCCTCACTACCTATCCCTACATGTGATCAAAATTCCACTGATATAAAAAAAAAATAGAATTCTGTATTGTCTGCTAACTGGCGCCTCCCCCTGACACATGCAATAAGTTTATTACAAGTAGAACCATGCAGTCTCAGCTAAATAAACTTCCACAATTTTGAGGCAGACATGGTATTATTAAATGTCAATAAATCTGAAATTTGTATTATTTACACAAAAGTAGTTACAAGAGTTTAACTTCACACATACGGGCCTCAGAGGCCCGGCTGTCCACAGAGTGTTAACCAATGAAAAATCAGTACATCTCTTTGAATTTACCTAAATTTTTACAAATAAATACCCTTTTAAATGTATAGTCTTGTTAAGGACCTGATTTCAAGAGGGAGCAGGTTATACATCCTGGGAGCCAAGTAAGAAGAAGATCTAAGCTTCTTTAATGTCCCATTTATAGGCATTTTTAAGTGTCTACCAACCATACATCTGGTACCATGAGAATGATTCACAAATTGTTTTAGTTTAGTAGTTTTATGAATATAGGAGCAAGTTGTAAGACAGTACAAAGTACACACATCCAAAACATCCTCAGAGTATTATACGTCGGTGGGAAAACATTGGTTTTTTTCGAAATATTATCTTTACAAGGTAATTTTGTACCACCTTCTAGGGATATATGGAATTCTGGTATATGACACCCCACACAACTATACCATACCTCAACAGAGACTCCACAAGAACCCCTTACACACTGATTAGTAGCTTTCTACTAAGTATCTCTCTCAGGATATAGAACCTATGAATTAACCCCCTTATGTTCCTCACAAGTCTGAGAACATGACACTTAAAGTTGCTCTCTATAATGATTTCTAAATATTTTATCGAGTCCACTTCGAGAATATCACCCTTACAATTTCCGACATGAATGCTTTTGCTGCTGAAGTTTGGTCATTTAGCAGAAGTGATGGAAAATGTTACTACTACCTATGTACGTAGCTAGGCCAAATATACTTAAATAAATTAATAAATAAGAATACTGACCTGTGGGATTGAACCCTCAACCTTCTGCACCGTAAGCAAGATACTACAATACAGAGCCACGGACCGCCATATAAAAATATCACCTGTTCTTTTATGTCATTAACATCAAATTATTTATTGGTGTTAATATTCATTAATGTTTACACGTGTCAGCATTCTTTAGAGTATTGCCGGTAATCTAGGCCTGCAAATATTCTTACAGTCCTCCTTTGCAACCACCAAGAAGCTATCTATCGCATAAGTTGTTTCTAAACTACAAAAATACACTTTCCAACTGACATTCTGATTACATAACACAAACATTTTTTTTTTTTACTAATTTTTTTGAAAAGCTCATCTGTGTATACATCATATTGCAGATTAAAACAAATCATTTGTTGGTATCTCTCCCATAAGAAGAACTACTGACCGAGTTTTCCCCACAATGAGAAAAAACTTTTTTGTGCTGAACTAAGTACCAACCCTTTTATATAAATGGCTTTCTTTCCTTCCAGATTTTTATGTCTGTTTGTGATGGTAGTGTCGTCAGCGAAGAGAGTGTATTTCAATAGTGAATCAAAGTTAGATAGTTCCAAATTCAACATTGAGTCACTTCCATATTCACTCTTCCTTTATTGTTAAGCAGAAACAGTAATTTCAAAACCTTCATGCTTAGTGTTGATGATTCATCTAAATACTTTAATAATTGTGTGTGTATTTCCTCTAAATACAATATTCCAGAGGAGGATGCTGCTGGATTTTCTCACTTTCTAGATGTATTACGTAGATGAAATTTCCACTAAATTTCCAAAAAAGATATTTGAAATTCATTTGAAATAATGGATGAGAAGGTAGTTCTAATTGCATATTAATCTTTTACAATATCTTTTATAAGTTATGCTATGGCAAGCTTGGGATACTGACTATCATAAGCCTAAGGCTAGTCACTGTAGTCTAAATATTATTAAGCCAGGTTTCTTAATAAAATACCTGTGGAGGTAGAAAATAGTATTCCATTAGAAATAGCGCTTTTTTTGATTGGAGGCTCTTATGTGGAAAATGTTCACTGTCGGTCATCTATTTTTAAATAGAGTTTAGGTTTTTAGAGTTCAATTTTTAAATGGATTCATTGTTGTAAAGAATTTCTCTTCCCAATCTTTGATTTTTAAATTGATTTTAAGTTTGTAAAATACTATTGTATACCAATTTTTGCACAAAATCTGCCCTCCTCCCAGTCATTGGTTGGGTGTAACCTTTTAAAGGGTCACCATATGAAAGGGTTCTCCCCCTAGTCATCGATTTTAAGTTTATTTCTTTGTGAAGGCTCTAAGCCATTAGAGTTCCAGTGGAAGACAGTTTTTTGTTCTTCAAGAGGTTTTGCTTCCCATTTGTGGTTTGGCACAATATCATCACATTTAGTTTTGTTTTTTTTTTCTTTAAAAAAAGGACGATTTTCTATTTATAAGATATGATGAATATTATAGGTAGGTAAATTAGTATAAAATATACCTGGTGTACAAGTATGAAATGCGGATTTCAGACAACAGATGGTGCACCAATGCAGTTTGTGCTATAAAGATTTGACACTGCGCCATTCTGTTGTATCATCAACAAGTGTCAGACGCGCATGAGTGATAAATTGGAGAAGTGTGTGCATAGTGTTGTGTTGTTATGTTCAATGTGTCGAAATTTATACCGAACAAAGCATTGGCGGACAGCATTAATTTTTTGTTTTTATTTAAAGAAAACTGCTGTTGAATCATACTGATGACTTCGAGAAGCTTATGGTGAACATGCTCCATCGAAAGATACGTGTGAACGATGGTTTCGGTATTTCAAAGGTGGTGACTTCGATGTTACAGACAAGGAACGTGGAAAACTGCCAAAAAAATACGAAGATGTGGAATTGCAAGCATTGTTGGACCAAGATGATTCGCAAACACAAAAACAACTCGCCGAGCAATTGGGCGTTAGTTAACAAGCTGTTTCCAATCGGCAACGAGAGATGGGAAAGATTCAGAAGTGCAAAAACACGTGTGACATTTTGCTCGTTCGGTACAAAAGGAAGTCGTTTTTGCATCGTATAGTTACAGGGGATAAAAAGTGGATTTATTTTGAGAATCCAAGCGCAAAAAATCATGGGTACACCCAGGCGCACCATCCACATCGACCGCAAGACCGAATCGCTTTGGCAGAAAGACGACGCTCTGTGTTTGGTGGAACCAGAGGGGCGTGGTCTATTATGAGCTGTTAAAACCTGGGGAAACGGTTAATACTAAACGTTACCAACAACAATTGACCGATTTGAACCGTTCGCTGCTTGAAAAAAGGCCAGAATACGAAAAGAGGCAACACAAAGTCATTTTTCTTCATGACAATGCTCCATCACATACGGCAAAACGAATTCGCGACACGTTGGAAGCACTCAGCTGGGAAATTCTACCCCATGCGGCTTAGTCACCAGACTTGGCTCCTTCCGATTACCATTTGTTTGCATCGATGGGTCACGCACTTGCTGAGCAGCGCTTTGGTTCGTACGAAGATGTGAAAAAATGGCTCGATGATTGGTTCGCAGCAAAAGGGGAAGTTTTTTTTGTGGCGTGGTATTCACAAATTGCCCAAAAAATGGGGAAAATGTATAACAAGCGATGGAGCATGCTTTGAATAAAGCACTTTTTATTATTCTTCCGAATTTAAACACTTTTTTAGAAAAAAAAAATCCGCATTTCATACTTGTACACCTGGTACAGAAATAAGTTCGCATTTTATGAGTCAAGTACTTATTTTTAGAGCTTTGGAAATTTAAGCAGTGGACAGTCACCATACAATACATTAAATACACTCATGCTCTATAAACTGACATTTCCAATAAGAAATTAGATTTTGTTGTAATTAAGTGAAAGGGAGACTTAGTTATTTTATGGGCACATAAATGTCTATTTGCATTAATCATTCAGGAAAGTTGATGCAAGATGTGTAAATCTTACCAGGAAATTAGGTTAGAGGATACTTTTTATGATGAATGTGAGATTTAATACCTGTGCAAGAACAGGATATGTTTAGTGCCCAACACCAAAAATTTTAAACATTTCTTTGGGACATTCTCCAGCACTGCAATATATTGGCCATATACAGAGTTCCATAATATTGCACCATATTCAACTTTTGTTCTTACACAACTTGTGCATAGTGTTATACTTGTAGATTAGACAATTCTTCACATTGTGCGATATGAAATGAAGCATTTTTATAGTTCGAGCACAAGCCACGTTGATATGAGAGGAGAAAGACAATCATGATTGTACATAACTTCAATATACCTAATTGTTTTACATCTATCAATCCCAAAATTATCCAGTGTATGAACAAAGTCTACCACACTGTTCAGCTGACTTACGAAACATTTACTGAGATTTAAATGAAAATTATTTGTTTTACATCAACCTTGAACTGTTATTAAGTCCTCCTACAGTGCTATGAAGTCATCTATGTCATACACCACTTTGTAAATTTTAATATCATTTGTAATTAGTAATTCATTACTAAGGTATTTTTTACTTATACTTATATTATTTATAAGTAGTAAAGAGTCCTAGGCTGCTGCCCTGCAGTGCCTACTCTAAGCTATAAACCTATATGATTGGCTAATAAATTTCTTGAAATAGGTTGTGATTGTTTAGATAATGTAAATGAGAGCCGGAGCCAAGGTTTACCCTGACACTGACCATCCATCCATGACACATTCGTGTATTAGACTGGATAACTTATATAGTACTAGCCGGGCCCGCGGCTCCGCTCGCGTGGACTTGATTCACTACTATCGTCACTGCTTATTCCTTATCTTACCCAACGTAATAAAATATCTCCCATTATTTCTCCTTATCTCCCAATATTTCTCCTTATCTCCCTATATCTCTACATAATTTCCATTATCTAGGCTTAGCTCTACCCATCTCCCATTATTTCTCCTTATCTCCCATTATCTCACCTTATTTTCCATTATCTAGGCTTATCTCGACTTATCTCCCATTATTTCTCCTTATTTCCCATTAGCTCACCATAACTCCCATTATCTAGACTTATCTCTGCTTATCTCCCATTATCTCACTTTATTTCCCATTATCTATGCCTATCTCGACTTATCTCCCATTATTTCTCCTTATCTCCCATTATTTCTCCTTATCTCCCATTATCTCACCATAACTTCCACTATCTAGACTTATCTCTGCTTATCTCCCATTATCTCTCCTTATCTCCTATTATTTATACTTATCTCCCATTATCTCACCTTATCTCCCATTATCGAGGCTTATCTCGATTTATCTCCCATTATTTCTCCTAATCTCTCATTATCTCACCTTATCTCCCATTATCTAGGCTTATATCGAATTATATAGAACATATGTATAAATTTATAAAAACACGTAAATCGGATAAGTGGTTCTCGAGTGATAAGCGCACTAACGGACAGACAGAGAGACGTTGCATTTTATATATATTGTATTCTTTGCTACATGATATTGTTCCATATTTAATGCTTTAGGGAGTGTATTGCAAGAGAACGCGCTAGCGGCAAACTTTTCTCCGACTTGATTCACTATTGTCCACACTGCTTATTCCTTATGTTACCTAATAAAATATATCCTATAACCTGGCCAGAGAACATACGTATGTTTTAAAAAAAGGCACGTAAATCGGATAAGTGGTTCTCCAGTGATAAGCACACTAACGGACGGACGGACAGACAGACAGACATACGGAC
Source organism: Pachyrhynchus sulphureomaculatus (assembly GCA_019049505.1). Lineage (NCBI taxonomy): Eukaryota > Metazoa > Arthropoda > Insecta > Coleoptera > Curculionidae > Pachyrhynchus > Pachyrhynchus sulphureomaculatus. The sequence goes on from CM032448.1 coordinate 31,888,586, forward strand.
AGAGAGACATTGCATTTTATATATATTATAGATATTCTCTGCTACATAATATTGTTCCATATTTAATGGTTTGGACTGTGTATTGCAAGAGAACGCGCTAGCGGCAAACTTTGTCCGACTTCATTTACTATTATTGTCACTGCTCATTCCTTATGCTACCTATCGTAATAAAATATAGCCTATAACCTGGCCGGAGAACATATATATGTTTTAAAAAAAAAGTACGAAAATCGGATAAGTGGTTCTCCAGTGATAAGCGCACTAACGGACAGACAGACAGACAGAGATACGTTGCATTTTATATATATTATAGATGTAATAAAATATATACCTATAACCTGGTCAGAGAACATATGTATGAATTTAAAAAATCACGTAAATCGGATAAGTTGTTCTCGAGGGATAAGCGCATTAACGGACAGACAGACAGACAGACAAACATTGCATTTTGTATATATTATAGATTATTATTATTATTATATAACCTGGTCAAAGAATATATGTATGAATTTAAAAAAAGACAGGTAAATCGGATAAGTGGTCCCTGCGTGATAAACGCACTAATGGACAGACAGACAGACAGAGAGACATTGCATTTTATATATATTATAGATTACAGATATTCTTTGCTACATAATATTGTTCCATATTTAATGGTTTAGGCTGTGTATTGCAAAGGCACGCGCTAGCGGCATACTTATTTCCGACATCATTCGCTATTTTACGTCACTGCTCATTCCTTATGCTACCTATCGTAATAAAATATAGCCTATAACCTCGCCAGAGAACATATGTATGTTTAAAAAAAAAAATACGTAAATCGGATAAGTGGTTCTTCAGTGATGGGGGCACTAACGGACAGACAGAGAGACGTTGCATTTTATATATATTATAGATGCACTGGCATAATAAAATATTTAAGAACATAATATCATTGTTGTGGAAGAAAGCATTTAAAATTTTTTAGCAATAATTTTATTTTCTACGTTGCTTCTACCGCGGACTGTGACTAAATAAACAATTTGAATTCACAGACACATACTCATCCAGTTTACTCTGGCTTCTACCGCCCGTCTTAGTGCTACAATGTCTCAAGAATTGACTATTAAGATGTGTCGAAATTTTAAAGCGAATGATTCGTGATAGTAGATAACATATTAAAACTTTGCATGTTCAAAGTAAAACATCTATTTTTATAAGATCACTTCGGTGTCTGTCTGTCCGTCTGTCACACCCGATTTTCTCCGAAACTATTTGACATAGAAAATTGAAATTTGGCACTAATATAGGAATTGATGGCGCCATCAGAGCCGTGTAGTTTTGAAAGTAAATTTTTTTTACTTCCAACTTTATAATAAATAATATTAAATTTTTCAAATATAATATTACATCACAATTTTTTTATCAGTATAGTCCACATTGGAATTTTATTCTTTAATATATACACGTATTTCGTTGTCATGTTGCTTATATTTTGTTCGGTGTGATTTTAAAAGAGAAGATTGTCTTAATCATTAAATGCTTTTTTTATGACTTAAACAAGGTAAATTTCTCATTTTTTTTTTGTTAATATTTCACCTTAAAGCGAGTAAAGTATTAAGTTATTCTTTAGTGTCATATTTACAAGGAAAAGTACTGGGCAAATCATTTAACTAATTAGTACCCACTTTAAAAATAAAGATACGTGTTAAGAATAACTAAAAAATGTATAAAACTTTTACGCTTTGCGGTTCCTTGTATTTATAAGCAAACATACTTTATTAAACTTTCACTTGATAGTTTAAAACGTGCAATTCATTAATAAAATAAAATACCTTCGTATGGTCACTTTTCAAATGACCATAGGACAGAAAAAAACTTGACCGCTAGTGAAGAGTAAGAGCTCTTACTTTTCATCAACGTTCAAATTGAAGTTTATTTTCTGTCTCATGATCATTTGAAAAAGTCATCTTTTGTAAATATAACCTGAAAAGTTAGTTGTTGATGTGATGTTGTCCGGAAAGCAATATTTAAGGAACTACCTTCTTTTGACGTTTCAGCTTAAAGAAAGTGAGGCTGAAGTGAAAGAAATGATTTGTTCTACTTTGGAATGAATTAAATTTTAGACTAGAATCCTTACTAAACTCAGTTGCAATTGCCGTAAGCCAGAAAGTTTTTCCCAATGTTCTATAGAAATTTGGTGGATTTGTAAGGAGTTCCGATGGGTCTTGATAAGTTCCTTCTTGAGAATAAAAGTCGACTCTACGATGCTGCTTTTCTTACTCCCCGGGTTAAAAAAAAACCTTTTTGTACAAAATTGTAACTTGGATCAAAAAGTGGATATTGTACGATCATCCCAAGAGGTGCAAATTGTAGCTCTGTTCTGGTGAGCAACGAGCACCACAAAATTAAATACCTTATCGGACTGACTTCTAAGTTCTACCAACAACAGCTGCTGGTCCGTATGAGTAACGGGGCATATTTTTCAGACATTGCCCCTTCGGATTTCTGTCTGTTCTGATCTGTACAATACCATCTTGCTGATTCTCAGTTCAAATCTCTCAATACTCAAAAATTGATCATATTGAACATAATCCGGTAGTTGCCTGCAAAAATGTGTAAAAGGCGATGGAGATTACTGAAATTAAGTTTTTGTTGCTTTTTTTATAAATAAATGTCAGAGTTGGTCTATAAAGGCCGATTATTAATTTATACACCTAATATTTTGCCCAAGATGTTATCTGATTTGGAGCGTTTTCCAACAGTCACAATACTTGAAAAAAGATCTAGAAATGGATATGGAATATGTCATAAAATTAAGTATAAAATGCAATATAATATTCTTTGATAAATTTGAACAGATGAAATATAACAATACTATATATAGCATAAAACCTAATAAATACCCGAAAAGTGCAAGTCGGACTTGCACAATTAGTGTTCCATACCGCGATTGCTTATAAAATAAAATCCTTACCTAGGCTAAGTTAATTAGGTTGCTGAAATGTATATATCTTAAGATCCAATATGTATTTTCACGTTTTTTTCTTAGTCAATAATGTATAATAGTTAGTCTAGTTCAATCAAAAATTTAGTAATAAAATTATAAACATATAAAATAAAATTCTTTTGTCTCGGTACAGGAGCGACACGCTAGTAATGTACTGAAAATATATCAACAAATCCTGCACCATATTGTCAAGGCACATCGTTTTCATATTTTTTTTATACCAGTTAAATTATTAAATGTAATGCACTCGTGATAATTTTTGCTCAATTTTCACCTTATGAAGAATATTCTAGAATTTTTTTAAAATCTTTTGATCAGTAATTTTCGACATTGGAGGAAGTATTACATTATATAAATTTTTTGAATTCGTGTTTTCACAACCTTTCATTTGACACCTCACCTGATGACCTGGTAATTTTTTTTTCACTTCCGATTTCACCCCCCAAAAATAACCGCTAACTTTCAAAATTACACGGCTCTGATTGGGCCATCAATTCCTATATTTGTGACAAATTTCAATTTTCTAAGTCAAATAATTTCGGAGAAAATCGGGTTTGAGAGACAGACGGACGGACTCCTAAGTGTTCCTATAAGTGTTCAGTACGGAACACTAAAAGGATCTAACATCTCACAAATTATGTTATCACATTATCACAGAATTTATAAAGCGTATAAGATGCTCTGGAGATCAGGAATGATTTCAGATATACGGGAGTTTAATATTTAAGGCGATACCGCCTTTCGGAATTTTCTTAAATCTGTACATCGTCTATTTTTGTGAAGTGATTTATTTCAGTAAGTTCCATAATCAGATAAAAATAATTTACTACTGTGTTAATTCAAATGCCAAATTTAATGACAATAGCCGGTCGATTTTCCCAAGATAATTTCGGTGTAAATGTCAGGAATATATATATGGGATTTTTTTTAGTAAAATTTTAGTTCTGCCGTCTTACATAAGCAAAAAATAAAAAAAAGCCTTTATGTATTTTCACACGCTTTTATACTCGTAAATTAAAAGGGATATATTTTTATGTTAGTTATGTGGGAGTTTAGATACGCCCTTTTTTATTAACACAGGTGTATACAGATGTATACACACATGATGTAAAATAAGTAAAGTTATGAAAAATGGTGATATTCATTTTAAAAAAATAGTATATTGGTTATGAAATTTTGTGTTCGTTATTTATTTTGTCGTCTTCATTCAGGGCCTTTAAATACGAGGGTTGTATAATAAGTGCCTGGCCTCGGTCAGAGATGGCGCTACTACTATTTTATATTTTTCATAAACCTAACCTTTCACAAGAATTCTGCCCAGTTTTCAAGTCGCTGGGTGATTTAGTTTGTCTATTTAAATAGAACGACCTTTGTGATTCTGGAAAAAATTGAATATCGAGCAGTGATAAAATATTTGTTTTTGAAAAAGAACATGACTGATGAGATAAAATTGGTGCTTAATGAAGTTTATGGGGATTCTTCACTCTTGTTATGGATCATACAATATTGGACAGCTGAATTTAAAGGCGAACGTAGAAACATTTTTAATGAAGAACGTCCAGGTCGTCTAAATGAAGTCACCACATCAGAAATGATTGAAAAAATCCACGATATAGTGATAAATGATTGGAGAGTGAAAGTGCGTGAGATTGCTGAGACTGTGGGCATCTCAGTTAAACGGGTGCAGAACATTTTAACAACTCATTTGGATATGAGAAAGTTTTTCGCAAGATGGGTGCCGCGATTGTTCACAATGGACAATAAACATGCACGTGCGTCAACTTCATAAGAATCGAAATGATTGCGTCGATTCATAATTGTTGACGAAACATCGATTCATCACAGCACACCAAAAATCAAAGAACAAGCCAAACAGTGGAACCGGCCCCAAAGAAGGCCAAGGTGACTTTATCGGCCTACAAAGTTTTTGCACGCAGCATAATTCACGTCGATTACCTTGAAAAGAGCAAAACGATTAATGTCAACTTATTGGATCGTTTTAATTATGCTGTGAAAGAAAAACATCCGCATTTGGCGAAGAAAAAATTCTCTTTCAAGACAATGCACGCGCGCACACTTGTGTCGTCGCCATGGCAAAATTCCATGAGTTAGGATACGAATTGCTTTTGCATCCACCTTACTCGCCAGACTTAGCCCTCAGCGATTATTTCCTATTTTCGAATATGAAAAAAATGGTCTGGCGGAAAAATTTTAACTCAAACGATGAGGTGATTGTTAAAACAAATGCCTGTTTTGAAGGGTTGGAGGAATTGTGTTTTTTAGATGGAATACAAAAGATAGAAAAACGTTGGACTAAGTATATCGAGCTAAAAGGAGACTATGTTGAAAAACAAAATAAATTTTGCACATAAAAATGTTTTTTTTTCTTGTCAAGGCCAAGTACTTATCATGCAACCCTCGTAGTATTTGATAGAATAAAAGTCTGTGAAATTTTTTTGTATAAATCCTTTTCCAGATGTTGAAGTTATCATGTTCAATATTAAGAGCATTAGCTCAGGGTTTTTTTGAGTGTAGTGCTCCAATTTTAGATTTTATTGTTGTTACAATTTATATATTAAACCATTACATGATTTTTTATGATAAACAATAATAGATAGTAACAAAATAAAGACCTCTTTTTCTTAATATAAAATCATGGAGAATTGAAAGAAAAAATAAAATTACTCAACCCAGTTTGAAAAATAATAATGACGTATATCTGTGTGTATGTGCTGTGTGTACTAAAATTATTTTTAATGAAAAAAGTAATAGTGATTTTTTTTTAATATTGGCCCTTACAAACTTAATGCATTAGCCACGAAATTATGATGAGTTTTTAATAGACAGTAATAAGTATAATTATCAATATTAGGTTACGTTCGTGTGTATTATAAAAAAATATAGTAATTATGTTACAATTAATGTCCAAAATACTTTCTCAGTTATTATTAGGCAGAAGTATAAGCACTGGGGTACTACTTTCAGGTCAAGGCGACTTTACTTGCAGACGGGGCAGTGAATGATGTGGTTGGTCCTCAATACGATATGTATGAAATTACAGATAACTGAAAGAAATTCTGTGTTATTGCTTCTTAGAATGCTGGAAGGCCATATTAGTCAAAATCTATTGTGTTTTGATAGTTTCTCAATTACAGCGTCTGAGTGGTTTTTACCTAATCTGCACGTCAATAAGATATGATTGACATTTCCGTATTCACCCCATTAATATTGTGGGTTTTGAAATGGGAAACACCCCTGATTAATTTTGATACTACTGATTGTTACAATGTTTTTCCTGGAAGCTGAGTTATTATGGTACCAGTGCGATGAGGGGATGTTCTAATATATTTTAAAATTAAGGGTACCTATCATGCTGCCATTCAGTTAACATATCTACTTTAAAAACTGTATAAAAATCAGAAACTATTGGATGAGTTCATGAAAGGTGTTTGGTGGCAAAAAAATGGCTATTTTGTGTACTAGGGCTAAATAAACATGCACTTCATATTTGGCGGAGTTTTCTATTGCAGCTCTCATTTTCATCGATTATAAAATTCGAACAAATAGCAGTACGACGTTCCCTCTAGCACTATTGTATGCCTACTGAGCTACAATATCTGTAGGCATAGTAATGACTGCGCCCTCTACTAATCCCGTAACTACGCACAAACGGAGATTACTTTCCGAATAGTCCTCTTAGTTTTTTATTAGTAATTATATACGTTTCCGATTTATTAGGATTTGCTCAATTCAAATTTTAAAATCATTTCTAAGCGACCTTTTAGCACATAACAGGATTTCGACAAATTACACAAAAAAGCCGCGATTACAACACATTATTTTTTATTTTTACATTTTGTCATGTTTCAAACAGCACTTAATTTTTTATGGATTTTTTACTGCAAAATACATTTCCCATAACTTTTACGATTTTATGCTGATATAGTTAAATTTATTACTTCAGGTATATTATTGATTTTATTTTTGTGAGGTTTAATGATGCTTAATCGTCACAGCTCGACTGTTTGTTAGAATAATTGGTAACATGATCAACCTTTTTTCTGGTCTGGTATGTATAACCTTTCATAAAATCATTTTATTCGCTATCATTTTATTTTTTTTTATGGGTCTAGCACACGTGCTACAGGGAAGTCCCTAAAGCGCTACAAGAGCGACACGTGTGCGGAGAAAGCGATTCACGTTGTTCTTGAATCGCTGTAAATTCTACTCGGTGGGAAACAGTCCTGGCAAATTATTCCAAAGGGATGATGTTTTCCATATAAAAGACTGCTTGAAAAGTGTTGTACGAGGAGTAATAAGCTGAACCTCATACGGATGTGAAGTATTAGCGCGACATGTACTTCTAACATGCACCGCTCTGGGAGGAATTAAGCGGGCTACATCCTTCGAACACTTTCCATGAAAATACTTGTAGAATAGGCTCAAGTCGCCAACCGTTCTTCGATATTCCAGCGAATCAAGGCCGGTCAGTTCCGGGTCTCCAATCAGACGAACAGCTCTTCTCTGAATAGAATCCAACAAATGCAGTGTATGTTTGGGAGCGAAGCTGCAAACATGGGAGCAGTATTCCATAGTTGGTCGAATTGGAGCTTTGTAAAGAATTAACAGTTGTTGTGGAGTGTAAAGCTTTCTGGTTCGAAATAATATTCCCAACTTTGGAGAACCTCTCCTTGCTATACCTGCAACGTGTTCATGCCAGGACATATTTGGTCCCAAATTAACGCCCAACAATTTGAGTGGCGATGTTAGAGAAATGGAGTGCCCCGACATAACTATGTCGGGTTCAGTAACGTTAACTTTGCCTGGGTTTTTGTAGCGTTTTGTAGCGTTAAATTCCACTTGGTTACTGTCACCCCAAGATAGGATTTCTTCTAGGTCTTTGTTAAGTTGAATGACTTCCTGCTGTCTGCGGATATTCGTCTGAGTAGCCGATGTCCGAGCGTTCAAAGGGAATGAAGAGATAAGTGTACTGTCATCTACAAGGCTGTAGATTGCAGGAATGAAATATTCCCTTTCTGTAGGATAGGTTGAAAAGTCTACAGAAAACTGGTGTTAGTTCCCTCGCACAGTTTTTGAGAACTATGGCAGGTATTCCGTCAGCACCAGAAGCCTTTTTGATGTCTTATCAAAATACGCCTTATGATACGCTGTCTGAAGACAATATCGGGCATCCTTGACTGCACTATGGGAATAGTAGGTGGTGTTTTTCCTTGGAAATCGACAGTAGAATGTGAAGCAAAGAGTTCAGCCAACAAGTTCGCTTTCTCAACAGGTGTCGTTGCAATAGAACTATCTGGCCGTGTGACTGGTGGTATGGTGGATTTGGGTGAAATTTTGACTAACCGCCTTAGCGACTGACCAAAGGGACCTGGAATTGTTGGGACAAGCGAGAAGTTTGTTTCTAATACGTTGATTGTGTGCCTTCTTGGTTTCGTCGATAATTTCTTTGCATCTGTTCTTGGCACGAACAAAGGTGTTACGATTTATGGTGTTAGGATTTTTACGCCATTGTCGGTAGGCAAGATGTTTAGAAGCAACAGCTTCTTTGCATTTTCGGTCAAACCAAGGCTTGCCGTTGGAACGGCATTTCTTCGAAAAAGGGATGTAAACCTCCATACCGGCCAAAATAACATCGGAAACCTCCCTGGCGCAGTCAGATGGGTCGTCGGATCGAAAACAAACGTCTAACCAAGGGAAAGTTCGAAAAATATTCCATGAGATCTTCCCATTTAGCAGATTTGTAGTGCCAAATCTTGCGCGGTTTAGGTGCTTCTCTGTCTGTATTGTTACTAATGATATTATCATAATTATTAAAGTCACTCTTATACTTGCTATGTATGTCTGTGAAGTAAGAACGTGTCCGCGATAATTTATTTTTGGTAGATGCGATTCTAACGATTCAACAAAAAGTCGGTAGATGGAACCTTTGTCTACGACGCATTTTAGTAAAAGTAACAGTCGATTCTGAACTTTCGTCGAAATCACGTAAAATCCAAAACGAGTCACTTGTTTGTTCGTCGATTCGAGACAATCTTTATTTGTTCCCATCCAAAGAGACCTACAATGACACATTCCGCGGCCGCTAAATATATTAAAAAGTCGGTATAGTTTGTGAAGCAGTAGGTAAATCGTTTTAACGAGACGAAAAATGTCGACGACTTGCCAAAACGTGGCTCAGTAGGCAAGGTCACTTCGAAAGTCGAGAAACGAATCGTATCTTTATTTTCACGGGACTCGAAATTGACGCTGCGTTAAGGAACATCAAAATTAGGAAAATCGGTTTGGAATGTGTCCCATGAGACCATTCGACATCTTCGTGCTGATGATGTCAAATTCCGAAGCATGTTGAAGAAACCTTTGTTAGGCGAAAATCATGTCGTGAAGCTGCTTGCTTGGGCCCACGATAAGATATAGTAGGAGAGCTGGTAGACATTTTTGGGTGGGTATTTGAGGCACCATGAAAACTTGTCAAATACTTCTTTAGTGATACCTGAATACAAAAACGCAGACCTGGCTGAAGGGTAGTGGGGCCAGATTATTTAGTCGGGTCTAAAACTTGTAATATTATATTTCAAAAAAAATCGAAAAAATATATTTGAAGCCGTTGAAATTTAAACAGCCTAATATTGGTAACTAAAAAAAGATATTTTTAAAAAGACAGGTCGTTTCGGTGGGACATTTTACCTGCCAGGTGATCGAGAATGTTAAACATGAGTGCCAGTGAACAGCGCTATGAGTAAGCTGAAGTGCGAGAGACAGCGTATATCGTCAGCTGTCTTAGTCGAAGAACGCTGCGGTGCAATTGGGTCTCGCAAGACCACGTGACTGACAGCACCCATGCGTTTGTTAGTAAGAATTTTGGAGTAGTAGATTCTCAGTCTTATTATTTATTAGTAGTATTTTATTATTAGTAGTATGTTATTTATAGTATATTTTTTATTTTAGAATTTTTATATATTTATCTATAAATAAAGGGTATAATATCTGGCAGGGGTCGGCCACCTTTTAACTAAGGGGTGCCGGTTTTTATCCATACAACTTTTTGCGTGCCGACATAGGTACTTATTACAACTAAAATTAACAAAAATTAACTTAAAATATTGCTTTCAGAAGGTTTAATTGCAAAAAATGTTTAACATTTAACAAATAATTTTATTATACTAGTTCTAGGACCTAGTGTGAACCCTATGCTTGAAGTTCTTTAGAGAGTTTTCTTATATCCGGTTCATGTCTGGTTATTTTCAGTGTCACCCCATGCTTCCGAGTTGTCTGTTGTCAGCCTGCTTCGGTACGGGTTTAAAATCACTCTCATATGGGAAAAAAGTTGTTCACAGATATAGGATGATCCGAAAGCTGTAAGCATGGCAAACGCTACTTTCTTAAGACAAATAAATTTCTCTGGTAAACTCATCCAACAACTGAGTAGCTCGTTTGAATGGTTCTGGCAGTCACCTTCTAATACCCTTCTTAATTCTACAAATTTCGTGTTCCATAACTCGGAGCTTTTAAATTCAATGTATTGAAGATCAAAATCATTAATGTCCATCCATGAGAAAAGAGATATGTCAAAGCAACTGCTGGAAAAATCCATTAAATCTGGTTTGATTAAAAAAGCGAACATAGGACCATGTTTATCAAAATCCTGACCCCTCTCGATAAACTCCTCTTTTTAAATTAGTCATATATTTAAGAATTTCGTCTATTAGTGCACCATCGTCGCCACTGGATATATAAGTTTTTAAATTTGGAAAATATTTATATGTGTTTGTAGTAATATCGCTGATAAATAAATATATTTTTAATTTGAATGATTTCCAGGATTCGTATAAATCCAGAACTGTTTTGCCTGAGCCTTGTAACTTTAAGTTGAGTTCACTGAGATGATTTGTAATATCAGTAAGAAACATTAACATACAGATCCAGTTCTTATCTTCTAGCTCAGGGTAAGCATCCACTTGATTTTTTTCCAACAAGAACGATTTAATTTCGCCCAGACATTGCACAAATCTAGAGAGCACTTTACCACGGCTGAGCCAACGCACATTATTGTGCAATGGTATATCTGAATATGCACTTTCTAATTCCTGCAGAAACGCCTTAAATTGTCTATGGATCAGTGAAGAACGACCGACAATGTAGTTAACTATTTTAACCACCCTATCCATAACGGATTTTAAACTTCCAGCGGAGATTTTAGCACACAAACTCTCTTGGTGAGTTATGCAATGAAAATTCAAAACTGATCGACCTATGCGTTCAATAAGAAGGGAAACAAATCCTTTATGTCTCCTAATCATAGCAGGAGCGCCACCTGTCGTTATGCAAAAAAATTTATTTAACTCAATGTTTCGCTTTTCAAAATATTTAACAAATTCTGAAAATATATCCTCTCCTCTTGTAGTTCCCTGCAATGGGAGCAGACAAATCAGCTCTTCATACACACTGCCATCATCGAAGTATCGCGCAAACGATTGCCAGACGGGCAATGTCATTAATATCGACACTTTCATCCAATGCTACATTAAACACAAAACTCCGTTTGATAGCGTCTCTCTGCTGTTTTTGAACATTTTGTGTCATTTCGGTAATTCGTCTCTCGATGGTCCGCGCTGATGCCGGTATATCCCTAATCCTGGCCAATATTGTATCCTTATTAGGCAAGTCGTCGAATAAAATCTCGCCAGTACTCAAAAACGTTTGCTTCATAAATTCTCCGTCAGTGAATGGCCTACCCTTTTGTGCCAACGATTGTGCAATTTTGAAACTGCATTCAGTTACCTGATTTTTTCCTTGGAAAACTTTGCTAAAGACTGTTTCTCGTATTATTTACTTGCTCTTTGTATTGCCTTCCTTTTATCAGCGTTATCTTTAAATGACGATTCATGTTTTATCTGGAAATGTCGTTGAACACTAGATGTCCGAAAAACTACGCTTTCCCGACATAGGACACAAATGGCCCGATCGTTTTGCTGTACAAAACCGTAATCTGTTGTCCATGAAGTTTGAAATGATCGAACGTCTACCTTCTGTTTCTTTGCGGCCATAACGCAACGTAATTTTAATTTTTAAACTTTTCGACGACTATTGACTGGAACGGATATTACTTCTATACTAAATGATCTAAACGTGTAGCCGCTTGCTATATATAGAAAAATAATGTTTCCAGAAAATTCCAATAATTACGTTTATTAAATTTCTTAGAACAAAAATTATTATCTACAACGCGCCCATTGCAATCAAAGGGCCGCCTAGAAGTTAAATCTAACAAAAACTAAAGTTCGGCAATATAAAAAGAGTTGCGGCGCGCGTCGGAACGATTGATCTGAATTGAGGACGTTTATTTGTGTTTTTGCCTAGGCTTATATTTTGAGTCTTGCCGTCTTTAATACTTGCCGAAATTAAAGCCAAACCCATGCATTCAGTAAAATTATAAATTACAAAATATATATTTTGTAGTTTTTGGTAATAATACCTAGTGACCTATATAATATATCGTTTTTGTTTGTATCGTTAAAGTAATACTGTCTTCGATTATTTACTTAATTTCAAAACATGTCACAGATTACAGAATTAATGTGTAAACTTTAAATAGGTACGCGTGCCATTCAAAATTGCTTGGCGTGCCAGAGATGGCACGCGTGCCATAGGTTGCCGACCCCTGATATATGGTATATGTATAATTATTGATACGCTACATTATTCAGCAAAGAAAATAATTTTTTTATTTACCCTCTAATTACGTTAATGTAATTTCATTTTTATTAATTATCATGAAATGTAGGGGATTGAAAAAGTAAATAAATGCAAATATAAAAGTGCGTAATAAAATCAATTAAAATTAACTTATAATAAACGTGTAAAAAAATAAATTTTTCTCATTCATCGTCCAAATTTGTAGCTTCTTCTTCTTCAGCATACTCTTCATCAGAGCTTGATTATTCTACTTCTTCTGCATTATCTGAAAATAGTAATGCATGTATATTTAATATATAATTAAATGAAAAATGCAATTATGAAAAAAAAAAATTTAAACTCGCCTCTAACATTTTCGCCGATATTTGCTGATTGTTCATTAATAATAGCATCTAATACTAATTGCGGCAGACAATCTCCGTGAAACCACTAAAATTCAAGCGTATTTCTCGCACTTCAGCTTACCCATAGCGCTGTGCACTCGCACTCATGCTTAACATTCTTGATCACCAGGTAGAATGTCCCACCGAAACGACCTGTCTTTTTAAAAATATCTTTTTTTAGTTACCAATATTATGCCGTTTAAATTTCAACGTGTTTCAGATATCTTTTTCGATTTTTTCGAAATATTTTACAAACATCTTGCTAAGTTTTAGACCGAACTAAATAATCTGGCCCCTCTACCCTTCAGCCAGGTCTGCGTTTTTGTATTCAGGTATCACTAAAGAAGTATTTGACAAGTTTTCATGGTGCCTCAAATACCTACCCAAAAATGTCTATCAGCTCTCCTACTATTAGAGACCCTAACAATCGCCGGACGCCAACCCTGACAATCGCCGGACTTTAACCCTATTAAAAATGTTTGCTTCCTTGTAAAGAGAAAGCTCAGAGGAAAGACTCTGAGGATTTTGACTGGGCATAGGAGTGGGAACTGGACCAATGTAATTTTCTCCAAAGCTTCGTTCTAGGGTTATGTTATAACCCCACTAGCCTGATCAATTTCCACTAACCGACTGCTTCAGCGCACCGTGACACACTCTGAGAAGATATACGAGGCTGGTTTGAAAAGTCCGTGCAAAGTCCGAGAGATGGCACCACCGGCGCGTATCGAGGTCATGTTTAGTTAGTAGCATCTCTTGAATGAACGCACACCAAGTTTCAGCCATATTGGTCTATTTCTTTGTGTTTGGCATTCGTGTGAATCAAGGAAGTCGAGTGATTTTCAAGAAATGGACGAAAAAGAATTTCGTGTGGTGATTAAACATTACTTTATGAAAGGCAAAACGCCTGAGGAGACTAAAGAGAAGCTTGATAAACATTATGGTGACTCTGCACCTTCGATTAGAACAGTTTTATAAGTGGTTTCAAAATTTTCAGACTGGCCATATGAGCACAAGTGACGCTGAACGTTCTGGACGGCCTGTGGAGGTTACGACTCCAGAAATCATTGATCAAATCCATGATATGGTGATGGATGACCGAAGAGTTAAGGTGCGTGAGATTGCTAGTGCTGTGGGCATCTTGACTGAACGGGTACATAATATTTTGCATAAACATTTGGACATGAGAAAGCTATCCGCAAGATGGGTGCCGCGATTGCTCACGCTTGACCAAAAACGGAATCGTGTGAAGTGTAGCAAGGATGGTTTGCAGCTGTTCCAGAAGAATCCGGAGGACTTTAAGCGTCGTTTCGTCACTGTGGTTGAAACATGGATACATTACTATATTTCTGAGACCAAACAACAATCTAAACAATGAGTTACCAAGGGGGAATCTGCACCAAAAAAGGCGAAGACCGTTCCTTCGGCCGGAAAGGTTATGGCGACTGTCTTTTGGGATTCACAAGGGATAATCCTCATCGACTATCTGGAAAAGGGTAAAACTATTACAGGTGAATATTATTCATCGTTATTGGACCGTTTGAAAACCGAGCTGCAAGAAAAACGCCCGCGATTGGCCCACAAGAAAGTCCTTTTCCATCACGACAACGCACCAGCACACACCTCAGCAGTTGTGGTCGCAAAATTAATGGAAATAGGATTCCAACTCGTTTCACATCCCCCCTATTCTCCAGACTTGGCTCCCTCGGACTACTATTTGTTCCCCAATTTGAAGAAATGGCTGGCGGGACAAAAATTTTATTCAAACGAGGAGGTGATTGCAGACACTAATGGATATTTTGCAGACTTGGACAAATCCTATTATTCGGAAGGGATCGACAAACTAGAACATCGTTGGACGAAGTGTAAAAGCCTAAAAGGAGACTATGTCGAAAAATAAAAAAGGTTTACCCCAAACACATAAGTAGTTTTTTATTTTTGCATGGACTTTTCAAACCAGCCTCGTATGCCTGGAGATGTCTTTCGAAAGAAGGTTTTGAGAGACTCTTAATCCTTAGCTACAGTTTGAACGCTGAAAAAATGCTTCAAATTTAAAAGAACGCATTAGTCTGACTGTCAAACGGCGGTGGTTTGTCGATAAAAATGAGGAGTGGTTTTTTCAAAAGGGTGACGACCCCAAACATCGGAGTAGCACATGTTGCTAATGGAAATGGGAATCTGGTATCGGCGCACCAGATTGGCTATCCTAGTCGCCTAATCGAAAACGTGTGATCATACATCAAGCAGAAACTTCGTAGTGAAAAGAGGTACACACTGAAGCAGCTGTCACGGCAAATTTGGGAAGTTTGGAAATCTTTGTCCTAAGAATACGCAGAATAAATAGAAGATTCCAGGCGATCAACGACGCTGATGGCGACTGGATGAACTACTGAATGATCAGTAGAGACCGGATTATATGCAACATAAAAATCTTATATATGCATGCAAATATGCATGAAAAATGCTTAAAATATGCATGAAAAGGGTCAAAATATGCAATATTAAATAATAATAAAAGTAGTAATTTTTAGTTTTTTATTTCATAATCAGCTTAAAATTAACAAGTTATCGACGATGTTTAAATTTAATTAACAATTATTTAATGTTTTTTAAACTTATTTAACATTTGTATTCTTGTACACGTAAACAGTAAGGTATTGTTCCAAATGTTGGGTAGTAAGATTGTGTCTTCGGCCACTTAAAATATTTTTATACGCGTAAGTGGAAAAAGACCGTTCCACATCCATTGAGGTAACTGGGCAGTATTTGAATTTGGGTGCTATGTGAGCACTTATTGTTTCTGGCAAAAGTTCACCCGTCCATTAATAAAACTATCAATTTGACACAAAGGTTCAAAGCCTGGGTTATTGCACAAAATGTTTTCAAACTTTTCTTTAACTCTACGCGGGAATACATCTGGCAATGTGGAGTTTATTTGACGGATTTTATTCATTAACTGAATTGATTCGGTCAACGCCAAACCTCGAGTTTCAAGGTTTTTAATACCCGCAGGCATGTGGGAAAAGTGAGTGCTAATCAAAGCTATGTTTTTTTAATATCAGAATCGTTAAATGCTTCCTTGGATTGACGAACTGCCATAGCCTCTGCACTATCGAAGTCATTTACTACACCTTTGATGGCCTCGAAATGCTCATTGTAAGTTACCACTGGTTCGGGAGTTGGCAGTTTTTCTTTATAGGCGTTATTGCGAGCAGGTGCCTTAAGAAACACTTTCTCTCCTGATGTTATTTACATTTCCAAACGTGGATCGTACTTCTTCAGTGAGTCCAAGGACTCCGTGAGCAAAGCACGTCACATGAATTAAATTTGGATAAAATACTTGGAGGACTTTGGCTGCCTTGATCATATCGGGAGCAGCATCTGAGAGAAATATAAACACTCTTTCATCTGCAGAAATCTTAGCTGTCGATGCGCCCTGCCCAACAGAAACAAACAAAAAAAATCATCTGCAGAAGATTCAGGAAATTTTTTTTTAATACCCTCATTCACAAATCTGGCGATCGTAAAATGATTTGTCTTGTCAAGTTCTTTGCAGGCCACCAAATAGGAAGAAGAAGGCTCTAATCTTAATGCACCCACAATTAAATTCGTAATATCGCGACCACAACTGTCGGTAGTTTCATCAGCTGAAATCCAAATAATGTCATCCTTAAGTTCATTACGTATTTCTTCCAGAACATGTTGGTAAATTGTTGGTATGTAATTTTTACGCAGTGTTGATTCGTCTGGTATTTTTTGATTCGAGCAATATATTCGCAGCCAACAATAATGTTAAAACTGATATCTTGTTTTAAAATAAAAATTCGTCTTCGAGAAAATTGTTTATTTGATCCACGCTCAAACAAATATTCTTAGAAACTAACTACTTATCACTTAATATCCCGACAAGAAACAAAGGAATAAAATACCGTCGTAATTTTGGGTATTCCCTTGGCACTATAACCTAATCGATGTTTAGACTATTGCAGGTAATGTTCCGGCGATAAGATCGGTTCCAGACGGCAACATTAACAATACCCTGAGCAATTCAGTTGCCTAGTAATACCGAGAAATATTGTAAATATAGGGAAAATATACATCATTACTAGATTTTGGGTAAAATATGCAATAATCGGTGAGAATGGTCTAAATATGCAAATGCATATGAAAATATGCAAATGCATATAATCCGGTCTCTAGTGATTAGCATTTTAATGGCAATCCTTTACTATCGAACTTTTCAATCAATACATTTTTTAATGAACAATGCGCTACACTTTCTTACTTGACGGACTGTACATTAATAAGAGACACGAGTTGGTTACAATTTATTACATTTAATGCAGAAGAAAGAAAAATACCTATTACTTCCGGTCCATTAAAGTTCCTTATTTCGGATATAAAAATATGACAACTTTTTGTAAACGTAGGGATAAGTTAGGACACAGTATTATGTTTTTTATTCTGGTATAAGAGGAATAGACAAACAGTTTTTTTTCCAATTTTTCTACATAATTAGTAATAAAAATAAAAACCTTCAACCTACACACCTAAGAATATAATCTAAAGTTTGCCGATTTTTTGCAAAGTAGTACAGATGATCTAAATAATTCTGTTTACCGAAGACCAAAATGTCTCAACTCAGAATTTATTCACTTTCACTTTAATTATATTATTAATAAATGCCTAAAATTATTAGGTTTTCTTTGCAGAGTAGATAGAAACTTTTCAAATATTTTTACTCTTAAATTATTATATCAATCCCTTCTTAGATCTATTATGAAATACTCTTCCCTGGTTTGGTCTCCGACTTATATGTCACATGTTTCATCTCTGGAACTGGTTCAAAATAGGTTTTTAAAATTTGTTTCAATATTTCCTCACGGAACTACTCTGCAACCGCCATGTTGCCCCACAACATCTGTTGTGGGGCAACATGGTGGGACCCCACAACATCTGTTGTGGGGTCCCTGGAAATGGATTAAAATAGGTTTTTAAAATTTGTTTCAATATTGCCTCACGGAACTACTCTGCAACCGCCATGAGATCTGGTTTAAGGTTGCCTGGACTTTCAGACCGAGGGACGAGTACGGACCTACTATTCTTATGGAAAATGGTGAACTCTAAAGTGAACTGTCCAATGCTATGGCAGATTGGCATTTTTGTTCTTTAGAGGACCACTAGGATTCACTATAGTTTTGCATAACCTTTCAATCGATGTAACTATGGGCTGCACTCTCCTATCGCGAGACTTCTTTATTAGGTAATGAGGTGGAATTTTTTGGATGGTTGTAGCTTCTACTTGATGGAAATTCATTATAAATATGTAATAAAAGACTGTTTTTAGTCAATTTCCACTGGTTTATTTAAATTGCGATGACGCGTTTTGCTGTCGATGCAGCTTCTTCAGATCTACATTTTACACTGTCAAGTTAGGTTTAATGTTCACAATTTTATATAATTTCTTAATTATAATATTACACCTAATTTAAATTACATTGATAGTATTGGAAAACCCACACAGATTTGGAGAATAAATTCAATAATGGTGAATTGCTTAAATCTACCTGGTCATTGAGTAAAGTACCTGTGGTCCTTAATCGATTTATTTGCATTGTCTCTAAAAGGTTTACTTTTAAACCTTTTTGTTGGGTGTGTAAAATTTTGAAATTCTTGTTAAATGTGTGATTTTCTGTTAAAGGATGATTAGCATATGTTGAATTAGATTTTCTATGGATGAAACTTTTTTGGTGTTCTGTAATTCTTTGTATAAATGTACGTCCAGTTTGTCCTATGTATGTTTTAGGACATGACCCACATGTTAATTGATAAACCCCTGATTTATTGTCTTTATTGATTTGTAGTTTTTAGTTTTTAAGATATTTCCCTATATTATTGTTAGTCTTGTAAGCTATGTTGATATTTTTTTGATTTAAAAATTTCCCCAGTTTTTCTGTTGGTTTGCCGAAATAGGTTAAGAATTTAAATGTGGTATTTCTGTCCTTAAAACGTGGGTATATTTCTGAGATTGCCTTGTTTCCAAGTTTTTTTCCGAACGATATTATTGATTAAAGTAACCGAATAACCGTTGTTAACGGCTACTTGTTTTATGTAGTTTAATTCTTTAGTAAAATTTTCCTCTGATAAGGGGATATTAGTTAGTCGATGTATAAAACTATGATAAGCTGCAAGTTTATGATGATTAGGGTGGTGAGAACTATTGTGAATTGTGGTATCTGTATGACAAGGTTTGTGATATATTGCAAATTCATGTTTTTTCATGGTTTTACTGATTGTTAAGTCTAGGAAGTTGATTTTCCCTTCGACTTCTTCTTCCATTGTAAAACTGATATTTCTATGTCTAATTGTCTATACTGGTATCGATACGTAGACGATATAATTGTATGCTTTACAGGTATGGACAGACAATTAACACGTTGACTGCCAACTACGAGATAACTCGTAGATTGCGTTCTTTTCTCGGACGCCAACTACGAGTTATCTCGTCCTGTTTTTACTTGCCATTTTTGTGCAGCTACGATTAAACTCGAAATATATCAGTGCTAATCTCGATAGATGGCTTCTGAGAAAAGAACAAAAAATCAATGCTGGCTTGCATGAACAGAAAATTTATTAAAAAATGAACAAAAAATATAATTATAAAAATTAGTTCAAATTCAAGAAATAAAATAATATTTTATTGTTTGTGGAACTTCTTAAAACAATCTTCCACACAAAGGCTGGCTTCTCTTTACAGGCTGGACAGAAATAACGCGTTTCTCGGCGTTTTTTTTTGCTTGGGTACATATACGACATGGCTTTGTCAGACGCTGTTTTTTTTTTCGTGGGTGGTAGACTCTCTAAATAATGGAGCTCTTGCAATTTAATTTTTTTCGAAACTGGTTGAATCTCTTCTCCAATCAACGCGACGACGAATTCTTCTCTGAACTTTATCAGTTTTATTTTAGAAGATGTTACTTTTTGAAAAATTTTGTGAGCATTGTGTATATATATCTCTATAATATGTAATGAAACCTTTTTGGGCCATCTAATAGTCTTTCTTAGAGATGAGTAGTACGAAAGCATTTGATCTGATCGGTCAATGCCAGACATTCCATTATTGTAATCTCGAATTATATTCGGTTTCATACAAATTTTTCCATTGCGATTGGGCACCTCTACCATTTCAACAGCATGCATGTTTGAAATGCTAAGGACATCTCGTTTGTCTTTCCATTTGCATACAGTAACAGGACCATTTTGCTGCCAAATACACTCCCCTTTTTTCAGTTTACGATTTACCACATCTCTGGGGTTTCCTTTTCTGTTATTTCGTAAGGTTCCACACACATAAGTTTTTCGTGTATTTAGCAGTTTTGTAAGAGTAACAGAATTATAAAAATTATCCATGTAAACCGTGTATCCTTTATCGAGATAGTCCTCAAGTAAATGTAAAACAACGTCAGTAGTGTGATCTACATTATTGTCAGTTTCCTCAGATTTTCCGCTGTAAATCTTTATTTTCATTACAAGACCGTCGGACTCACATAGTTCATACAGTTTGATACCATATTTGTGTTTTTTATTTTTAATGTATTGGCGGAAAAGCAATCTTCCCCGCCATAGCATCATGGATTCGTCAATACAAATATTTTTATCTGGTACATAGTTTTCATGCATAATATTATTGAAATGATTTAGTATTGGTCTCACCTTGTATAATCTGTCGGCAGTTGGTATTGAGTTATCAACCAAATGAAAATAACGAAGTAACAACTGGAATCGATTTCGACTCATATGTGAGCGCCAAAAGTTTACATTATATAGCTTGTTTGTGCTCCAGTAATGTTCAATTGATGGAAAAGTACAAGGTCCCATTTGCAACAAAAGTCCAATAAAAACTTTCATCTCTGCAGCACTGATGTCTTCCCACTTTGATAACCTATTAGATTTTTTTATTTCTTTGCGTTTTTCAATTTCTTGCGCAGCATATAAATTAGTTTGTTCCACCAGTAATGCAAGAAATTCATCCGAAAAAAATAAGTCCACCAGCGTTTGTACTGTAAAATTTGTCGTATCCAATTTCACACCAACATTTTCTTGGAAAATAAATAATTCAGGATTTTGTTGAATTTCTGTCCACAAATCCTCATTCGCATTTGATGTTGTTGCTTGGGAATCATCGTCATTATCTTCAAATTCGGGATCAACTTCAGGTTCGGAGACGACTTCGTCTTCACTATCACTTGAATTCTCAGAAGGTTCATAATCGCTACTGTCGTTACCATCCTCGCCAAAAATCCCGTCAAATTCTGAATCACTTAGATTTGCGTAGTACTCAATTTCATTTTGAGTCAGTGGTCTTTTCTTATCCATATTGCGTTCTTGATAATTTAATTATAACAATAATTATAAAACAAAACACTCAAGAAAGACGTAAATGTGATGCACTCGACAATTTCTGAGATACTACTGGCGAATATGGACGCGTATCTATGATTCAGCTTTAGAGAAGCGACAGGTCGAAGCGTGTCTGTGCGTGTCTGCGTGCGAATTAACTCGTAGTTGGCTTCCGCGAAGAGATTTCTGTTACAGAAGCCAACTACGAGATAATTCGTAAGACCTTTTTTTTAAAAAAAAAAACACATTTTTTATGCTTTTTGATGATAACTATGCACTAGAATTAGAGTTTTTAATAATATAATGTGATTAAATCAAATTGTCATTTTGGGCCAGATTTCTGAAAATTGCCGTGGCAGTCAACGTGTTAACTCACTTTTTTACGGTATATTAATTCTTTGCATAGAAATATCAGTTTTACAATGGAAGAAGAAGTCGAAGGGAAAATCAACTTCCTAGACTTAACAATCAGTAAAACCATGAAAAAACATGAATTTGCAATATATCACAAACCTTGTCATACAGATACCACAATTCACAATAGTTCTCACCACCCTAACCATCATAAACTCGCAGCTTATCATAGTTTTATACATAGACTAACTAATATCCCCTTATCAGAGGAAAATTTTATTAAAGAATTAAACTACATAAAACAAGTAGCCGTTAACGGTTACTTTAATCAATAATAAATGTTAGGAAAAAACTTAGAAACAAGGCAATCTCAGAAATATACCCACGTTTTAAGGACATAAATACCACATTTAAATGCTTAACTTATTTCGGCAAATCAACGGAAAAACTGGGGAAATTTTTAAATCACAAATATCAACATAGCTTACAAGACTAACAATACTATAGGGAAATATCTTAAAAACTACAAACCACAAATCAATAAAGACAATAAAATCAGGGGTTTATCAATTAAGATGTGGATCATGTCCTAAAACATACATACGACAAACTGGACGTACATTTATACAAAGAATTACGGAACACCAAAAAAGTTTCATTCATAGAAAATCTAATTCAACATATGCTAATCATCTTTTAATAGAAAATCACACATTTAACAAGAATTTTAAATTTTACACACCCAACAAAAAGGTTTAAAAGTAAACCTTTTAGAGACAATGCAAATAAATCGATTAAGGACTACAGGTACTTTACACAATGACCAGGTAGATTTAAGCAATTCACCATTATTGAATTTATTCTCCCAATTCCAAATCTGTGTGGGTTTTCCAATACTATCATTGTAATTTAATTAGGTGTAATATTATAATTAAGAAATTATATAAAATTGTGAACATTAAACCTAACTTGACAGTGTAAAATGTAGATCTGAAGAAGCTGCATCGACAGCGAAACGCGTCATTGCAATTTAAATAAACCAGTGGAAATTGACTAAAAACAGTCTTTTATTATATATTTATAATGAGGGGGACTTTGATTGGTGGGAGAAAGTTAATGTTGCGAAGGGCTTACGATGTAAATAGTAATTTATGTTAGTTTTGGTTTTCTGTCCTCTGTCCCCTGTCTTGTGTTAATTTTTATTGCTTAGATTAAGAAAATTATATATATTCATTGTTATGTTGAGTTTTGTAAGAATGGGTTACCCGTTAATAAATAAATAAATTCCGATTTTTCAAAAGTAGTAAAGTATGACAATAAAAAAATCATGACAAAATTGTTTTGGTATTGTACAGATTGATAATAAAATTTGTAAGTTGGAGCACATTTTTTTAGGTTATAGTAATCACTTCGTCAAATAGCCTATATAATCGTTTAATAATAGAGGAAATACCACCCTTTTACGTTTCCTGCAATTTTTACTGAGCTTATCTACCTTAACCGGTCATTTACACAGCACTGATAAGAATTTTTTCTCTAAAGCTTTGTTTACGCGTCGTCCAAGTTTTTTTTTTAAAAGGCGTGGACTAATACAATCAATTTTGTGAAATTCTAATTATTTTGTGTTGCATTCGCTTTATTTTGCTATGCCCCGATAGTCCATTTAGTTAATTTTTTGTATTCGTTCATTGTTATCAGGGAAAGACACGTACTCATGTAGATGTTTAATACTGTAAAGTAATTTCTCTAGGACCGTACTGAATACAGTTTTATACAATTGTAGACTGGCCTTTTAAAAAATATTCTATATAGGCAATATTTGGTGAAGTGATTTTTTTTGTGAGAACTGGAACCTTTGTATACATTAAATTCATGTAATCTCATTAGAGTGTTCTTGTAATTGACCCGTATTTTTTACAATTTGATATAAAATAACAGATCTCGGAGGTGCAGGGAAAATTTGCCTCTGAAAACGTTCCGTGTATAGTAGCAATGTTGCCTCAACATTTTGATAACATTTATGCTATTGGTGTTATTGTGGCGCATTTCGTATCCCATTAAGAAAAATAAACCTTTAATTATATAAACTACCCGCTTCCTTTTCTTTACCCGTTACCTCTCCGCCTAAATAGGATTCAAGTTTTCTTTATATCATGGAAATATTGGCAGGAATCATATCCTGCAGAAACAGAATATTTCCTTCCTTCTGGAAATGCGCTGTAGTTCAGCCAATACCCAAAAAGGCAAGAAGACTTCTCCAAACAATTACCGACCAGTCGCACTACTTTCAATAATATCGAAAGTAATGGAAGGGACTATCAATCAGCATCTTCTAAAATATCTTGAATTATTGAATATTATTAGCTACCCTCAATATGGCTTTCGTAAGCAGAGATCAACAGAAATTCTAACTTATGTAACACATGTTTGGAACAACGCAATTGAACACTTTGGAGAATCTGGAGAGGTCGGACTTAGTATATCCAAGGCATTTAACCATGTTTGGTACGATGGATTGTTGGCTAAATTGCGCTCTTATTGTATGTTTGTGGCTCCCGTGTTTCCTTAGAGAGCGTTTTTTACGAGTGGCAGCCGAGGAATTTCTAACACCTTCACTATCATCGCGGGTGTACCCCAAGACTCTATACTGTCTCCTACTATCTTTCTCATTTACATTAACGATCTGCTGGAAAGGACCATGAGTTCAATCTATAGCTTTGCAGATGACAGTATGCTTATTTCTTCATTCACTTTAAACGCTCGAACATTGGCTACTCATGCAAAGATCTGTAGACAGCAGGAAGTCGTTTAGCTTAATAAAGACCTGGAAGAAATTCTATCTTGAGGTGACAGTAACCAAGTAGAATTTAACACTATAAAAACCCAGGCGGCAGTTTTCTCGAAAAAAGTTAACGTTGCTGAACCCGACATGGTGGGTTATGCTGGCAAGAACATGTTGCCAGCATAACCAAAAGAACTTCTTAAAAGCTGGGAATATTATTTCGAGCTAGAAAGTTTTACATTTCACAACAATTGTTAACTCTGTACAAAGTTTAAATTCAATGGAATACTGCTCTCATGTTTGGGGCTCTGCTCCCAAACATTCACTGCATTTGTTGTATTCTGTTCACGCGTTACTCTTGTAGCACTTTAAGGATTTTCCTGCAACATGTGTGCTATCCGAACAACTTTTTTTTAGTTGAAATATTTTAAAAAAACTTATTACTAATTATATATTTTTATATGGCTGTATTTAAGGACTAGAAATGTACTTTTTTGAGGTCGGAAGACTATTATTAACAGCATTTTTGATTAAGGGGTAAGGCCACTCCAAGTCCCAGGAAAAAAGGCTAATGTCGGGAATTTTTTTCAAGAATATAATAAAAGCAGTCGAAAATTTATTTGAAGTACGTTATTAAACAAATATTTAAGTGTACATTTTTTCATATATTTTAATTCAAAATGCCCGCTTCAGAATCCGAGACGACAAGGCACTTTTTATGTGAGTTTTGAAACGGGCGAAACGATTACTCCTGTAGATTTTAACCTAGAATAAAAAACCAAAAAATTGTCATTAATATAAGACGCAGGTTAAAAAGTTTTGGTCTGACACATAGATGTCGCCCTTTTCAAAAAATCCATATGATTTTTTAGGAAGTACCAACCGTCAAACGATAACTGTCAAAATTGCATGACATTTGGACGATTAGTTTACAAGTTGCAGTGGTTTTAGTCAGGCTACTTTTGATATTTTCAAAACAATGGAAAAAATCGAATTTCGTGTGTTGATTAAACACTGTTTTTTGATGGGAAAAAATACCGTTCAAGCAATGCAATCGCTTTATAAGTGTTACAGGGACTCTGTCTCTGGAAAATCACTCATCATTTATTGGTATGCTGAATTTAAACGCGGTCGTACAGACATAAAGGGTGCTGAATGCTCCGGACCCACAAATGAGATGGTTCACCGGAAAACATAAAAAAAATCCACAAATTTGTTTTGGATGACCGTAAAGTGAAATTGCGTGAGATAGCTGATTTTTTTCATGCGATATGTGACAATGGATGAAACATGGATCCACTACTACAAACCGAAAGCAAATCGGCAGTCAGCAGAGTTGACACCAGCCGGTGAAAGCTGCCCGAAGCAACCACAGACACAACAGTCGACTGGGAAGGTTTTGGCCTCGGTATTTTGGGATGCGCATGAAATAATTCTTATCGACTATGCTGAAAAGGGAAAAATCATCAATAGCGAATATTATATCAAGTTATTGGTGCGTTTGAAGGCAGAAATCGCAAAAAAAACGGCCCCAAATGAACAAGAAAAAAGTGCTCTTTCATCAAGATAAATACACCGTGTCACAAGTCAGCGGTTACGGTGGCAAAATTGCATCAGTTGAAGTTCGAAATGCTTCCTCGTCCACCGTATTCTCCAGATTTGACCCCCCAGCGACTATTATTTATTCGCAGACCTCAAAAAAATGCTCGCAGGAAAGAGATTTGGCTCCAATGAAGAAGTTATCGCCAAAATTGAGACCTCTTTTGAAGGCAAAGACAAACCCTACTAGAGGAAAGGTATAGGATTGTTAGAAAAGCATTGAAGGAGACTATATTGATGAATAAAGTCGAATTTTGCAAAAAAATGTTATTTAAGTAGCTAGACCAAAAATTTTTCAGCCTATGTGTTATGTCAAAAACTAGTGGATAATATACGAAAATTTGAAAATATTGTTTTTTTTTTTTCGAAATATTTTTGAAAAAAATTGTTTTTCACCTAAAAATTTCACGAAAAATTGTTTTATAAAAGAGAAAGTTTATAACTTCGTACATTATTCACTAGTTTTTGACATTATTAATTTTTTTTTTTTATTTTTAGTGTTCCGTACGGTACACTTATAAGATCACTTCGGTGTCAATTCGTTTGTCTGTCACACCCTGATTTTCCTCCGAAACAATCTGGCGAAGAAAGTTGAAATTTGGCACTAATATAGGAATTGATAGCATCATCAGAATCGTAATAGTTTTGAAAGTTAAATTTTGACTTAAAAACGGTTAGTTTTTCGGGGATGAAATCGGAAGTGAAAAAAGAAAAATGAAGGCTTGTTAACGAGTTCAAAAAATATATATGATGTATTACTTGCACACACTTTTTTTTGTATTAGTTTTAAAAAATTGCTAAAAATCGTTGTCCCCCCTTATCTCGAAAAGTACTCGAAAATTTTGAAAAAATTCTGGAATATTCTCCACAAGGGTTAAAGGAAAATTTTTACGGGTTCATTACCTTTAATAATTTGTCTGGCATATAAAAACAACAAAGATTTCGAGGCTATCAGTTTTCAACAAAGCCCGGAAAACAAACTTTGTTGAAAATTCATTTGGGGTGTGTTTCGTGAAGTCATTGATCATTTTTGTACCTTATTTTAAAAGGAATCAACGGAACACTAATTACACAAGTCCAACTTGCACTTGGCCGGTTATTTATTCTAGGTTGAGATCTACGGAATCTATCATTTTGCCCGTTTCAGGCTTCGCATAATAGGTGCCTTATTGTCTTGGATTCTGAAGCCGCAATTTTAAATTAAAAATATTTGAAAAAAATGTTTGTATACCTAAACATTTGTTTAATAAAGTACTGTAAATAAATTTTCGACTGCTTTTATTATACTCTTGAAAAAAATCCTAAAATTAGCCTTGTTTCCTTGGACCTGGAATGGCCTCATCTCTCTCTAATTAATAAATATGAAACAACTGTCAGAAAATATATATGCGATCTAACCTATACGAGAAAATGCAATTTTGGTCCAATTGTATAAAGTTGTGTATCCCTTACCATTTTATAGATCTGAAAGGTGATTTTTGGATTATAAACACCGTATAGATAGGAATTTTTTCACTGATTTATGGTTTTTTTTACGTTTTTGTAGCTGTGTAAATACTAAAAAAACATAAATAATTACCTTATGTTGAACTAACAAATAAAAGAGTTTTAAAAAAAAATCGTCCAGAATTATAGAAGCAAAAATCTGTAAAATTTAATCAAAGGTATTTGACAGTTATGCCTGCTAAAAATCGCCACCGTACAAAAAAAAATCAAAAATTTACTAGAACCAGTGCCTCGAATACAACAAAAAGACAACAACACGACACAAAAAATCGAAAAGTCTAGACGAATTGCTCAATTTGACAAAAGAGCAGCTGAAAGCCGAGTGCAGAAAGAGGGGGCAAAAATGTACTGGAAATAAACAAGAACTGGTAGGATGTTAGAGTTTGAGCTTTTCTTAGAGCTTTTTTCTTTACTGTGTTCATTGGCATCTTTTTGTGATTATGTGTGTTTTAATTGAGCTTACTGTGGTCGGAAAATTAAGCTCAACGAGGTTATAGGCAAGTGTTAAATTTAAAATTATCAAATAAATATACAAATACCAAGGTACGAATCCCTTATTTAAGTAATCGAGATCATAGGCGGTAGCTAAATATCGATAGTACCATCTAGATAGCAGGGACGTATTAGATACGATTATCCAGATATTTCGATAAGGGTTACATACACGTCGAATTTTTCAAAAATTCGATTTTTTTTTACGGATTTTTATTTCTATACTTCTAAGAATTATTCAGAAATTTTTTTTTTCGAAATTCCATTCCATAACAAAGTTTTAACATTAAATGTGACCGGGCATCGGATTAGGATCGTTACCTGTCTTCAGACACTGTCTGCAATATTACTCAGTTAATTTTAATATTTTTTTACAAGTTGTTTTTGAATGAACAATGCTTATCCTGGAAGATAACTCATTTTAAGTAAGTTTAATACTGTAATTTCTCTGTTCAGTGATACCAATTAGTTTTTTAAAAAACCATCTGCTTCATTAATTAACACAAATTTACTGTCCATTTTACTTGTAGAGTGTCCTGATGAAGGAAGAAATATATCCGAAAGCTAGACTATTAACTAAAAGTTTTATTTGGCCAAAATCTTTTGACCGCTACCCTCACAATATTGTGAATTCTCTTTTTCACGAGTCGGTCACGACTACTTCTCCCCTGTCATATATATATATATTATATATATATATATATATATATATATATATATATATATATATAATATATATAATAATATAATTATATATAATATATATATAATATATATATATATATATATATATAATATATATATATATATAATATATAAATATATATAAATATATATATATATATATATATATATATATATATATATATATATATATATATATATATATATATATATATATATAATATATATATATATATATATATATATATATATATATATATATATATATATATATATATATATATATATATATATATATATATAATATATATAATATATATATATATATATATATATATATATATATATATATATTATATAATATATATATAGACACACACACACACACACACAGTAGAACCCCGTTTATCCGAGGTAACGTGGGGTGGCAACCCTCCTTGGATAACTGAAAACTCGGATAATCCGGATTTGTTTTTTATTCATTCAAAAAAATAAACACCAATACTTTAAACCGATGTATTAACGTTTTTAACATATAAATAGGTACATATATTATAAAACAGTCAGTGAAATAGGTATCTATGCGCTTTTGTTTCATGTTACATCTTCTTTTTCTCGCTGCAATGTTTCTCCATCTATTAAGAAGAAGCCCATCCCAAATCCGCTGGGGTTGCCTCTGGTCGTTGTTCGATATACCTCAAAGCTTTTTCCAAAGAAGCAAAACCTTCTTTGATGAGAGATCTTAGTGAAGACTGTTCATCACCGCCGCTTCGTCATCGTCACCATCATCTGGTTTTTCGGTTTCCTGAAAGGCATTCGTTATTTCTTCAATACTCATTTCTTCTCCCAAATCATCTGCTGTAACCCATTCAACATCTTCTCTTGTCACATTTTCGCAACCTTTTAATTTTTGCATTAATTCAAATAAACTTTTTTCTTTTTCTTCTATCTCGCTGTCAAAATTTGAACAGGACTTGATTTAATGGAGTATTCATCTTCACTGTCATTATAGTCCTCAAAATCAATAACTTTTGACCAAGATTTTTGAATAGTGGTAGTACGCACCGAATCCCAAGCTTGACTTACCCAGTAAATAACATTTTTCTGTGTATTCTAAACAGATGTTCAAGAATATAAACGCTATAATTTTTTTTAATGTTTTCGAGGATGCCTTGATCCATTGGTTGCATTATGCTGGTTTACATTTGGAAGAAAGAATATTACAACAATGTCGCCCACATGAAGTCCTTCTCCAGTGTGAGAGGGGGCATTATCCATTAACAAAATTCCTTTAATAGGAAGACGGTTTCTGTTCAAAATTTAGTCAAAGATGGCACGAAACTCTTCTTCAAACCAGTTAGTAAATAAGGTCGCATCCATCCATGCGCTCTTCTGACTTTTGTAATAAACTGGTAGGGCTTTGGGTGAGATGTCTTTTAAAGCTCTTGGACGTGCAGACTTGCCAATCACCATCAGTGGCATTTTGTGCTTGCCAGATGCATTGGAACATACCATTATAGTTAATCTTTCCTTACTTCGTTTGTGCCCAGGAGCTGATTTTTCCTGTTGAGATGCCAATATTTTTGATGGAAGCATTTTATAATTCAGACCAGTTTCGTCACAGTTGTGAATTTGATCACATGTGTATCTACAATCTTCGATTTGCTTTTTTAAAGCTCTGCTTAAACGTCTCAATTGATGACACATCAGCAGAAAGTTTTGCACCACATACAGTCAGTTGTCGTACACCGTACCGTTTTTTTCAGCGGTCAAGCCATCCAGAACTGGCGATAAACTGATCTATCTCTGGGAATTGCCTACTAATCATTATTGGTTAAACCACATGAATAAAGCTTCGTTAACCTTTTCATAGTCGCTGGTTTTCATTGATTTTCTTCCTGAGGAGGAAGCTTGATTTATACACCACTCTTCTATTTTTGTGCGGTTTCTTTTCCAATCTCCAACTGTTACCTCACCTACTCCATAATCTTGTGCAACAACTTTAATTGTCTCTCCTGCTTCAATTCTTCTGATGGCTTTTAATTTTTCATCAGTAAGAACGACGATTCTTTTAACGCTTGTTTTGCTCCATTATAATACGACAAACAAATATTCAAACAAAGCAGTTCGTATTAATTACACTTAACTACCAGAACTTCAACCAAATAAATTATGTGAGTGTACTCGTACTTCTCCGTAGTAAACGCTATAACGCACCGCATTCGAGTAAATTTACATGCTGAAAGAGTCCAAAAACATAAATAGGAGAACCCCTCACACGGGCCAGGGGGATTCCCCGAAGGCCCCGACGATTCTAAATGGAAATATGTACATACATATTTAGAAGCTCGGTTAATACGCAGCATAGACGCGCGTACCTCGGATAATCAGGTTCTTAGATTGGCTCGGTTAATCCGGAGCTCGGATAATCGCGACTTGGTTAATCGGGGTTCTACTGTATATATATGTATATATATATATATATATATATATATATATATATTATATATATATATATATATATATATATATATATATACATATATATATTATATATATATATATATATATATATATATATTATATATATATATAATGCAATACTTGCGCACATTTTCTCTATATTATTTTTCAAAAATCGCGAAAAATCACTGTCCCCCCACCTTATCTGGAAAAGTACTGATCAAAAATTTTGAAAAATTCTGGAATCCACGGGGTGTAGATTGAAGAAAATTATCACGAGTGCATTACCTTTAATAATTATCTGGTATAAAAAAAAAAACAAAAATTTTCAAGGTTATGGTTTTCAGTTAAGATTTTGGAAATAAACTTTGTTGAAAACTATTTTGGGGTGTGTTTTGTGAAGTTACTGATCATTTTATAACCACCGTAACAAAATTTTTTATTTTAAAAGCAATCCACGTACGGAACACTAATTGCGCAAGTTCAACTTGCACCGGTTAATTAAACCTAAATTTTTTGGTGTAAAATTGCATACTAAACTTTTGAACACCGAAATTTTTTAATTTTTGAAAAAAACCCTTCGAGAAAATTTTCAGCTGCTACATTATTTATACAAGATTAATTTTTAGTGTTCCGTACGGAACACTTATAAGATCACTCGGTGTTCGTCTGTCTGTCACACTCGATTTTTTTCCTCCGAAACTATTTGACATTTTTATGTCAAAACTCTTGTTGAAATATTGCCACTAATATAGGAATTGATAGCCTCATCAGAGCTGTGTAGTTTTGAAAGTTAAATTTTGACTTAAGGGGTTAGTTTTGGGGGGTGAAATCGGAAGTGAAACATTTATTTTTACTAGGTCATCGAGTGTGGTGTCAAATGAAAGCTTGTACATCATAAAACCACGAGTTTCAAAAATATATAACTGAATGTACTATTTTGCGCACCACTTTTCTTTGTATTATTTTTAAAAAATATTGCGAGAAGTCGCCTGCCCTCCAATTATCTCGAGTAGTACTGATCAAAAAATTTTGTTAATGAAAATCTCGAGATTCTTCTCCACGGGATGTAGATTGAAAACGACTCACCGAACATCACATTACTCACGAATGCCTTTACCTTTCCATAGTTTATCTGGTATATAAAAACAAAAATTTCAAGGTCATCAGTTTTTCAGTAAAGCATGGACCTTACCCAAAAATTTTTATTTCAAAAGCAATCAACGTACGAAACACAATTGCGCAAGTCCATACTTGCACTCAAACAGGTTATTATTTTTTCATATTAGATTTTTTTTTTGTTATCCTGCAGACACGGTGGCGCCATAGTTTTCATCAGCTGGTTCCTTTTAAAAACAAACCGATCAAAAAGTAATAACATTTGTAAAAAAAACATTTTTTTTCTTTTAATTTAAAGTACACCAAATAAAAATATATAATCGCCATTCTTTTGTATTATTCATTTAATATCCTTTAAGATATATTTTTTAAAATATGCTTACTTTTTGCAGCGCCCAAGTATATATAACTCCTAAATATAAGTTAAATTTTAGAGAAATAGTTGATGAGTTAATAGATAATTTGACGTTTGTATTTAGCAAAATTTATTTTTTATCAGCTCATTGCATCA
The DNA here is from genome assembly GCA_019049505.1 of Pachyrhynchus sulphureomaculatus. Lineage (NCBI taxonomy): Eukaryota > Metazoa > Arthropoda > Insecta > Coleoptera > Curculionidae > Pachyrhynchus > Pachyrhynchus sulphureomaculatus. The sequence continues at coordinate 31,921,579 of CM032448.1, forward strand.
AAATTTTTGTCACAAGTTAAAAGTTTACAGTAAAACGACGACGCACACTTAAATGGAAATTGAGTTTTCGGTGAAATTTTGCACAGTAGTTCTTATGCTCCTGAACAAAAAATCTCCATGGGCACAACTTGCGAAAATGCTTCCTACGCCCGCTATTCACCCAAATCAACCCCAATCGAATCCCAGAGCCGAATCCATTCGTTCATATACTGACAATCGTCGAAAATAAAACCTATTCCCCGTCATGCTCAAAATCAGGATAATAATCCTCACTTAATACGTAAAATTAGATGCTTCTTTCAGATTACACTAATAGTTTTTATCTTGTTACAAAGCCTCGTACAAGCCTTGAAAAAAACGTGGTAACGTAAGGGGATGAAATATTAAAATTCAACAAGAATTGCTTGGAGGGGTGCCAACAATATCCTCAAAAAAGGGGAATTTCTGTTACCGACTACGTTCTTACTTGACCGGGCTGTATATGTTCACAGCGCACTTTTATCAGTATTAGTTTACCTTTCGCGTGTTTCAAACTTTAGTATGCAATTTCCGACCAAAAAAATGTACTTTTAAAAACTCCTTTTATAAAAATTGACTATTAGAAAAATTTTAAAAAAAAAATCTCGACATTTTTAAATTTAAAAAAAAAAATTAAATAAATATTAGAAATTGATCCCACCCTCGCTCCCTGAGCAATATTGCAGACAGGGTCTGATGACAGGTCGTCGCCAGGTTATATTTAATGCTCTAACTTTCTAATGAGATGGAATTTTCTTTAACAAAGATTTTTGAATAATTGTTAGAAGAGCGAGTTTTTTGAAATTACGAAGTGTATGTAACCCCGTTATATCTGGTCCATTGTACTTGGCCATTTCATCAATATACTGTTTAAACAATTCCCTTTCACGGCATGTTTTTTTAGTTTCAGTTTTTATGTAATTTAAACTTATACTTTTATGTTTTATTTGTCCTGTAGTGGTATGGGGCGTTTTCCGTTTTTTTTTTCAGAATTCACGTAACTTTGTATTCATATCCATTTTCATTTCCGACGTAAATAATTATAATTATTGTTTGACACGTGAACAAAGTAGTACTAATGAAGTACGTCATAGGTGTTATATCATGTTCGTCAAGGTAAATTATGTTTATTGTGTCGTTTATAAATTAGTAATTTGGTAAATGCTTTAGAATACACAAGACTAGCCTGATATTAAATAAAGTTAAAACTACACTTATCGATAATAGAAAAACAGTTTTCGAACATGAAGCGTAGATTTTCTTGGTTTTGGTCAGGTAAGAAATTATTGGAGCGACGTTTCGTCTACGATTGCACTTTTTAGGGATCTTTACTCTTCGAGATTAGGATACTGAAATTTAGTGTTACAATGGTAAGAGTAAAGATCCCTGAAGATCCCTCGTGCAATCGTAGTGAAACGTTAGAAAGTCATTTCAATTTGACACGTTAACTTTCAGTTACCAAGTATTTTCGATATAATTTCAATGGAAACTGCTAACTTTTTGAAAAGTAAAATAAATCCCTGTAAAAAAGTCTTTACCTTTTAATCGTCTAAGAATAGACGGACTCTGTAAACCGTATTATCTGTCTTCGGCCGCCACCCACCTAAATGATTTAATGAAAGTTTTGTTTATAGCTTTGCTCTTTTTTCTGCTTTGTCACAAAGCTGTGGTACAACTATACTCAAAATGTATTTTTAAAAATTGAAAAAAAAAAGTTTGGAATTTCAGAACTCAGTAATAACGTTAATGGTTTTATTTCATGATTAAATTAACATCATTTAATATAGTTCTATCGTAAACCGTAATGTTACAATATTTCGATGACTTGTGATTCGAATTATGAAGCGGGATTATATATATATAATATATATATATATATATATATATCTATAATATTATATATATATATATATATAATATATCAAAGATTTCTACAGCTGACGCTGTCTTCCTTCTCTCAGCCTTTGATTCCATCCGTTTCTATCTTTCCCAGTCTCCATCTGTTAAAGAAAAAAAAAAAAAAAAAAAAAAAAAAAAAGATCCAGAAAAGAAAAAAAATAGGAAAAAAAAAAAAAGAATAAAAGAAAAAAAAGAAAGAAAAAGAAAAAAAAAGAAAAAAAAAAAAAAAAAAAAAAAAAAAAAAAAATAAAAAGAAAAGAAAAAAAAAAAAAAAAAAAAAAAAAAAAAAAAGAAAAAAAAAAAAAAAAAAAAAAAAAAAAATATAGAAAAAAAGAAAAAAAAATAAAAATAAAAAAAAAAAAAAGAAGAAAAAAAGAAAAAAAAAATAAAAAAAAAAAATAAAAGAAAAAAACAAAATAAAAAAAAAAAAAAAAAAAAAAAAAAGAAAAAAAAAAAAAAAAATAATAAAAAAAAAATAAAAAAAAAAAAAAAAAAAAAAAAAAGAAGACTAGAAAAAAAGGAAAAAAAAAAAAAAGAGAAAAAAAAAAAAAAAAGCCCGAAAAAAAAAAAAAACCCATATCCTGTCCTCCATAGCCTCGTCCACATCGTCTCACCACGACATCTAGGTCTTCCTCTTTTTCTTCTCCCCTATAGGCTCCACTCCGTTATTTTCTTTATCTATTATCTTCGCTCCGCCTTATGTGTCCATACCATTTTAATTGTTTTTCTTCAATGGTGTTTATTGCGTTCTCTTTGATGTTCATTCTGCTTCTTATTTCTTCATTTGTTTATTCTCTCCATACTGTCCACTCTACAACAATTCTTCCATCTCTACCGCGTTAATTTTAGATTTATTTCTTTTGTTGATCGTCCATGTTTCTGACCCCGTATGTCATTTAATACTTGTATTATTGATTAATAATGCCTGTTTTGTTTCTCTTTGTAATGTGCTTGTCCCACAAGATCGAATTTAATTGTCCTATACATATCCGCGTTTTTTTCCTAATCTAGCTTTTTAATCTCTTCTTCTGATGTTGCGTTTTTTGAAATGATGGTTTTCCTAAATATTTAAATCTATCAGTTCCTTTGATTATGGTTTTTATTGTTTCGTTATCGACTTCTACATTCTCCACGTTATTCCCTCCTTTGTTGTTAGATATTCCGTTTTTATCAAAGTTTATTGCTAATCTGCTTTAGTGGTATTCTTCTTTCAGTTTCCTTACCATATAACTGAGGTCTTCCTTCCTCATCTTGCGCTATGATTACTTGGTCGTCTTGCGACAACTTAGAGTATATAAGTAATCTTCTGTATTGGGACTCTCCATTCCACTACATTTTTTCTCTTCCATTTTTTAATGTTTGTTCGAGATATATTTGAATAGTGTTTTTGGGGATGTAGAGCATCCTTGTAATAGGCCCTTTTGATGTTGGTATGGAGTCTCTTCCCCTATTTTATGTCCTATTTTATGTTCACTGTGTTGTTTTCGTAGAGAGCTTTT
>CM032448.1:31925094-31935094 GCA_019049505.1 Pachyrhynchus sulphureomaculatus
AAGCCGTTATCCAGGGACTCTGCCGGCTAGTGGAAGTAACACCGTTGCCCACCGTCACCACGTGGAGGTGCCCTGGATGCAGGTTGTAGAAGAATAAAAATCGACCGATGAATTTTCTCGGCGTTCAAAAAATGGGCGCGAAAACATCTGCCATCTTGAATTTTTGCAAATCCAACCTCAGATTCGTGATCAGCGACCCAAAAAAATATTCCCCGTGTACCAAATTTGGTAAGGGGATCGGTTGAATTTTTAATTTGAATTCGTTTTTTTGCATTCGAGAAGCACTATATCTGTCTGAATTTATTGAGGTTAGAAAGAAAACAGAACTGTATGGCTTAATCCAACCGATGAATATTAGCTTTAGCGTGTCCGAATACATATTACAAATAATACATCTTTGGATTCATGAACAAAAAAAAAGCTTGAATCATTTTTTAGGAGTATATTTTTTCTTAATTTTTTACCTATTTTTTGAGGTTAGAAAAAAAATTGAGATGTGATGGCGATATTCTGACGTCAGTTCGTGATCAGATATTCGTTATCAGAGTTAGCGGGCAAAAAATACTACGGATCTGATATATCGCATCAAAAGGTATACCCCACTTTTTTTTTTTTGTGGGGCTGTGTAATCAGCATAAAATTAACAAGTTATCGACGATGTTTAAATTTAATTAACAATTATTTAACATTTTTTAAAAATATTTAAAACATTTTGTATTCTTGTACACGTAAACAATAAGGTATTGTTCCAAATGTTGGTTAGTAAGATTGTGTCTTCGATCACTTAAAATATTTTTGTAAATAGAAAAAGAGCGTTCCACATCCACTGAGGTAACTGGGCAGTATTTGAATTTGGGGTGCTATGTTAGCACTTATTTGTTTACTGGCAAAAGTTCACCGTTCCGTCCCATTAATAAAAACTATCAATTTGACACAAAGGTTCAAAGCCTGGGTTATTGCACAAAATGTTTTTTTTCAAAAAAACTTTCTTTAACTCTACGCGGGAATACATCTGGCAATGTGGAGTTTTATTTTGACGGATTTTATTCATTTAACTGAATTGATTCGTCAACGCCAAAACCTTGAGTTTCAAAGCTTTTTAATACCCGCAGGTATGTGGGAAAAGTAAGTGCTAATCAAAAAAGCTAATGTTTTTTTTTTTTTAATATCAGAATCGTTTTAAATGCTTCCTTGGATTGACGAACTGCCATAGCCTCTGCACTATCAAAGTCATTTACTACACCTTTGATGGCCTCGAATGTTCATTTTAAAATAGTACAGCTTCAATCCATGTGTCCCCATCGAGTTTATCACTGGTTCGGGAGTTAAAGGCACATTTTGGAAGTTTTTCTTTATAGGCGTTATTGCGAGCAGGTGCCTTAAGAAACACTTTCTTTGCTGATGAAATCAGTTTATTTACATTTTTTTCCAAACGTGGATCGTACTTCTTCAGCGAGTCGATGGACTCCGTAGAGCAAAAAGCACGTCACATGAATTAAATTTGGATAAAATACTTGGAGGACTTTTGGCTGCCTTGATTCATATAGGGAAGCAACATCTGAGAGAGAAATATCTGCAGAAGACTCAGGAAATATTTTTTTAAATAATCCACCTCATTCACAAATCTGGTGATCGTAGAATGATTTGTCTTGTCAAGTTCTTTGCAGGGCCACCAAATAGGAAGAGAAGAAGGCTCTTAATCTTAATGCACCCACGATTAAATTCGCAATATAGCGACCACAACTGTCAGGTTTAAGTTAGTTTCATCAGCTTCCTGAAAATCCAAATTAATGTCATCCTTAAAGTTCATTACGTATTTCTTCCAGAACATGTTGGTAAATTGTTGGTGTGTAATTTTTACGTAGTGTTGATTCGTCTCGGGTTTGGTATTTTTTGATTCAAGCATACTTTTTCGCAGGAGAAAAAATCTTTGAATGTAGAATTTGTAAGTTTGTGGAGAGGAATATTACTTGTAAGCAGTGCTTCACATTAAATCCATGCTAAAGTGGTTTTTTTTTGTTTGCCTATAGAAGTGGAATCACTGCTACTTGCTGATGTTATTAAGTTGTTGTCATGGGCCTTTTTTTTTGAAATACTGTGATATGAAGACTTGTCTTGACATGCTGGTCCAACTTTGAAACTTTTTTGTGCACGCAAATTCAAAACCATTTTTTTCTTCGCAAACTCAACGATATAAAAACATTTCCATCGTTATGGTAAATGTTCCAGGATATAATCAGCTTACCCACGACGAGACACTTTTTTTTTGCGGTTCGCATGGTACACGTTAAATTTAAACACAAACACGTTAAAAGTTGCCACAAAAAGACTACACTGATGTAATAAGCGCGTCAAACAATAATGTTAAAAACTGATATTTTGTTTTTTAAAATAAAAATTCGGTCTTCGAGAACGCTCAAACAAATATTCTTAGAAACTAACCACTTATCACTTAATATCCGACCACAATATTCCCTTGGCACTATAACCTAATCGATATTTAGACTATTGCAGGGGTAATGTTTCCCGGCGATAAGATCGGTTCCAGAACGGCAACATTAACAATACCCTGAGCAATTTAGTTTTGCCTAGTAATACCGAGAAAATATTGTAAATATAGGGAAAATATGCTTCATTACTAGGGAATTTTTGGGTATTAAAAAATATGCAATAATCGGTGAGAATGGTCTAAATATGCAAATGCATATAATCCGGTCTCTAGTGATTATGCATTTTATTGGCAGTCCTTTACTGTCGAATTATATATAAAAAACTTTTCAATCAATACATTGTTTTTTAATGAACGATGCGCTACACTTTCTTACTTTGACGGACTGTACATTTAATAAGAGAACACGAGTTGGTTACAATTTATTACATTTAATGCAGAAGAAAGAAAAAGAAAAAAAAACCTATTACTTCCGGTCCATTAAAGTTCCTTATTTCAGATATAAAAATATGACAACTTTTTGTAAGCGTAGCGATAAATTAGGACACGTTTATTATGTATTTTTTTAATTCTGGTGTTAAGAGGAATAGACAAACAGTTTTTTTTTTTTTCCAATTTTTCTACATATTTAGTAATAAAATAAAAACTTCAAACCTACACACCTAAGAATATAATCTAAGGTTTGCCGATTTTTTTTGCAAAAATAGTACAGGTGATCTAAATAAATTCTGTTTACCGAAAAGACCAAAATGTCTCAACTCAAGAAATTCATTCACTTTCACTTTGATTATATTATTAATAAATGCCTAAAATTATTAGGTTTTCTTTGCAAGAAGTTGGGAGAGTAGGTAGAAAACTTTTCAAATATTTTTACTTTTAAATTATTATATCAATCCCTTCTTAGATCTGTTTATGAAATACTCTTCCCTGGTTTGGTCTCCGACTTATATGTCACATGATTCATCTCTGGAACTGGTTCAAAATAAGTTTTTAAAAATTTGTTTCAATATTGCCTCACGGAACTACTCTGTAACCGCCATGAGGTCTGTTGTGGGGTCTCTGGGAAATGGTTTAAAATTAAGTTTTTTTAAAATTTGTTTCAATATCTGCCTCACGGAACTACTCATTGCAACCGCCATGACATCTGGTTTTAAGGGGTTTGCCTGGACTTTCAGGGACCGAGGGATGAGTACAGACCTACTATTATGGAAAAAATGGTGGAACTCTAAAGTGAACTGTCCAATGCTATGGCAGATTGGGCATTTTTGAGTTTTCTTTAGAGGGATCACTAGGATTCACTATAGTTTTTTGCATAACCTTTCAATCGATGTAACTATGGGCTGCACTCTCCTATCGCGAGACTTACTTCTTTATTAGGGTAATGAGGTGGAATTTTTTTGATGGTTTGTAGCTTCTACTTGATGGAAATTCATTATAAATATGTAATAAAAAGACTGTTTTTAGTCAATTTCCAACTGGTTTATTTAAATTGCGATGACGCGTTTTTTGCTGTCGATTGCAGCTTCTTCAGATCTACATTTTTACACTGTCAAGTTAGGTTTAATGTTCACAATTTTATATAAATTTGTTAATTATAATATTACACCTAATTTAAATTACATTGATAGTATTGGAAAACCAACACAGGAAGATTTGAAATTTGGAGGAATAAATTCAATAATTGGTGGATTGAATTGCTTAAATCTACCTGGTCATTGAGTAAAGTACCTGTAGTCCTTAATCGATTTATTTGCATTTGTCTCTAAAAGGTTTACTTTTAAAAAAACCTTTTTGTTGGGTTGTGTAAAAATTTTGAAAGTTCTTGTTAAATGTGTGAATTTTTCTGTTAAAAGATGATTAGCATATGTTGAATTAGATTTTCTATGGGATGTAAAACTTTTTTGGTGTTCTGTAATTCTTTGTATAAATGTACGTCCAGTTTGTTCCTATGTATGTTTTAGGATATGACTGCCACATTTTTCCGTTGGTTTGCCGAAATAGGTTTAAAGAATTTAAATGTGGTATTTCTGTCCTTAAAACGTGGGTATATTATTTTCTGAGATTGCCTTGTTTCCAAGGGGTTTTTTTTTTTCCTAACGATAAATTCTTATTGATTAAAGTAACCGAATAAACCGTTGTTAACGGCTACTTGTTTTATGTAGTTTTAATTTCTTTAGTAAAAATTTTCCTCTGATAAGGGGATATTAGTTAGTCGATGTAATAAAAATTGATTTAAGCTGCAAGTTTTATGATCATTTGGGTGGTGAGAACTATTGTGAAATTGTGGTATCTGTATGGACAAGGTTTGGTGATATATTGCAAATTCATGTTTTTTCAATGGTTTTTAAACTGATTGTTTAAGTCTAGGAAGTATTTGACTCTTTTTTTTCCCTTCGACTTCTTCTTCCATTGTAAAAAACTGAATATTTCTATGTCTAATTGTCTAAACTGGTATCGATTTACGTAGACGATGTATAATTGTTATGCTTTACAGGTATGGGTTGGGGGGGAAGTGACAATTAACTCACTTTTTTACAGGGGTATATTAATTCTTTGCATAGAAATATCCGTGTTGGGGTTTTTACAATGGGAAAGAAGCACAAGGGAAGTCCGAAGGGAAAATCAACTACCTAGACTTAACAATCAGTTTAAAAACCATAGGAAACAAAAATAACATGAATTTTGCCAATATATCACAAACCTTGTCATACAGATACCCACAATTAACAATAGTTTTCTCACCACCCTAACCATCATAAACTCGCAGCTTATCATTAGTGTTTTTATACATAGACTAACTAATTATCCCTTATCAGAGGAAAAATTTTACTAAAGAATTCTGCTTTAAACTACATAAACAAGTAGCCGTTAACAAACGGTTATTCGGTTACTTTAATCAATAATAAATGTTAGGAAAAAACTTTAGAAACAAGGCAATCTTTAGAAATATACCCCACGTTTTAAGGACAGAAATACCACATTTAAATGCTTAAACTTATTTCGGAAAAATCAACGGAAAAACTGGGGAAATTTTTAAATCAAAAAATATCAACATAGCTTACAAGACTAACAATAATATAGGGGAAATATCTTAAAAACTACAAACCACAAATCAATAAAGACAATAGATCAGGGGTTTTATCAATTAAGATGTGGGTTCATGTCCTAAAAAAAACATACATAGGACAAAACTGGACGTACATTTATACAAAGGGAATGACGGAACACCAAAAAAGTTTCATCCATTAGAAAAAAATCTAATTCAACATATGCTAATTCATTCTTTTAATAGAACAAAATCAGACATTTGACAAGAATTTTAAATTGTACACACCCAACAAAAAGGTTTTTTAAAAAGTAAACATTTAGAGGGGACAATGCAAAAATAAATCGATTAAGACTACAGGTACTTTACTCAATGAACCAGGTAGATTTAAGCAATTCACCATTATTGAATTTTATTCTCCTAATTCCAAATCTGTGTGTGGGTTTTTTTCCCCAATACTATCAATGTAATTTAAAAGTGTAATATTATAATTAAGAAATTATATAAAATTGTGAACATTAAACCTAACTTGACAGTGTAAAATGTAGATCTGAAGAGCTGCATCGACAGCGAAAAAAAAAAACGCGGTCATCGGAATTTAAAATAAAACCCAGTGGAAATTGACTAAAAAAAAAACAGTATTTATTATATATTTATAATGAGGGGGACTTTGATTGGTGGGGGAAAGAAAATTAATGTTGCGAAGAGCTTACGATGTAAATAGTAATTTATATGTTAGTTTTGGTTTTCTGTCTTTCTGTCTTGTGTGAATTTTTATTGCTTAGATTAAGAGAAAAATTGTATACATTCATTGTTATGTTGAGTTTTGTTAAGAATGGGTTACCCGTTAATAAATAAATAAATTCCGATTTTCAAAGTAGTAAAGTATGACAATAAAAAAATCATGACAAAATTGTTTTGGTAATTGTACAGATTGATAATAAAATTTGTAAGTTGGAGCACAATTTTTTAGGTTATAGTAAATCACTTCGTCAAATAGCCTATATAATCGTTTAATTAATAGAGGAAATACCACCCTTTTTTTTACGTTTCCTGCAATTTTTACTGAGCTTATCTACCTTAACCGGTCATTTACACAGCACTGATAAGAATTTTTCCTCTAAAGCTTTGTTTTACGTGTCCCGTCCCAAGTTTTCTTTTTAAAAGGCGTGGGACTAATACAGTCTAATTTTAATGAAATTCTAATTATTTTGTGTTGCATTCGCTTTATTTTTGCTATGCCCCGATAGTCCCATTTAGTTAAATTTTTGTATTCGTTCATTGTTATCAGGGAAATACACGTACTCATGTAGGGATGTTGAATACTGTAAAGTAATTTCTCTAGGACCCCCGTACTGAATACAGTTTTATACAATTGTAGACTGGAGACTGGCCTTTTAAAAAAAAATTCTATATAGGCAATATTTGGTGAAGTGATTTTTTTTTGTGAGAAAACTGGAACCTTTGTATAAATTAAATTCATGTAATCTCATTAGAGTGTCCTTGTAAAATTAACCCATATTTTTTACAATTTGATATAAAAATAACAAATCTCGGAGGTGCAGGGAAAAAATTTGCCTCTGAAAACGTTCCGTGTATAGTAGCAATGTTTGCCTCAACATTTTGATAACATTTATGCTATTGGTGTTATTGTGGGCGCATTTCGTATCCCATTAAGAAAAATAAACCTTTAATTATATAAACTACCCGCAGAAATGGATATTAATTTGACAGGTTTTATTGAGAAAATAGTTGCAAAAAATTTTAACTTTAACAGAGTGTCCCATAAATAAGTTCAAAATATTTAGCTTATCCATTGGAGCGGAGCGTGTCTTTTGCTTCCTTTTCTTTACCCGTTACCCTCTCCGCCTAAATAGGATTCAAGTTTTCTTTATATCATGGAAATATTGGCAGGAAATCATATCCTGCAGAAACAGAATATTTCCCTTCCTTCTGGAAATGCGCTGTAGTTTCAAGCCAATACCCAAAAAGGCAAGAAGACTTCTCCAAACAATTACCGACCATCGCACTACTTTCAATAATGTCGAAAGTAATGGAAGGGACTATCAATCAGCATCTTCTAAAATATCTTGAATTATTGAATATTATTTTAGCTACCCTCAATATGGCTTTCGTAAGCAGAGATCAACAGAAATTCTAACTTATGTAACACATGTTTGGAACAACGCAATTGAACACTTTGGAGAATCTGGAGAGGTCGGACTTGGTATATTTCAAGGCATTCAACCGTGTTTGGTACGATGGATTGTTGGCTAAATTGCGCTCTTATGGTATGTTTGTGGCACCCGTGTTTCCTTAGAGAGCGTTTTTTACGAGTGGCAGCCGAGGAATTTCTAACACCTTCACTATCATCGCGGGTGTACCCCAAGGACTCTATACTGTCTCCTACTATCTTTTCTCATTTACATTAACGATCTGCTGGAAAGGACCATGAGTTCAATCTATAGCTTTGCAGATGACAGTATGCTTATTTCTTCATTCAATTTAAACGCTCGAACATTGGCTACTCATGCAAAGATCTGTAGACAACAGGAAGTCGTTTAGCTTAATAAAGACCTGGAAGAAATTCTATCTTGAGGTGTCCAGTAACCAAGTAGAATTTAACACTATAAAACCCAGGCGGCAGTTTTCTCGAAAAAAGTTTTAACGTCACTGAACCCGACATGGTGGCTTATGCTGGCAAGAACATGTTGCCAGCATAACCAAAAGAACTTCTTAAAAAAAACTGGGGAATATTTATTTCGAGCTAGAAAGTTTTACATTTCACAACAACTATTTAACTCTGTACAAAGTTTAAATTCGATGGAATACTGCTCTCATGTTTGGGGCTCTGCTCCCAAACATTCACTGCATTTGTTGTATTCTGTTCGCGCGTTACTCTTGTAGCCCTTTAAAGGATTTTTCTGCAAAAACATGTGTGCTATCCGAACAACTTTTTTTTAGTTGAAATATCTTTAAAAAACTTATTACTGATTATTATATATTTTTATATGGGCTGTATTTAAAAGGACTAGAAATGTACTTTTTTTGAGGTCGGAAGACTATTTTTAACAGCATTTTTGATTTAACGGGGTAAGGCCACTCGAGGTCCCAGGAAAAAAAAGGCTAATGTCGGGAATGTTTTTCAAGAATATAATAAAAGCAGTCCCCCGGAAAATTTATTTGAAGTACGTTATTAAAACAAATATTTAAGTGTACATTTTTTTTATAGATTTTTAATTCAAAATGCCCGCTTCAGAATCCGAGACGACAAGGCACTTTTTATGTGAGTGTTATGAAACGGGCTAAACGATTACTCCCGTAGATTTTAACCTAGAACAAAAAACCAAAAAATTGTCATTAATATAAGACGTAGGCTAAAAAGTTTTTGGTCTACACAAGATTTTGCCGCCCTTTTTTTTCAAAAAAATCCATATGATTTTTAGGAAAAAGTACCGACCGTCAAACGATAACTGTAAATTGCATGACATTTTCGACGATTAGTTTACAAGTTGCAGTGGTTTTAGTCAGGCTACTTTTGATGTTTTTCAAAACAATGGAACAAAAAAAATCGAATTTCGTGTGTTGATTTAAAACACTGTTTTTTGATGGGAGGAAAAAAATACCGTTCAAGCAATGCAATCGCTTTATAAGTGTTTTACGGGGGGGTGGGACTCTGTCTCTGGAAAATCACTCATCATTTATTGGTATGCTGAATTTAAACGCGGTCGTACAGACTTAAGGGTGCTGAATGCTCTGGACGCACAAATGAGATGGTTCACCGGAAAACATAAAAAAAAATCCACAAATTTGTTTTGGATGACCGTAAAGTGAAATTGCGTGAGATAGCTGATTTTTTTCATGCGATATGTGACAATGGATGAAAACATGGATCCACTACTACAAACCGAAAGCAAATCGGCAGTCAGCAGAGTTGACACCAGCCGGTGAAAGCTGCTCGAAGCAACCAAAGACACAACAGTCGACTGGGAAGGTTTCGGCCTCGGTATTTTTGGGATGCGCATGAAATAATTCTTATCGACTATGCTGAAAAGGGAAAAATCATCAATAGCGAATATTATATCAAGTTATTGGTGCGTTTGAAGGCAGAAATCGCAAAAAAAACGGCCCCAAATGAACAAGGAAAAAGTGCTCTTTCATCAAGATAATGCACCGTGTCACAAGTCAGCGGTTACGATGGCAAAATTGCATCAGCTGAAGTTCGAAATGCTTCCTCATCCACCGTATTCTCCAGATTTGACCCCCCAGCGACTATTATTTATTCGCAGACCTCAAAAAAATGCTCGCAGGAAAGAGATTTGGCTCCAATGAAGAAGTTATCGCCAAAATTGAGACCTATTTTGAAGGCAAAGACAAACCCTACTAGAAGAAAGGTATAGGATTGTTAGAAAAGCATTGAAGGAGACTATATTGATGAATAAAGTCGAATTTTGCAAAAAAATGTTATTTAAGTAGCTAGACCAAAAACTTTTCAGCCTATGTGT
>CM032448.1:31942594-32282594 GCA_019049505.1 Pachyrhynchus sulphureomaculatus
CATAGACCAAACAAACAGGAAAATTAGTGCCAGAAGAGACGAGCACAAAAACGCCGTAAAACAAAAATCCACCACCTCTTCTCTAGCACAACATGCACACAATACCGGCCACAAAATCGATTTTGACAAAACCAGAACCCTACAAAAAAGTAATAACCTATCCACTAGGGTAATCAAAGAAGCCATAGAAATAGAAAAGAGGCCCAACAACTTAAATAATCGGGATGATAGCCAACGTTTACCGAACTGCATACTAAACTTTTAAACACCGTAAATTTTTTAATTTTGAAAAAAACCCTTCGAAAATTTTCAGCTACTACATTATTTTACAAGATTAAGTTTTAGTGTTCCGTACGGAACACTTATAAGATCACTTCGGTGTTCGTCTGTCTGTCACACTCGATTTTCTCCGAAACTATTTGACATTTTTATGTCAAACTCTTGTTGAAATTTGTCACTAATATAGGAATTGATAGCCTCATCAGAGCTGTGTAGTTTTTGAAAGGTAAATTTTGACTTAAAGGCTTAGTTTTGGGGGTGAAATCGGAAGTGAGAAAAAATATTTCTACCAGGTCATCAAGTGGGGTGTCAAATGAAAGCTTGTAACATAAAACTATGAGTTCAAAAATATATATAATGTAATATTTGCGCACACTTTTCTTTGTATTATTTTTAAAAAATTGTGAGAAGTCGCTGCCCCCCCCCCCAATTATCTCGAGAAGTATTGATCAAAAAATTTTTTGAAAAAATTCTAGAATATTCTCCACGGGGTGTAGATTGAACGAACATTATCACGAATGCCTTACCTTTAATAATTTATCTGGTATATAAAAACAAAAATTTCAAAGTCATCAGTTTTCAGTAAAGCTCGGAAAAAATTTTTGTTTTTAAATCTCATTTGGGATGTGTTTTGTGAAGTTATTGATCATTTTATACCTCCTTAACAAAAATTTTTATTTCAAAAGCAATCAACGTGCGAAACACTAATTGCGCAAGTCCAACTTGCCCTTAACAGGTTATTATTTTTGCATATTAGATTATTTTTTATTATCCTGCAGTCAAGGTGGCGCCATAGTTTTCATCACTGGTCCTTTTAACCCGATAAAAAGTAATGTTAACATTTGTAAAAACCATTTTTTTTTTAATTTAAAGTACAATAAAAATATGTAATCGCCATTCTTGTGTATTATTCATTTAATAACCTTTAAGATATATATTTTTTTAAATATGCTTACTTTTTGCAGCGCCCAGGTATATATAACTCCCTAAATATTAAGTTAAATTTTTAGAGAAATAGTTGAAAGTTAATAGATAATTTGACGTTTGTATTTAGCAAAATTTATTTTTATCAGCTCATTACATCAAAATTTTTGTCATATTAAAAGTTTACAGTAAAACGACGACGCATACTTTAAATGGAAATTGAATTTCGGTGAAATGACTCCAAATTTTGCACAGAGGTAGATCTTGTGCTCCTGAACAAAAGTCTCCATGGGCACAACTCGCGAAAATGCTTCCTACGCCCGCTATTCACCGAATCAACCCCAATCGAGCCCAAGCGAATCCATTCGTTCATTTACTGACAATCGAAAATAAAACTATGTTCCGATGCTCAAAATAGGATAATAATCTCACCTAAAATTAGATGCTCCTTCAGATTACACTATTAGTTTTTTGTTACAGCCTCTACAAGCCTCGAAAAACGGATTCGTAAGGGGATGAAATATTAAAATTCAACAAAGAATTGCTTGGAGGGGTGCCAACAATATCCTCAAAAAAGGGGAATTTCTGTTACCGACTACGTTCTTACTTGACCGGCTGTATATGTTCAACGCACTTTTATCAGTATTTGTTTACTTTCGCGTGTTTCAAACTTTAGTATGCAATTTTCGACCAAAAAATGTACTTTTAACTCTTTATAAAAATTAAAAAAAACCTCTCGACATTTTGTCGAAAAAGTAATTATTGAGATTTAAAAAAAAAGTTTAAAAAAATATTAGAAATTGACTAATATTGCAGACAGTGTCTGAAGACAGGTAGCGGTCCCATGTCGACGCCAGGTTACATTTAATGCTCTAACTTTATAATGAGATGGAATTTTCTTAAAGCGAATTTTTGAAAATTCCAGGTGTATGTAACCCCGTTATATCTGGTCCATTGTACTTGGCCATTTCATCAATATACTGTTTTAACAGTTCCTTTCACGGCATTTTTTTAGTTTCAGTTTTTATGTAATTTAAATTATACTTTTATGTTTTTAATTTGTCCTGTGTGGTATGGGACATTGTTCGTTTTTTTTTTTCAGATTTCACGTAACTTTGTATCCATATCCATTTTCATTTCCGACGTAAATAATTATAATTAGTTTGACACGTGAACAAAGTAGTACTAATGAAGTACGTCATAGGTGTTATATCATGTTTCGTCAAGGTAAATTATTGTTTGTTGTGACGTTTATAATTAGTAATTTGGTAAATGCTAGAATACACAAGAATAGCCCGACATTAAATAAAGTTAAAAACTACATTTATCGATAATAGAAAAAAACTTTTCGAACATGAAGCGTAGATTTTCTTGGTTTTGGTCAGGTAAGAAATCATTAGAGCGACGTTTCGTCTACGATTGCACTTGTTATTTTCAGGGATCTTTACTCTTCGAGATTAGGATACTGAAATTTAGTGTTAAAATGGTAAAAAGTAAAGATCCCTGAAGATCCCTCGTGCAATCGTAAGTGAAACGTTAGAAAGTCATTTCAATTTGACACAGTTAACTTTCAGTAACCAAGTATTTTCGATATAATTTCAAATGGAAACTGCTAACTTTTTGAAAAGTAAATAAATCCCTGTAAAAAAGTCTTACCCATTTAATCGGTCTAGAATAGACGTCTGTAAACCGTATTATCTGTCTTCGGCCGCCACCCACCTAAATGATTTATGAAAGTTTTGTTTATATTTGCTCTTTTTCTGCTTTGTCACAAAGCTGTGGTACAACTATACTCAAATGTATTTTAAAAAATTGAAAAAAAAAATTGGAATTTTGGAACTCAGTAATAACGTTAATGGTTTTACTTCATGATAATTAACATCATTTAACTATAGTTCTATCGCAAATAGTAATGTTACAATATTTCGATGATTTTGTGAGAATTATGAAGCGGGATTATAGGAAACGAAAAAAAAACTTCCTAAGTAGTATGACTGCCATTCCCTTGAGATGTCAAAAGTGCTTAAAATTAGCAATTGCGGTAAAAATAGCACCGCCTTCCCACTTGTTGCTACTATGTACTGTGACTATTAAAGAAGATAAGAACTACACACAGAGCATAACCAGGAGTTTTCGAATGATGTTAAAATTGTGTTTTTGGTAAAACTGCCACTGTCGAAGAGTGATCATCAAGATAGCCATAAGCCAAGTTTCTTGTATATGCAGAGTCTGCAAAAAATATTCAGTCTTGAAATTTCTAATTCTGGGTAATAACATAGTAAATCTAGCTATAGTTACAGAAAGTTGGACACGAGGAACAAAACGTCTCCCCCAAGACGAAACCGGTTGGTTGTCGCCGAATGGTTAAAATGTGCCTTGTTGGGTTTCTCAGAGGTACCGGGCATATTTTTCCCTGTTATCGTTACATATAGTACAACTTCTGGCGCGGCATCTCTGAGAAACTCGACGAGACATATTTTAACGACCCGGCGCACAATGGGGCGAATGCGTTATTTTTCGGTCATTTGCTTATAACTTCCACATTTGTTATTGGAATGACTTCAAACTTAATACACATAATGTACGATTAATATATGTTCAGTATATGAAATAAAAATCATACTATATACTGTTATCGCGTGCGCGATAAAGCGTAAAGATGATTATTTCAAAATACTAGACAATAAATTGAAAAATTGTTCGATTACATGAGTGCGAATAGTCATTTGCAATGTATTTTTGCCTGCTGAACACGAATTTTGAGAAAAATGACGGAAATTTGCAAAAAACGGTTTTAAGGATTTTCATGACATAACACAGGCACAAATATTTTTCTCATAAATTTCGTTAATACTACGCGTAAGTATCAACATTTAGCTTTAAAATGCCTTTTGTTTCGTTTTGGTACATTTTTTTTAGTTTCGAGGTATAGCTAAAATTAGAAACACTGGTTGCGCTTACGCAGCATTAATATCATTGTCCCGTGTTACGATTGCCCTACGCATGCGACATGTAACGGAACATTAACCCCTCAAAATACACTCATGAGGCGAATAATATTTTGAATATCAATTATCTGCTCTTAGCGTTACCCAGGATCAACGACGTTGACGTGACAGATATTTGATCCCTTGGGGTGCTTGATTTTTGTCCCCTTGCCTCTCACATTTGTACTTCTTGTTTTAATCATCGTAATCTGTATCATCATCACTGAAATGTAATAGATGTTTTACATCTTCGGACAATTCTTTCTTCTTACGTTCCATCAATTTTCGCGAATTAGATATTATCGGATCTGAAGCAATCATCAAATTATTAAAAATATCTTCATTATTATATATTCGAGACATTTTTCGCGAATGGTTTTCTCTATATTCAATCAATAACTTGTGGATTAACACTGGCATGTAGTACCATGGGTATAGTGATACAAATATTTCGGCAGTTCTAAAGGCGTATCGTGCTCGTGATAATAAATTGTATGATTTTGATTTCATATTTCTGAAAATATATAAATCGTACATTATGTATATTAAATTGAAGTCATTCCATTGACGAATGTCGAAGTTATGAGCAAATGACCGAAAAATGTCGCATTTGTCTCACTATGGTGCGCGATGTAAGCAAACACTCGCATTGAGATCGAAATTTCAAAGTAGTCAAGCCGCGTTGCCGAAAAGAGGCAACAAGAGTTTCATTTTTTTTTTTAGAAGTGTATACTTCATAAGAAATGAGGAGTATATCGTAATTTTTTCATTTCATTGGAATATTGCCCGAGAGAATGGCTGAGTGGAGAACGTTAGATCAAGTCTGGGGAACTTTAATGTCCATTTTTTTACCAAAGGGGGGACGAAGGGGGATAAAAATAGGATATCTCCGGAAACTAGAGACTTTGCCCTATCAGATGGTGAAAGCGGCATCTCATTCCACCTCATTCCAAAAACTGTATACATCTTTGAATATTGAAGTAAGAATAATTTTTTGTGTCAAATATGTCAAATGTTTATTAATATATTGTACCACTCTAATGACGTTACACTAAGATTAATTTGTTGTTTGAAACCTAATAAACAAGTTCTAGTAAGCGTTTAACTCATATTCGTAGTTATGTTGTCCACAGAGAATTTAGAATGTAATTTCTCGAATTACAGAAATTGCAACATTGACGAAAATGTCACACTTCAATGGATAATTTTAAGGAAGGCAGAAGGAATAAATTAGTTATAAACATATTTATGTATGGTTTATGATATATATTAAAGGAAAAAAATCGTCAATATTCGTAAAATACATCTTTAATTTTTTCATCCAATATCCGATTTTTTACGCCGTCGCCCCAATGTGCGGCGGTATCCAACCGACTTCGTTTTGTTCTACGTGTTTGTCTTTCTATAGCGATAACTACTGGTGGTAATAGGGTTTTAAAACAGTATTTTGTTGATTTTTGTGTCATTTTTAGTTTTCCGTATGAAATACTGGAATGGAATCACTTCGGTGTCTGTCTGCCACACCCGACCCAGCCGTGTAGTTTTGAAAGTTAAAAATTTGACTCTTGTAGGGAGTGGATTCAAATGAAAGCTTGTGAAAATACGAGTTCAAAAATATATATGATGTAATACTCGCACAAACTTTTCTTTATATGATTAAAAAAAAAAAAACGCGAAAAGTCGCTGTCTCCCCACCCTATCTCTACAAGTTCTCATCAATAAATTTCGAAAAAATTCTGCAATATTTTTCATAAAGTCAGCGAACATTAAGATGGGTGCATTACCACAGTAAAAAATAAACCCAGCAGCGACAGTCAGGCTTGGTACCTTTGATCTCAAGGGGTTCGAGTTTGTAATGATCACATTACCTACCGCCATATTGCTAGTATGATGCCTGCAAGTTTTTAAAATATTACTGTAGAATAAAAATAACCGCACAACAAGAACTTTCTCTTGGTATCTTTTTTATAATTATTTTCAATTATAACGTCAAATGAATCATTTACTTATTGGAAAATTATTAATAATGAATTTCCGAGCACGTTATAAAAATACTTTCCTTAAAATCCAGATGTAAACACACCCCACGACCGCGCTGGTAGCCATATTGTTGGTATGATAGGGAAGGTTTGCGTGATAAAAAATCACAATCTACGGCATTACATTCGATAATTTATCTGGTATATAAGTATGTTACTTAACAATATTGTAGATATTTTATTCGCAGACAGTTGTGAATTTAACAGGCACTAAGAACTGTGAAATGTCAATATGTATTCGGTGCAATCAGTAATATACTCATATACTTTACTGCATTTGGCCAATCACAGATAAAATAAATTTCCATGAAAACTGGTGACTAACGGATTGGTTCCGAGACAAAATAATTTTATTTTATTTGTTTATAATTAAACAAATAGTTAGGTAGTAAATATTTGTTTTAAACTTTTACTGCTAGATTCTAGACTGAGCTAGATTCAGTTATGGGCTGTTAGGTAGAAGAAAAAATGAATCAATTAATTATATCCGTCTTCTTAGTCACTCGCTCGTTTCGAGTATCGTGAAATTTATAGACTACCCAAACGTTTTTTTTTTTGGATAATTCCCTCTGACTTTTCTGGATAATTCCCTTCATTTATCTCTATCTATGGCCACTTCCATACATTTACTCATAGGGATACTCAACTCTTTAACAATTCAGCGAGTGGTTGCTGACCTTCCGCGTCTCCTTGAGCCCTCTAGTTTGGCCTGTATTGTTAATTTCTCGAGGCCATCTCGACGAATTACATGTCCAAAGATAGCAGTTATCCTCTCTGTAACGATTGAACATTAGCGTTTCCTAACTGACAAGTCGTCCAATATGGATTTATTAGTTCTTCGTCTCATCCAAGGGATACGCATCATCCTTCTCCAACAATGCATTTTGAATCCATCAATCTTCTTATTTGGTTCTTTAAGCGTCCAGCACTCTCATGCGTAAGGAAAGACTTCTTATTAACCTTATTTTGGTTGCGATCTTAATATTATGACCTTGCCATATTTGAGTTCAGTCATGGCATTTTTGGCCCATTGTAATTTTTCTCTTCATTTCTTCAATAGAACTTCCAGTATTAGTTATAAGGGAGCACAGATACACGATTTGTTTGTCGACTTCGATGTTTTTTATTTGTCTTGTCTCCTCTCTATTTGTCCTATCTGTTATCATTATTTTTCTTTTTGTTTTATTGATGCTTAAACCAGCTTCTAAGGTTACTTCTTCTACTCTTTGTAAAGATCTATTATTTCTTCTTTTGAGCTGGCAAAAAGAGTCGAATCGTCTACGAATCTTAGGTTAGGCAAAATGAATGAAAATACATATTGGGACCTAATTAACTTAGCCTAGGTAAGGATTTTATTTTATTTTAAAAACAATCACCGTACGAAACAGTAATTGGGCAAGTCCGACTTGCCCTTGGCCGGTTTTTTATTATATGACGACCAATTGTCATAACAAAAATAACTCGTCAGTCTTATTTTTACTAAACACGGGAGTTTTTAAAAATTTTGATATTTTGACTTCATGGGGGAACCTTAACGTACATCTTGAAGTTTTTCTCATCCATTACAGTCCTACTACATAATGGTAACACAGAACTATAGATAAAGTACCGTTGTATTACCAAGGTCCGACATATTAGCATTGTAACATATATATAAAAAGCTGAAATTTTGGATTATTGCCTATTTGGGATATAACAATTCGTTTGACAGTGTTATATTTGTATCAGAATTTTGATTTGTTAAAAAATTACCCTGCGATGATTTCCAATCAATATACAGGGCACTTTTTAAATTGTGGCATCATTTTAACCTGGTTATAGCACTAACTAAGATCAATTACATCGCTAAATTTAATGTCTAAGGACGTAAAAAAGGAAAAAATAATTAATAATAAATGGGATACTATAGAAAATACTAGCATACGTATTAGATTTCATTAGCCCTGGTTATTTTAGCGAATATTAACTACGACTACAACTTAGGGAGCTCCTTGTACTTCAGTACTAATACCTACCGAACGAGGTAATATATCGATTTTCCACAATTTTTGAAATCTTGATGGTAAAAAGATGCCAATGTACCGTGCTTCCTAACAGTTATTATTTTTGCTTTTTTATATTTAAGAACCGCTTATAATTATCTGCTTAGACGTGTTTTTTTCTTTGTTATTTGGCTGTTTGCAAGTTGACGATGTTATGTACACATAGTAGTTTTTAAACTGTAGATTATGTATTTTTAAAATTTAATAATGATAATAATATAATTCAATATAATCAATATATTGTGTTTTACAATTTTTTCTAAAGGAATAATACATTTTAGTAATTGATTAAATTTTTAGCAGTAATATACAGGTTGTATTTCATGCTGCATACTTGCCCCTTATCAAAGATGCGTTTTTCAATCACACTTGCTAAAATAATCACTAGACACCGCCACATATATAAGAGAAGACAATACAGGGATGCCGGGAATAAAAAATAATTAATATCTACCGAAATTTAACAAGGTCCGTACGAGGCTGGTTTGAAAAGTCCGTGCAAAGTCCGAGAGATGGCACCACCGGCGCGTATCGAGGTCATGTTTAGTTAGTAGCATCTCTTGAATGAACGCACACCAAGTTTCAGCCATATTGGTCTATTTCTTTGTGTTTGGCATTCGTGTGAATCAAGGAAGTCGAGTGATTTTCAAGAAATGGACGAAAAAGAATTTCGTGTGGTGATTAAACATTACTTTATGAAAGGCAAAACGCCTCAGGAGACTAAAGAGAAGCTTGATAAACATTATGTTATGTATATGAACAGTTTATAAATGGTTTCAAAATTTTCGGACTGGCCATATGGGCACAAGTGACGCTGAACATTCTGGACGGCCTGTGGAGGTTACGACTCCAGAAATCATTGATCAAATCCATGATATGGTGATGGATGACAGAAGAGTTAAGGTGCGTGAGATTGCTAGTGCTGTGGGCATCTCGACTGAACGGGTACATAATATTTTGCATAAACATTTGGACATGAGAAAGCTATCCGCAAGATGGGTGCCGCGATTGCTCACGCTTGACCAAAAACGGAATCGTGTGAAGTGTTGCAAGGATGGTTTGCAGCTGTTCCAGAAGAATCCGGAGGACTTTAAGCGTCGTTTCGTTACTGTGGATGAAACATGGATACATTACTATACTCCTGAGATCAAACAACAATCTAAACAATGGGTTACCAAGGGGGAATCTGCACCAAAAAGGGCGAAGACCGTTCCTTCGGTCGGAAAGGTTATGGCGACTATCTTTTGGGATTCGCATGGGATAATCCTCATCGACTATCTGGAAAAGGGTTAAAAACTATTACAGGTGAATATTATTCATCGTTATTGGACCGTTTGAAAACCGAGCTGCAAGAAAAACGCCCGCGATTGGCCCACAAGAAAGTCCTTTTCCATCACGACAACGCACCAGCACACACCTCAGCAGTTGTGGTCGCAAAATTAATGGAAATATGATTCCAACTCGTTTCACATCCCCCCTATTCTCCAGACTTGGCTCCCTCGGACTACTATTTGTTCCCAGTTTGAAGAAATGGCTGGCGGGACAAAGATTTTATTCAAACGAGGAGGTGATTGCAGACACTAATGGATATTTTGCAGACTTGGACAAATCCTATTATTCGGAAGGGATCAACAAACTAGAACATCGTTGGACGAAGTGTATAAGCCTAAAAGGAGACTATGTCGAAAAATAAAAAAGGTTTACCCAAACATATAAGTAGTTTTTATTTTTGCACGGACTTTTCAAACCAGCCTCGTATTTTGGCAATTATTTTTTGCACCTCCATTGTTAAAGCATCTCAGAACGCGTGTTTCGTCGTATATCGACTTTTCAGCCAAAGTAGGGTCGATCGACGATTAACAACTGATATATATATATATATATATATATATATATATATATATATATATATGTCTGTATATATATATATATATATATATATATATATATATATATATATATATATATATATATATATGTATGTATATATATATATATATATATATATATATATATATATATATATATATATATATATGTATTATATATATATATATATATATATATATATATATATATATATATATATATATGTATATATATATATATATATATATATATATATATATATATATATGTATATATATATATATATATATATATATATATATATATATATATATATATATATATATATATATATATATATCTAGCTGACTAGCAGTTATTTTAGGAATTGTGACTGCGAAAGGCTTCTTTCGTAGACGACAGACAGGTATGCTTTTCAATATGTTTTACATTTACACAGCCCGAGATACTACAGTTTGTTATTTCTTACTGTGGATAATACGCGAGTATGGCGGCCAAGTATCGATTTTTTGCTCCTCGCTTTGTCGATTTTAGCTCGGTTTACGAGTCGAGATACGATAAAACGCGCGTCCCGAGGTTCTACAGATTAATAATTGGCTGAATATGAACTTTGTTCAATTAGTTAATAATTATTAGTTATATTTGCCCCAGTAATTATTAATTATATTTGTTCATATAGTTATTAATTTATGCAAAATGATAAATAAAAAAAACTATGTGGTAAGTCAAACTCCAGTTATATGAAACGGAAGCTTTCACGGTTTTGGTTAGATGAAAAGGCGTATTTCGTAAGATGAGACTGTGCACCAAGTTACTAAAATGATACTGCTAAGGGTGTATATCCAAGTTATTAAATCATTGCATAGCAGATCCCTCGAGGTTATTTAGTTCTTGAAAGGCGCCTGAGAATTTTCAGCGGGCATTCCATCATGATGTAAAGCAGAGTTTGCTTGGCCCCTCTACAACATTATCGGCTAAAACCTATTCGTGTTTGTTAAGGGTCATCCAGGCACTTCTAGGGAGATCGAAGCCACATAGACTTTACGTTGATAAAGCACTAGATTAACCAAGTCCGGCTTGGATGTTGTCCTATCTTTTCATAAGAAGATTATAAAAATCCACTCGAATGACGTACTTTTATCAATATTTTTGTTTAACATCTCAATTTTTAGTTAATACTAGCCGTACAATAATGCATTTTTATAAACGTTTTATTACGTAGGCTGAAAAGTTTTTGGTCTGACACATAGATGTCGCCCTTTTCAACAAAAATCCATATGATTTTTAGGAAGTACCAACCTTCAAACCACACGTATCCAAATTTCATGACATTTCGACAATTAGTTTAAAAGTTACAGTGATTTTAGTGACGCTACTTTTGATGTTTTCAAAACAATGGAAAAAATCGAATTTCGTGTGTTGATTAAACACTGTTTTTTGATGGGAAAGAATACCGTTCAAGCCAAGTGATGACTTGATAAGTGTTACTGGGAGTCTGCCCCTGGAAAATCACTCAGCATTTACTGGTATGCTGAATTTAAACGCGGCCATACAGATACAAATGGTGCTGAACGCTCTAGACGCCCAAATGAGGTGGTTACACCGGAAAACATAAAAAAAAAAACACAAAATTGTTTCGGACGACCGTAAAGTGAAATTACGTGAGATAGCTGGCACCCTAAAGATATCAAAATAACATGTTGGTCATATTTTGCATGATTATTTGGGCAAGAGAAAGCTCTTTTCGAAATGGGTATCGCGTTTGCTCATAGTGGACAAGAAACAACAATGTATTGATGATTCTGAGCACTGTTTGGACCTATTTAAGCGCAATAAAAAGGATTTTTTCATGCGATATGTGACAATGGATGAAACATGGATCCACCACTACACACCGGAATCAAATCGGCAGTCAGCTGAGTGGACAGCAGCCGGTGAAAGCCGCCCGAAGCGACCAAAGACATAACAGTCGGCTGGGGAGGTTTTGGCCTCTGTATTTTGGGATGCGCATGGAATAATTTTCATCGACTCTGCTGAGAAGGGAAAAATCATCAATAGCGAATATTACTAAAGTTATTGGTGTATTTGAAGGCAGAAATCGCAAAGAAAAGGCCCCAAATGAACAAGAAAAAAGAGCTTTTTCATAAAGACAATGTACCGTGTCACAAGTCAATGGTTACGATGGCAAAATTGCATGAAATGAAGTTCGAATTGTTTCCTCATCCACCGTATTCTTCAGATTTACCCCCCCAGCGACTATGATCTATTTGCAGACCTCAAAAAAATGCTCGCTGGTAAGAGATTTGGCTCCAATGAAGAAAATATCGTTGAAACTGAGGCCTATTTGGAAGGCAGACAAATCCTTCTACAAAAAAGTATAGAAACGTTAGAAAAGTGTTGGACGGATTGTATCGCTTTTGAAAAAAACTATATTGATGAATAAAGTCGAATTTTGCAAAAAAAAAAATGTGTTTTAAGTCGCCGGATCAAAGACTTTTCAGCCTACGTGTTATTTGTTATTTTTTTGTTTGAATAAAAATCTATATGATGTCAATTTTTACTTATAGAATATTAAATTTTAGTAATAAAGCTATTTCGCTTGCAAACTATTTTTTGTGTCAAGTAAAACTTGAAAAAGTATGTCGCAAAATCCGAAGTATGGGCCACTTTTAGGTACGCTGTCTAAAAATTAGGTTTTCGACGTTTCGGCTACGATTGCACGATATATCTTTAGGACTATTTGCGCTTCGAGATTAGAACACTGAAATAAATAAATCGAATTTCAATGTTCTAGTATCGAAGAATAAAGATCCTTGAAGATATATTTAACAGTTGTAGGTGAAACGTCAAAGTTACTCCAAACTGACACGACCTAATTCTAAGAACCCCGATTTCTCATTAAACGATGCTCCTTGAAAAGAAATTTCTTAAAAATAAGTTATTAATCTGTGCTCGGTACGTCGTTATTATTATAGACGGTTTACAAATATTTTGATCTTATTTCTTGACTTTTCAAGGTACCGAGGTCACTTAAAACATATTTTACTATTTCCGCCGGTCCGTCTGTTAACATGATAACCTTTGAACGAAATGAAGTATCTATTTATTTGGTATATACACTACTGTCAGAAAGTATTTGCCCACCTAGTCATTTCGGTCCCAAGACAACACAAACCCAGATAATATATTTTTTCTAAATTTCAATGAATTATTATTTATTTTCACATTATTTACAGTCTATAAAATCAGAAAAATATTCATGATTTTCCAAGATTTTTCTCATCTATGTGACCTCCTTTGTTTTTAATTACCGCTTTACACAGTTTCGGCATTTTGTCCAGTAGTTTCTTCAGAGTTTCTTCGGTTATTTTGACCCATTTTGCTTGTAAAAGTTCCAAGAAGTGATTTTCTGATGTTGGATTGAGTTTTCGAACACACCTGTCCAATGGTCTCACAGCAATTCGATGGGGTTCAAGTCGGGTGATTGTGGAGGCCAAGTCATCACTTCCAGGGCGTCATAGGATTTCCATTGGTCGAAAAGTTCTCTAATTTGTTTGGCAGAATGTTTAGGGTCGTTGTCATGCTGAAAAATAAATTTCCTCTGAAAAATATCTCTTCCAGAAGGAAACATTTGAGTTAGTCAAATTTCTTGATACTGTTCTTTTCACATGATACCTTCTGTCTTAAAGATTTTGCCAACTTTACCATTTCCAAAACAACCCCAAACCATTACTGAACCTCTACCACGTTTTACTGTAGGCAACTATCATAATAGGCTTTCAACATCCTCTCTCCACCTGACCACCCCGTAAACTCGTCGATTTCAACCCAAAAATTTCGAATTTAGATTCGTCGCTCCAAAGAACGGATGTCCAATTTTCATGTTCTCGGGCCTATTCTAATCGTTTACGTTTATTCACTTGCCTAAGAAGTGGTTTCTTCACTGCAACTCTCCCGTGTAGTCCACCTTCTGCTAACCTGTTCTTCACGGTTGTCACGCTGATGGGGATGGGCCGCTCCAGGTGTACTTGAGCCGTGATTTCTGGTGCGGTTAGGCAGCGATTATGTCTGCTGGACATTGTTATAGCTCTGTCTTCAGCGGGAGTCGTTTTTCAAGGTTTTCATGAACGTTTTTGGTTGGAATTCCATGTCCACCGTTCACCGTCCACATGATAATTTAAAAAAAAATTGTGCGTCATTATTAACAGTTGAACATATGAGGGATGAAAGGGACGTGAGAGGGGTTTGTTCAGCATATATCGTGTATCTTTCTAGGATCTTTAAACAAAATGAATCTAAAACTATATTATTTTTCATAATTTCCAATTTTAATCGAAGAAAAATGAGGTTGTTTTTTTTAAAGTTATCTACCTAGCAATGAAAATACAAATAGTATCCTGCAAAAAAAATTCTTGATTGTCAAATTAGTATCACTGTTTATTGCGTTTGGCAGTTTTTGCGATTTTTTTTCATTCGAAGAGGAGTGAAAGTAAATTCGAGCATGGCGCACCGATAGTTTCTTATTAAAGAGGGAAATCGACCAAAGTTATTCATGAAAAAATATTCCCAGATGTACAGTCAAGTAAGAACGTGACCCCTCGTATTCTTGAAAAAAAATGTATTTCTAGAAAATTCGTTGCCATCAATTTGTTGCCATCAATGTATTCTTTAGTGTGGTAACAACGGCGCATTTGCCATAATAAATTGTCCAATTGTCTCTGCATCAATAATTGCCTGGCATCTTCGAGGCCTGCTGTCGACGAGATTTTCTGCATTCTCGCGCGGCAATGATCTCCAAATTTTTCGAATCTCGCGAGACAGCTGCGTCAAAGTCCTCAGAGTCTTTCCTCTGAGCTTTCTCTTGACAAGGCATCAAATGTTTTTGGTAGGATTGACGTTCGGCCACTCTAATACCTTATCGTGGGCTCAAGCGAGCCGCTTCGCGACGTGATTTTCGCCCGGCAAAGGTTTCTTCAACGTGCTTGGGAATTTGACATCATGAGCACAAAGATGTTGTCGAATGGGACACATTCAAATCCGATTTTCTTAATTTTGCTGCTTCGTGACGCAGCGTCAATTTCGGGTCCCGTGAAAACAAAGAGACGATTCGTTTTTCGACTTTCGGATTGACTTTGCCTATCGAGCCACATTTTGGCAAGTCTTCGGAATTTTTCGTCTCGTTTTAAAACTATTTACCCACTTCTTCACAAACGATACCGACTTTTTAATATATTTAGTGGCCGCTGATTGTGTCATTTTAGGCCCCTTTAGATGGGAATAAAGAAAGACTCCCTCAAACCGACGCGCAAACAATTGACTCATTGGAGATTTTACATGATTTCGACGAAAGTTCGGAATCGACTGATACTTTTACTAAAATGCGTCGTACACAAAGATTCCTTCTACAGATTTTTTATTGTATCGCTAGAATCGCATCTACCAAAAATGAATTATCGCGGACCCGTTCTTCCTTGACAGACTGTACGGCAATCACGACTCATCTTATTTCAAATTCTTTACGCGAATTATTAGAGGCGACCAGATTTAGGTTGTCGATTGATATCCTCCCACGAAGCAAGAGTAGATGCAATGAATTCATAAGGGCTCTCCCTCCAGAGAAGCCGAAAACTCAGTGGTTTTCTGCAAAGCGGATTGCCACCGTTTTCGGGGACTGTGAAGGAATTCTGCTTATCAAATATTTTTTTTTTATGGGTCTAGCACACGTGCTGCAGGGAAGTCCCTAAAGCGCTCCAGGAGCGGCACGAGTGCGGAAGAAGCGATTCACGTTGTTCTTGAATCGCTGTAAATTGTACTCGGTGGGAAACACAGCGCTGGGCAAATTATTCCAAAGGGATGACGTTCTCCATATAAAAGATTGCTTGAAAAGCGTTGTACGCGGAGTAACAAGCTGAACCTCATACGGATGCGAAGCACCAGCGCGACGTGTATTTCTAACATGCACCGCTTTGGGAGGAATTAAGCGGGCTACATCCTTCGAACACTTTCCATGAAAATACTTGTAGAATAGACTCAAGTCGCCAACCGTTCTTCGATGTTCCAGCGAATCAAGGCCGCCGGTCAATTCCGGGTCCCCAATCAGACGGACCGCTCTTCTCTGAACAGAATCCAACAAATGCAGTGTATGTTTGGGAGCGGAGCCCCAAACGTGGGAGCAGTATTCCATAGTTGGTCGAATTTGGGCTTTGTAAAGAATTAACAGTTGCTGTGGGGTGTAAAGCTTTCTGGTTCTAAATAATATTCCCAACTTTTGAGAAGCTCTCCTTGCTATGCCTGCAACATGTTCATGCCAAGACATATTTGCTCCCAAACTAACGCCCAACAAATTGAGCGACGATGCTAGGGGAATGGAGTGCCCCGACATAACTATGTCGGGTTCAGCAACGTTAACTTTTTTAGAAAAAAAAACTGCCGCTTGGGTTTTTGTAGCGTTAAATTCCACTTGGTTACTGTCACCCCAAGATAGAATTTCTTCCAGGTCTTTGTTAAGTTGAACGACCTCCTGCTGTCTGCGGATATTCGCCTGAGCAGCCGATGTCCGAGCGTTCAAGGTGAATGAAGAGACAAGCGTACTGTCATCTGCAAAGCTATAGATTGGATTCCCGGTCTTTTCCAGCAGATCGTTAATGTAAATGAGAAAGAGAGTAGGAGATAGTATGGAGCCCTGGGGCACACCGGCGTTGATAGTGAGGGTGTTAGAAAGAAATCCGTCGACCGCCACTCGTAAAGAACGCTCTCTGAGGAAACATGAGAGCCACAAACAGAACCTTTCAGATATACCATAAGAGCGTAACTTAGCCAATAGTCCATCGTGCCAAACACGGTCGAAGGCCTTGGATATGTCAAGAGCAACCGCTCTCGAGATTCTCCAAAGTGTTCAATTGCGTTGTTCCAAACATGTGTTACATAAGTCAGAAGATCTCCTGTTGATCTATGTTTACGAAAACCATATTGGTGATCGCTAATAATATTGAATCGTTCAAGATATTTTAGAAGATGCTCATTGATAACCTTTTCCATGACTTTCGATATTATTGAAAGCAGTGCAACTGGTCGGTAGTTATTTGGCAAGGTCTTCTTACCTTTTTTAGGTATCGGCTGAACCGTGGCACATTTCCAGCAGGACGGAAATATTCCCTTTCTGTAGGATAGGTTAAAAAGTCTACAGAAAACTGGTCTTAGTTCCCTTGCACAGTTTTTGAGAACTATGGCAGGTATTCCGTCAGCGCCAGAAGCCTTCTTGGTGTCTAGCTTCATTAAAATACGCTTTATGAGGCGCTGTCTGAAGACAACATCGGGCATCCTTGACTGCAATATGGGAATAGTAGGTGGTGTTTTTCCTTGGAAATCGACAGTAGAATGTGAAGCAAAGAGTTCAGCCAACAAGTTCGCTCTCTCAATAGGTGTGGTTGCAATGGTATTATCTGGCCATGTGAGTGGTGGTATGGTGGATTTGGTAAAATTTTGACTAACTGCCTTAGCGACTGCCCAAAAGGCCCTGGAATTGTTGGGACAAGCGAGAAGTTGGTTTCGTCGATAATTCCCTTGCATCTGTTCCGGGCATGAACATAGATGTTACGATTTACGGTGTTAGGATTTTCACGCCATTGTCGATAGGCAATATGTTTAGAAACAACAGCTTCTTTGCATTTTCGGTCGAAGGAGCATTTCTTCGAAAAAGGGATGTAAGCTTCCATACCAGCCAAAACAACATCCGAGACCTCCCTGGCGCAGTCAGACGGGTTATCGGATCGAAAACAAATGTCCATCCAAGGGAAAGTTCGAAAGTATTCCATGAGATCTTCCCATTTAGCAGATTTGTAGTGCCAAATCTTGCGCGGCCTAGGCGCCTCTCTGTCACTGATTGGCAGGATACTCGATGTCGAAAGCAGTTTATGGTCGGAAGAACCTAACGGCGGATTTACGGTGACCGTGTATATCTCCGGATTGGTGGTTAAAAACAGATCAAGAAAACTGGCGAACTCCCCGTCTCGATCAGGGATCCGTGTTGGTTCGTCAATAAGCTGAGTTAAGCCATAACTGATTGAGAATGATTCAGCTTGACGATATACAGTAAAAGGATTCATAATAAATGGAGAGGTTTACAAAAAGACGATCCAAAACTTGAAGCGGGCCATTAAAAAAATATGAGCGAATTCATGTTGTTCAATTCTGTTGCACGAGAACGGTCCACAAAATTCATATAGTTCAAGCCATTACCGAGTTACAACATCCACCCTAGTGCACTGATTTAGCACCCTGTGATTTCTGTTTGTTTAAGAATATTTAGAAATATCTCAGGAGCCAACAGTTTTCCTAAGATGATGCATTAAAAGTCGCTGTAGCGCTGTTTTTTAATGTGCTAACAAAACATTTTTTTTAAATGGTATGAAGCCACTCTAGAAACGATGGACTAAGTACACTAGGGTAGACGGTAGTTGTGTAGACAAGTATGTTTTTTTCAGCTCAGCAAGTGTTCCTGTGTTGCTAGGTAGATGCGAACGTTGTATGATAAGTACCTAGCCTTGACAAGAAAAAAAACATTTTTATGTTTAAAATTTATTTTATTTTTTGACATAGTCACCTTTTAGCTCGATACCCTTAATCCAACATTTTTTTATCTTTTGTATTCCATCTAAAAATACGATTTTTTCAACTCTCGTTTAAGTCAAAGTTTTTTTCCGCCGAGCCATTTTTTCATATTCGGAAATAGGAAATAATCGCTAAATCTGGCAAATATGGTGGATGCGGAGCAAATCTTATCCTAACTTATGGAATTTGTGAAGTGTGTACGCGTGCATTGTTTTGATGAAAGAGAGTTTTTTTCTTTGTCAAATGCGGACGTTTTTCTTTCACAGCATGGGTGAAACGATCTAATGAGTTGACATAATACCCTCCATTAATCATTTTGTCCTTTTCAAGGTAATCGACGTGGATTATGCCGCGTGCATCCCAAAACACTGTGGCCATAACTTTGTTGGCCGATAAACTCACCTTGACCTTCTTTGGTTCCGGTTCACAGTGGAAAACCCATTGTTTGGACTGTTCTTTGGTGTCTGGTGTGCTGTGATGAATCCATGTGTCGTCAGACTAAGAGCTACGGGCAAAAAAGTGCCGCGTGCAGTAGAAACTTGCCCCTTTGACATGTTTATCTGTCACAGAAACTGTTCACCTTTCAGATATTTTGAGCCGTCGCTACTGGCCCATTATCCAATAAGGCCCAATTTGAATATGCCAAAAAATGCCCCTAAACGAGCCAATTTCTGAGAAAACGCCCACGGGCGACCCCTGCCAACTTTATTTCTGCTATATTTTCATCAAAACGAAATAAATGAAACAAAATTTGAGCTGTTACCATTCACGCCATTTTTTTGAGTCAAGAAAAAAAGGACCCCTCGGGCCAATACTGTATCACTCCTACGGTGCTATGGTTCACGCTAAAAATAGCATATTCGAATTGGGCCTTATTGGATAATGGGCCAGTAGCGACGGCCCAAGATATCTGAAAGATGAGCAGTTTTTGTGCCAAATGAACCTGTCAAAGGTGCTACTGCTCACGCCACGTAGCTCTTGGTCTGTTATGAATTGACGCTAAAAAATCATCCTAGTTGCGCTTTATCATCGCCAAACATTCTTTTGAAGTTGACACACGTGCGTGTTAATTGTCGGTTGTGAACAATCAGGGCATCCATCTTGAGGAAAGCAATGAGTTGTTAAAATGTTCTGCATCCGTTCAATTGAGATGTTCACAGCCTCAGAAGTCTCACGCACTTTTACTCTCCGATCATTTATCCCTATATATCGTGGATTTTTTCAATCATTTCTGATGTGGTGACCTTATTTGGACGACCTGGACGTTCTTCATCAAAAATGCTTGCACAGCCCTATTTGAATTCTGCTGCATTCAAACACAGCCGTACGGCTGTTTTTGAATTCAGCTGTCCAAAATTTTATGTTCAGTAACGAAGCTGTAGAGTCTTTATAAACTTCGCTGAGCTCCGCTTTTATCTCATCATTCGTTTTCTTTTTCAAAAACAAATATTTTATCACTGCTCGATATTCATATTTTTCATTGTTGTCAAAGTTCTATTTAAATGGCTGCCACTCATAGCCTAAATGACGCAGCGTCTTGAAAATTTGACAGGATTCTTGTGAAAGGTTATGTTTACGAAAAATATGTAGGTATGTATATCGGTTTATAACGTTCCTCGCCGTCTTCTGATTCCCAGTCTCCACTCTTCTGTATTTCCCCATAGTTCTTCTTCTATTCCTCTTTCTCTGATGTCTCTATCTGTCCCTTCTCTCCAGCTTCTCCTAGACCTCCCTCTTTTTTTTCTTCCAATCGATTTCCATTTAAGAATCTGTTTTGGTATTTGTTTCTCTGGCATTCTTTGGACGTGATACCATTTAAGTTGTTTAGTGTTAATGTCATCCACAGTTGTATGTGCGACTTTCATCATTTCTCGTATCCGCTCATTGCTAATTCTTTCTAGCTTTGATTTCCCTGTTGCTCGTCTCCAATAATCCATTTCGGTTGCTTCCAGCGTTTTCTCTGTTCTTACTTTTAACTGCCGTACTTCACTGCGATATGTAACAATGCTTTTAATAGTGGTGTTATATATTCGATGTTTATTTTTCTTTGATGTTAGTCCCACAATATTCCATTCATCAACGTGGTTGCTCTCCTCCCTTGGTTATTCCTATCTTTAATGGCTTCATCCATATTTTTTTTATGAGTCTGGCACACGTGCTGCAGAGAAGTCCCTAAATCGTTTTAGAAACGGCATGTGTGCGGAAAAAGCGATTCACGTTGTTCTTGAATCGCTGTAAATTGTTCTTGGTGGGAAACACAGCCCTGGGCAAATTATTCCAAAGGGATATTGTTCTCCATATAAAAGACATGGAAAGCGTTGTACGCGGAGTAACAAGCTGAACCTCATACGGATGTGAAGTATTAGTGCGACGTGTATTTCTAACATGTACCACTCTGGAGGAATTAAGCGGGTTTCATCCTTCGAACATTTTCCATGAAAATACTTGTAGAACAGACTCAAGTCGCCAACCGTTCTTCGATGTTCCAGCGAATCAAGGCCGCCGGTCAGTTTCGGGTCTCCAATCAGACGAACGCACTTCCCTGAACAGAAACCAACAAATACAGTGTATATTTGGGAGCGGAGCCCCAAACATGGGAGCATTATTCCATAGTTGGTCGAATTTGAGCTTTGTAAAGAATTAACAGTTGTTGTGGAGTGTAAAGCTTTCTGGTTCCCAACTTTTGAAAAGCTCTCCTTGCTATGCCTGCAACATGTTCATGCTAGGACACGCCCAACAAATTGAGCGTCCTGTCTTTTGTTATTTTCACCCCTAAGTATTTATATTTTTGGCAACTCTTTATTTGCTGTTCATCATTTAAGAGTATGTCTTCCTGTATACCCCCAATACACATATATTCAGTCTTTTTTATATTCACTTCCAATCCACATTGTTTGTTCTCTTCAATTAATTTACGTGTCATATATTCTGTGTTGTCGTGTGTGCTATTACAACCTGATCGTCTGCGAAGCATAGTGTGTATAGTGTATTATTATCTAGAGGTATTCCCATGTTACCACATTTCCTTTTCCAAAGTTTTAACGCTTGTACAACATAAATCTTAAACAATGTTAGGGAGAGACAGCATCCCTGTTTGAGTCCTTTGTTCACATACCTTCTGAAATCTGTTGCCCAATTTTGATTTTTGCAGTGTTATTCTTATGTAAACTTTTTACGGCTTTAATTAAATTTGAATTTATATTCCTTCTTTCTAGATTTTCCCATAATTACATTATCGTACGCCTTTTTGAGGTCGACGAATAACAAACGGATTTCTTGGTTGTACGCCGTTTTCTTCTCTATTATCTGGGTCAAGCTGAACAGATGATCCACTGTCGATCTTCCCGCTCCAAATCTCGCTTGTTTTTCTGCTTCCATATCGCTGTATTCCTTTTCTATTCGAATTTTTCCATATGCTCTACTGAGTGAACTGGTCACTCCAATCCAACTCTGTAGTTGTTGCAATCAGTCCTACATCCCTTTTTGTGAATTGGATATATTATAGATACTTCTTGCCTACCGACAATGGCGTGAAAATCCTAACACCATAAACCGTAACACCTTTGTTCGTGCCCGGAACAGATGCAAAGAAATTATCGGCGAAACCAAGGCGGCACACAATCAACTAATTAGAAACAAACTTCTCGCTTGTCCCAACAATTCCAGGTCTTTTTGGTTAGTCGTTAAGGCAATTAGTCAAAATTTCACCAAATCCACCATACCACCACTCACACGGCCAGATAATTATATTGTAACGACACCTGTTGAGAAAGCGAACTTGTTGGCTGAACTCTTTGATTCACATTCCACTGTCAATTTCCAAGGAAAAACACCACCTACTATTCCCATAGTGCAGTCAAAGATGTCCGATACTCTCTTCAGACAACGTATCATAAAGCGCATCTTAATGAAGCTAGACACCAAAAAAGCTTCTGGCGCTGACGGAATACCTGCCATAATTCTCAACAACTGTGCGATGGAACTAACATCAGTTTTCTGTAGATTTTTCAACCTGTCCTACAGAAAGAGAATATTTCCTTCCAGCCGATACCTAAAAAAGGCAAGAAGACCTTGCCAAATAACTACCGTCCAGTCGCACTGCTTTCAATAATATCGAAAGTCATGGAAAAGGCTATCAATCAGCATCTTCTGAAATATCTTGTAAAATTCAACATTATTAGCGATCACTAATACGGCTTTCGTAAACATAGATCAACAGGAGATCTTCTGACTTATGTAACACATGTTTGGAACAACGCAATTGAGCACTTTGGAGAATCTCGAGCGGTTGCTCTCGACATATCCAAGGCATTCGACCGTGTTTGGTAGGATGGACTGTTGGCTAAGCTACGCTTTTATGGTATGTCTGAAAAGTTCTATTTGTGGCTCTCATGTTTCCTCAGAGAACGTTCTTTACGAGTGGCAGTCGACGGATTTATTTCTAACACCTTCACTATCAACACGGGTGTGCCCCAAGGCGCCATACTATTCTCTACTCTCTTTCTCATTTACATTAACAATCTGCTGCAAAAGACCGGGAATCCAAACTACAGCTTTGCAGATGACAGTACGCTCATCTCTTCATTCACTTTGAATGTTCGGACATCGGCTGCTCAGATGAATATCCGCAGACAGCAGGAAGTCATTCAATCATTCAACTTAACAAAGACCTGGAAGAAATTCTATCTTGGGGTGACAGTAACCAAGTGGAATACTGCTCCCATGTTTGGGGCTCCGTTCCCAAACATACACTGCATTTGTTGGATTCTGTTCAGAGAAGAGCTATTCGTCTGATTGGAGACCCGGAACTGACCGATGGCCTTGATTCGCGGGAACATCGAAGAACGGTTGGCGACTTGAGCCTATTCTACAAGTATTTTCATGGATTTTCATGGAGTTTCGAAGGATGTAGCCCGCTTAATTCCTCTCAGAGCGGTGCATGTTAGAAGTACACGTCACGCTAATACTTCATATCCGTATGAGGTTCA
This sequence comes from Pachyrhynchus sulphureomaculatus, assembly GCA_019049505.1. Classification (NCBI taxonomy): domain Eukaryota; kingdom Metazoa; phylum Arthropoda; class Insecta; order Coleoptera; family Curculionidae; genus Pachyrhynchus; species Pachyrhynchus sulphureomaculatus. Next base: position 31,966,333 of record CM032448.1, read on the forward strand.
GCTTGTTCCTCGTACAACGCTTTTCAAGCAGTCTTTTACATGGAGAACATCATCCCTTTGGAATAATTTCCCCAGGACTGTGTTTCCCAACGAGTACAATTTACAGCGATTCAAAAACAACGTGAATCGCCTTTTCCGCACACGTGTCGCTCCTGTAGCGCTTTAGGGACTTCCCTGCAGCACGTGTGCTGGACCCATAAAAAAAACTCTCCACTCGTCTGATATTTCTCTTTTACTAATACATTCTTGGAATAGCTTAGTTAACTGCATGTATAACTTCTCGGTTCCATTTTTCAGAAGCTCTGCTGGTATATTTCCTGATCTGGTTGCTTTTCTATTTTTAAGTGATCAGCACACGTTTTTAACTTCTGCAACCGTAATTCTGATCGGAGTAGCTGTTACGTTTACATATTGTGTCTCATTTTCTTCTTGGAATTCTTTTCTGTTTTCTCTCAATAACGCTTTGAAGTATTCGTCCCATTCTTTATCTCTTTTCTTAAGGATTTTATAATTTCCAGCTTTCGGCACTTTTGCTTCCACGAAAACTATAATTTGTTAAATAGTAGTAGCGCCATCCCTGGTCGAGTCCAAGTACTTATCATACAACCCTCATAACTTAAAAAAACACTGTTGTAGTGTGTAGACGAAAATGTTAGGTTTCAGTTGTAAAGTACGGTAAAGTACCCACCACTTAAAATATAACTGCAATTAAATTATTCTTTACTGTCAATAAGTCAAATTCGTTATTTATTTTAGAACTGTTTGTTCACTAATTTTTTTTTTGGTTTGAAGATGTTAACGCCTACGCTTAGAATATTCATTAATTATACTTTTACTTTTACGAAGAAAGTACGTATTAAGATCGCGTGAGCTTGTAACAAGTACCACTATTGGAAACATACGATGTGTACGTACTTGAATGCTACACGAGACTACGTTACACGCGCGAATCAGCATACTCTAATGTAATTAGATAAAGATAGGTTGTGATCTGTGATTCCACCAGGAACAAATGAACGTGGTCGCACTTTTAGAATGTTTCCTACTTGCTTTATCGATAATTTAAATCAGTTTGCTTGCGTCTATCAACGCATTAGTTAGTTGTTTCGTAGTGGTGTGATTTTCGAGTTTTTTTTTTTCAATCATGACTGAGGATACGGAGTATTATTCTTCTTTTAAATTGGTAAGACATTAGTTTTGTATAAAGATTTGATCAATTCGAATTCTATGGAAACGAGCCGTTAAAATTTAAAAGATCTGGACCGGAAGGTGTTACGGTGTTAGTCTCTGGCGAAACCATGATTCTTGGGATTAAACTGTGTCAAATTAGAGTCATTTCTCTACGTTACACTTTCACTTGTATGAGGCATTTTCAGGGATTTTTTAAGATAATTAGACTAGAACTCGATGCCTAAATTTTGAATTCTTCGGCGTAGTTTAGAAAGAGTTATCCAATTTGGCGTATGTAGCTCGGGAGTCATTACAAACTACTACAAATATTACCCCTCCCCCCTCACCTTACTACTGCTCTTTGGTAAAATGGCATACGACCTTGAAAATCGGTGTAATTTCTAAGAATTCTATGAGCGGAGATACAAATCCCTACTTCATTTTGCAAAGGGACAGTAGTGGACGCCAATCTCCGGAGGGGGTGACCATATTTTTTATATTGTTTGCCTCCCACCCCCCGAACTATATATGCTAAATTTGAACCAACGACTTTATCCCTAAAAACCAAAAGTAAAGAAGGAAATGGAGATCTGTGTGTGCTGAGAAACACGGGCCACTCTTCCACGCCACTAGCCTGAAAGCTTTCCGGCTACAGCAACGGCCAGTCCCAACGACGGCGTGCCTCCACTTAATTTTATAGTCCTTGTAAAACAGCACTAAATCTGCACCTTTCGGGAAATAGAAAGCTGAAATTTGAGTTTTGGTAATATACTTTTAAGAATTACATTATATCTGAAAGAGGCAGTAGTGACCGCCACTCCCCAAGACTGGAGGCGATAGTATGTTATAATCCCTGGACTATATATGCCAAATTTAAAATATTGCCTATCGAGCTACTTTATGGCAAGTCGTCGACATTTTTCGTCTCGTTTAAAATGATTTACCTACTTCGTCACAAACGATACCGACCCTTGAATATATTTAGCGGCCGCGGAATGTGTCATTTTAGGCCCCTTTGGATGGAAACAAAGAAGACTCCCTTGAACCGACGCGCAAACAAGTGGCTCATTTTAGATTTTACGTGATTTCGACGAAAGTTCGGAATCGACTGATACTTTTACGTTAGTACCGCATCTACCAAACATGAATTATCGCGGACACGATCTTACTTGACAGACTGTAAGTGAGTATTTTAAATCATAGGTACTTTGTGACATATTACAAGAAAAATGTTAAGCAGAGGAAGGGTTTGCGGGTAACATTGAAAATAACGAAACAATAACGTAATTTTTTAGATTTCTCGATTCCAAGAACCCCAAGAAGATATAACATGGTAAATTCAAAGCAACCCATTTCCCAACCCTTATATGATTCACTATAAATACTTATGATTGAATTTAGTTCATTATCACAACTAAAAACTAGGTACAACACTCCTGCTAGTTGATACCCTTTTCCTGGAGCGATAATCCCTAAAAATTATAAATAAACTTGAAAATTGTACGAACAGATAGACCGATGGATTGTCATAAATTGACAATTGAGCTTCATGAGATCTTTGTACACTGAAAAGTGAAAAAATGCACACTTCGGATGGCGATTTTTCATTAATAAAATACTTCCGTTGGCGACGGAAGTAAAAAAAAATTTCCGTTTCGTGCCTTCTTAAACAGTTAATCCGTTTACCAGTAATATACTGACCCTAAATATTGATAATCGAACGAAGTCTTACAATCTCCTTTTTAGCACGTTGTTGCGGAATGAAAGTGTTTTCGTTTCAAGTACCAACAAATAAAAAGTATTTATATTATTAATTAAAATAATAAATTTGATTGCTATGTTTTTCTGGTACTTCCTTAACGTTAAATAATCAGGTTGTACTGTGAGGGATTGATGCAATAAAATAAAGGCTAATAGCCTTTTTAGTGTTCCGTACGGAACACTTATAAGACGACTTCGGTGTCTGTCTGTCTGTCTGTCTGTCTGTCACCCGATTTTCTCCGAAACTATTTGTCATAGAAAGTTGATATTTGTTAATAATATAGGAATTGGTGGCCTCATCAGAGCCGTGTAGTTTTTGAAAGTTAAATTTTGACTTAAGGGGTTAGTTTTGGGGGGTAAAATCGGAAGTGAAAAACAAATTTTTTTACTGGGTCATCGAGTGTGGTGTCAAATGAAAGCTTGTGAAAACACGAGTAAAAATATATATATATATATATATATATATATATATATATATATATATATATAATGTAATACTTGCGCACACTTTTCTTGTATTATTTTTAAAAAATGGCGAAAAATCGCTTATCTCGAAAAGTATTGATGAAAAAATTTTGAAAAAATTCTGGAATATTCTCCACCGCTTGTAGATTGAACGAAAATTATCACGAGTGCATTACCTTTAATAATTTATCTGGTATATAAAAAAAACAAAAATTTCAAGGTCATCAGTTTTCAGTAAAAATTGGAAACAACCTTTGTTGAAAACTCATTTGGAGTGTGGTTTGTGAAGTCACTGATCATTTTATACCTCCCTAACAAAATTTTTTATTTTAAAAGCAATCAACATACGGAACACTAATTGCGCAAGTTCAACTTGCACTTGACCGGTTATTTTTTATTACTATTGCTTATTAATTTTGTGTTTGTGGTATAGTTGTTCGGTGTTAAAATATAATAAGTGCATATTAAATCTTTAAAATAGGAAATTACGGAAGATTGTTATAATATTGTTTAGTATACTGCCTTCGCCGAAAAATCTGCACTATATGGAAAACATTGTTTATTAAAAAAATAGCGCTAAAAATTTTTCTTGTGGCTGAACTTACTTTGCTATAAGTAATTTTTAAATAAATTGTACAGGTAAAGGTTGAGCCACGTTTTGACAAGTCGTCGACATTTTTAAAATGTTTTACCATTTTTTAACAAACGATACCCACTTTTTATTATACTTAGCAGCCGCGAAATGTATCATTTTAGGCCTTTGGATGGGAACAAAGAAAGGCCTCGAACCGACGCGCAAACAAGTGACTCATTTTGAATTTTATGTGATTTCGACGAAAGTTCGGAATCGACTGACAGTTTTACTAAGATGGGTCATGGACAAAGGTTCCCTCTACCGATTTTTTGTTGAATTGCTAGAATCGCATCTACGAAAAATGAATTATCGCGGACACGTTCTTACTTGACAGACTGTAATTAGAAGTATTTAGAGAAAGCTTATTAAAAAAAACCCACCTTAAAATGTACCTAATCTGGTTTCAAAGTAAAGATTTTTTCATACATGGTGCCGATAAATAAGTTCAAGTTTGACATATTGTCCGAACGCAATAGGCGGGAGAGGTAAGATGGAGACACAGAGCGTGAAACAAAAAAATTATTCGGCCATAGAGTGGAGTTTCAAATGAAACCTTGTGGAAACACTAGTTCAAAAATATATATAATGTAATACTTGCGCACACTTTCTTTGTATTAGTTAAAAAAAAAAATCCAAAAATCGCTGGAACTGATTAAAAAATTTTGAAAAAAATTTAGAATATTCCCCATAAAGTGTAGATTGAACGAAAATTATCACGAGTGCATTACGTTTTATAATTTGTCTGATATTAAAAAAAAAAAAACGATAAAAACTAGTAGGCGGGCTAGCTTAAAACAATTTTTTTACAAAATTCAACTTTAATTATCAATATAGTCTCCTTCAAGAGCGATACAATCAGTCCAACGCTTTTCTAACATTTCCATACTTTTCTTGTAGAAGGATTTGTCTTTGCCTTCAAAATAGGCCTCAGTTTCGGCGATAACTTCCTCATTAGAGCCAAATCTCTTTCCCGCGAGCATTTTTCTGAAGTCTACGAATAGTCTAAAAAAAGTTACAACAAATGGTTTAATAATGAGCTCAGAGCATTAAAACGAGAAAAAATTCTTAAATACCAAAGAGCAATCTTAGAAAATACAAATGAGGCATGGAACAGTTATAAAACAATAAGAAATACGTATAAAGTCAAAATTGAAAAAGAAAAAAGTAATTATACTAATAATAAAATAAACAATGCAAATAACCAAAAAGAAATGTGGAATAAAATTAAAGAACTAGTCTTAAGAAAACCCAAAAGTGTGATAAAAACTGTGATATATAATCAAATAGAATATAAAGACAGTTTCCAAATAGCTGAAAATTTTAATACATATTTTGTAAATAGTATAAATGAAATCAGATACTCCATCGAAGATATACAATACGAAAATGAAATACCTGAGATTGACACTAAATTCAAATTTCGTGCAGTAAATCTACAAGAACTGAAAACTATTTTTAAGAATATTATTAAAAAAAACCAAACTATACAAAACTATCAAGTAACATAATTTTAGATAATTGGGGCATAACAGGAAATATTATACTGAATATTATAAATAAGTCACTAGAGACAGGGTTGTTTCCAAATAACTGGAAGGAATCAATGATATTTCCTATCCAAAAAGTAAAACATACATCAAAATGTGAAGAATACAGACCAATTAACACTTTAAAAATATGTGAAAAAGTTATTGAAAAAATAGTAAAAAAATCAATTGGAAGAATACATGGAACAGCACAGACTACTATCAAAGTTTCAATCAGGATTTAGAAAGAAATATTCATGTAAAACAGCAATCAATTGTGTTATAAACAGATGGAAATGTAAAAAGATAAAAAATAAAATATTAGCAATTTTCCTTGACTTTAAAAAAGAATTTGAAACTATAGATAGGGATATTCTATTGAAAAAACTTACTAGATACGGTATTCAAGACACAGAGCTAAAATGGTTTCAGTCCTATCTGACAAATCGTAAACAATTCACAAATATCAATAACGAAATATCAAATGCAATAGAAAACGATTTTGGAGTACCACATGGCTCAATTTTGGGAGCTCTTCTCTTTGTAATATATATATAAATGACATGGAAAATGTATTAAAAAAATGTGAAATTGTATTATATGCAGATGATACATTAATTTTTACAGAAGCAGCAACAGAGGAGATATGTCATGAAAATTTAAAAAATGATATGGATAACATTAACAAATGGTTAAAAATGAATAAGTTAAAATTAAATGAAAACAAGACAAAATTAATGGAAATTGATATGAACACTGACAGAGCATTCAAAATAAATAATGTAATAATAGAAAAAGTAAGTAATATAAAATACCTGGGTTTCCTCATAGACAGGGATTTGAACTTTAAAGAACATGTCGAATATATATGTAAAAAAATAGGGAAAAAAATCGGGTTTTTTCAAACGTTTAAGAAGTAAAGTAAGAATATTAACTGCAATAAATATATACAACACCATGAAAAAACTTCATTTTGAATATGGATCAACTGTGTTATTCACATGCTGTTCAGACCAACAACAGGCAAGGCTACAAAAACTCCAGAACAAGGCTATGCGCTCTATTTTGAAATGCAATCGTTTCACATCAATAAGATATATGCTAGATGCACTGAAATGGCTAAATAAAAAGCAAAGACTGCAGCTAAATACAATATGTTTTATCCAGAAAATGAAAATGGGAAATGCACCGGAATACTTGATTGAACAAATAAGATATGTTGAGGATGTTCAACCGTACAGCCTGAGGAACGCATTAGATTTCAGACCGCAACGTGCAGATATGTTTAGAAAAGGAACAATAAATTTTGTAAAAAATATTAGTTTTTAATCAGAGTATGAAATTGTTTGTTAAATTTATTTTAAATGTAAATTAAAAAGTATTGTGAATGCTACTACTAAATAAATACTAATAATAAAATAGGTAATAGTCGCTGGGGGCAAATCTGGAGAATACAGTGGATGAGGAAGCAATTCGAACTTCATTTCATGGAATTTTGCCATCGTAACCATTGACTTGTGGACACGGTGCATTATCTTGATGAAAGAGCACTTTTTCCTGTTTATTTGGAGACGTTTCTTTGCGTGCATGCACCTTCAAACGCACCAATAATTTTATATAATATTCGTTTGATGGTTTTCTCTTCTCAGCATAGTCAATGAAAATTATTCCATGCGCATCCCAAAATACAGAGGCCAGAACCCCCCCAGCCGACTGTTGTGTCTTTGGTCGTTTCGGGCGGTTTTCACCGGCTGCTGTCCACTCAGCTGACTGCCGATTTCATTCCGGTGTGTAGTGGTGGATCCATGTTTCATCCATTGTCACATATCGCATGAAAAAATCCTTTTTATTGCGCTTAAACAGGTCCAAACAGCGATCAGAATCATCAACACGTTGTTGTTTTTGGTCCACTGTGAGCAAACGCAGTACCCATTTCGCACAAAGCTTTCTCATGCCCCAATGTTCATGCAAAATATGACCAACACGTTCCTTTGATATTAGGATGTCAGCTATCTCACGCAATTTTTCTTTACGGTAACCCAAACAATTTGGTGGATTTTTTTGATGGTTTCCGGTGTCACCATCTCATTTGGGCGTCCAGAGCGTTCAGCATCATTTGTACGACCGCGTTTAAATTCAGCATACCAGTAAATTATGAGTGATTTTCCAGGTATTTTTTCCCATCCAGAAAGCTTAATCAACACACGAAATTCGATTTTTTCCATTGTTTTGAAAATATCAAAAGTAGCGTCACTCAAACCACTGTAACTTGTTAACTAATCGTCGAAATGTCATGGAATTTTAACCCGTATCGTTTGAAGGTTGGTACTTCCTAAAAATCATATGAATTTTTTGAAAAGGGCGACATCTATGTGTCAGACCAAAAACTTTTCAGCCTACGTGTTATACTTTTAAGTACTTTACTGTTATCGGTGGCGAGGCGCTCTTGTACTGATATATATTTTTATTTTAAAGATAATTACTATACGGAACACTAATTGCGCAAGTCCAACTTGCACGTTTCCGGTTTTTTCATTCAGTTGTAAAACCACAAATGACAATGCAATTAAAGAATTTAGTTAAGAGTTTAGATGACCTAGTAAATCAAAATACCTATTCTTATGACAAAATGTTAAATTTAGACACTTACTGAAAATAAAAATCAAATATGCGTTAACTTCCAATAATTTTAGGGAGTGGGTCAAAGAAATTATACTTAATAACTCTCTCAAGGCTAGGTTTAAACTTAATCCTGGAAGTGAGGCTAATGTTCTGTCGGGAAAGGAATTTTCAAAATTAAAAATAAATCCTCAAATTCAGGACACCAAAAAATTACTACTTGTTTGAAATAAACAAAACTTATGGTTGTAGAAGTATGCCAATTAAGTACTAAATATAAAAAGAAAGCGGAATTAGTTTTTTTTTTATTTTATGAAACAATATTGAATCTAGCTTGGCAAAATTGACCAAATACATGTTATTTGCCGTGCTACAGTAAATTTATTATATTATATATCTTAATTTATGTTACAAATAATAGGAAATGTTTTATAGTGAATAGATTTAATACCCTTGGATTTTTTTGTCTAGATTATAAATATTTTTGGCTAAATCCCAGACTTTTAATTTTAATTTCGTCTTTGGCAATTACTTGTACTACTAAAGTAACTTTACATTGTCACATTATTTTTACGTTCATTACAGTTTGACCTATATAATATTCATTAGGTAATACGAACAGGGTTGGACTAAGCAGGACGGCAACTTTCCCGGCTAATAGCCTTATAGAATGAAGAATTTTTTAAGTGATTGATGAATTTGCGCGTTGCTTCGTGATACAGCATTATGAATATTAAATATGAACAATTTACTTTATTAACGTTTCACTTTATTATATACTTTCTACATCACTGCCGTTTCGTCGATTTACCACAATTTCAAACGTAATAACTGCGAAACTATGTAAGGTTACACAGGTACATAATATTATATGTAATTGATATGATCGTTACTTGATGAATATCCATCTTATTGAATTCTGATAGTGGAAAAATTTTTTTCGTATTTTCCCGTGAAAAAATCTTCTTTTATTATTATATTGTTAAATAGTACAGTCGGTCAAGTCTGGATGTGACCGCTCGTATTCTTGAAAAAATGTGTTTCAAGAACATTTTTTCCATCAATGTATTCTTTGGTGTGGTAATCACTTTAGGAGGTGGTCCAATCGCTTTCTGCATCAATAATCGCCTGGCAGCATCGAGGTATGCTGTCGACGAGATTTTTTGCTTATTCTACGAAGGTTTCGAATCTCTCAAGAGAACTGAGTCAAAGTCCTCACAGTACTCGTATTTCCTCTGAGCTTTCTCTTTACAAGGGACCAAACGTTTTCAATAGGGTTGGCGTGCAGCGACTGTGAAGGCCATTCTAATATCTTATTGTGGGCCCAAGCTAGCTGCTTCGCGATGTAATTTTCACCCAGCAAAGGATTCTTCAACGTAGGAATTTGACATCATGAGCACGAAGATGTTGTCGAATGGTCTCACGGGACACATTCAAACCCTATTTTCTTAATTTTGCCGCTCCTTGACGCAGCGTCAATATCGGGTCCCATGAAAATAAAGACACGATTCGTTTTTCAACTTGCGAAGTGACTTTGTCGACCGAGCCAAGGTTTGGCAGGTCGTCGACATTTTTCGTCTCGGTAAAATAATTTACCCATTTCTTTACAAACGATATCAACTTTTTAATATATTTAGCGGCTGCGGAATGTGTCATTTTAGGCATCTGTGGATGGGAACAAATAAAAACTGCCTCGAACCGACTCATTTTGGATTTTACGTGATTTCAACGAAAGTTCGGAATCTACATACTTTTACTAAAATGCGCCGTAGACAAAGGTTCCATCTACCGATTTTTTGTTGAAACACTGGAATCGCATCTACCAAAAGAGAATTATCGCAGACACGTTCTTACTTGTCATACTGTACAGGGTGAGTCAACGATAGAGTAAAGTTCATTATCTCATTTGTTTCGGGAATGACGAAAAAATGTTAAATACAATAGTTTTTGGTGAATGTTACGGTGCACAGTTTAAAATTATTTTTGAGTATACAGGGCACTTCAAAAAAGTGTGGCTGATATAACATATGTTTTTTTTTTTAATGGAACATCCTATATTCTAAATTATTTTTAAATTCTGCGTACAATTTTATAACTTTTTTATTAATAATGTTATATACGAGGCTGGTTTGAAAAGTCCGTGCAAAAATCAAAAACTACTTATGTGTTTGGGGTAAACCTTTTTTATTTTTCGACATAGTCTCCTTTTAGGCTTATACACTTCGTCCAACGATGTTCTAGTTTGTTGATCCCTTCCGAATAATAGGATTTGTCCAAGTCTGCAAAATATCCATTAGTGTCTGCAATCATCTCCTCGTTTGAATAAAATCTTTGTCCCGCCAGCCATTTCTTCAAATTGGGGAACAAATAGTAGTCCGAGGGAGCCAAGTCTGGAGAATAGGGGGATGTGAAACGAGTTGGAATCCTATTTCTATTAATTTTGCTACCACAACTGCTGAGGTGTGTGCTGGTTCGTTGTCGTGATGGAAAAGGACTTTCTTGTGGGCCAATCGCGGGCGTTTTTCTTGCAGCTCGGTTTTCAAACGGTCCAATAACGATGAATAATATTCACCTGTAATAGTTTTACCCTTTTCCAGATAGTCGATGAGGATTATCCCTTGCGAATCCCAAAAGACAGTCGCCATAACCTTTCCGGCCGAAGGAACGGTCTTCGCCTTTTTTGGTGCAGATTCCCCCTTGGTAACCCATTGTTTAGATTGTTGTTTGGTCTCAGGAGTATAGTAATGTATCCATGTTTCATCCACAGTGACGAAACGACGTTTAAAGTCCTCCGGATTCTTCTGGAACAGCTGCAAACCATCCTTGCAATACTTCACACGATTCCGTTTTTGGTCAAGCGTGAGCAATCGCGGCACCCATCTTGCGGATAGCTTTCTCATGTCCAAATGTTTATGCAAAATATTATGTACCCATTCAGTCGAGATGCCCACAGCACTAGCACCTTAACTCTTCTGTCATCCATCACCATATCATGGATTTGATCAATGATTTCTGGAGTCGTAACCTCCACAGGCCGTCCAGAACGTTCAGCGTCACTTGTGCCCATGTGGCCAGTCCGAAAATTTTGAAACCACTTATAAACTGTTCTAATCGAAGGTGCAGAGTCACCATAATGTTTATCAAGCTTTTCTTTAGTCTCCTGAGGCGTTTTGCCTTTCATAAACACGAAATTCTTTTTCGTCCATTTCTTGAAAATCACTCGACTTCCTTGATTCACACGAATGCCAAACACAAGAACTAGACCAATATGGCTGTGCGTTCATTCAAGAGATGCTACTAACTAAACATGACCTCGATACGCGCCGGTGGTGCCATCTCTCGGACTTTGCACGGACTTTTCAAACCAGCCTCGTACCTAAACCTAGTAGTTTTTGTAATATTTAAATTTTTTTAAAAAAATACGAGTAGTTATCAGTTTTGTAAAAAATTGCCAGTAGCGCCATTGTTTCTGAAGGTGTGGAATACTCATAATTGATACGAGCGTTCTATAGAGATGAAAAAAAAGATATATGTAAAGAAATTTGAGTTAGATGCTACAGGGTGTTCAAAATAAATTTGTGCATTTCGACTATTTTAAATTGAAAAATCTCAAATTTTTTAAATGGCATTCATATTATTATTTTTTTTTGATGGATTTCACAAGACCAACTTTTATTAAGTATGTCATGTACCTATTTCTAATAGTTTTCGATTTATTTTGACTTTTTCAATTTTTCCCTTGTTTTTAATACACTTACGCTATAACATCATATTTGCCAAGACAAAACAAAAATTTAGGCATTGTGAAGTGTTGACATGTCTATTAAGCAAGTAAAAATAGTTTGATTTGTTGCAATAAGTGACATATAAAGGTAATAGTTATGGATTTGCCTAAAAATGAACTAATTGATATGGTTTTATGCTGGGCAAGGCTGTAGCATCTGACTCAAATTTCTTTACATATATCTTTTTTTTTCATCTCTATAGAACGCTCGTAACAATTATGAGTATTCCACCTTCAGAAACAATGGCGCTACTGGTATTTTTTTACAAAACTGAAAACTAGAATATTAGAAAAACTACTAGGTTTAGGTATATAACATTATATATAATAAAAAAGTTAAATTTTACGCAGAATTTAAAAATAAATTAGAAAATAGGATGTTCCATTTAAGAAAAGGTATGTTATATTGGCCACAATTTTTTGAAGTACCCTGTATCCTCAAAAATAATTTTAAACTGTGCACCGTAACATTCCCCAAAACTATTGTATTTACATTTTTTCGTCATTCCCGAAACAAATGAGATAATGAACTTTGCTCTGTCGTTGACTCACCCTGTACATGATATGTTTCGTGGCACTACTACTTTTTCATATGTGACCTACTAAAGTAGTATTCAGGTATTTATAATTTCTTATCTAAAGACTAACGATTAACAACAGATTAGAAGATTAAGTTTAACAAAAAATTATTACTTATTTCCGATTGAGCATTCGATATATTACCCTTTGTATTTATTAAGTTGTAATGATTTCAATAATGAAAATTTATTTTCTGCGTGTGAAATCTTAAATTCGTCATTAAAATTATAATTCTGATCGATTGAACATACACCTTTACCTACAATCTAAACGCTGAAAAATGCTCCAGACCAAGAAGGCATTAGTACCGATTGCCAAACGGTGGTTTGACGATAATAATGAGGAGTGGATTCTTCAAGAGAATAACAACCCCAAACATCGAAGTAAAACGTGTAGCCAGTCGAAAGGGGAATCGGGTATCGTCACACGAGATTGGCCAGTCGCCAGATGCAAACTCAATCGGGGTCATACATCACGCAGTAGCTTTATAGTAAAAATGTGTACATAGTGAAGCAGTTTCACTGCAAATTCGGGCAATTTGGAAATCTTTGCTCCAAAGAACGCAAAAAATCTCGTCTAATGTATGCTCCGAAGATCCCAGGCGATCATCGACGCTGATGGAGACTGGACGAACTACTAAATTATTATATTTTAATGGCAATCCTTTACTGTCGAATGACGTAAAAAACTTTTAAATAAATACATTGTATAATGATCAATGCTCTACACGTTCTTACTTGACTGACTGTATATCTATTGGTTTTTCTCTCTTTTTTCCTTAAGATATTCTTGATCTAATTTTAAATAGTGGATCATAAAACATGTGTGCAGTTGGAAATTGCCAAAAATAAAATTTCTAAGAAACTGTTATAAAAAACTTAAGTAATTACATCAGGTGACTGAGATAATCAATGAATATTTAATGCAGGTACATTATTTTTAAATTATTATAGTAAATTGATTTATTTTCAATTGAAAATAGTCACTGCGTCCAACTTTTGGTCGGTAGTGTACGCTGTGCTGATGGAGACTGTACGAACTACTGAATTATTAGCATTTTAATGGCAATCCTTTACTGGCGAATGACGTAAAAAACTTTTAAATAAATACATTGTTTAATGAACAATGCGCTACCCGTTCTTACTTGACTGACTGAATATCTATTGGTTTTTCTCTCTTTTTAGTGTTCCGTACGGAACACTTATAAGATGACTTCGGTGTCTCTCTGTCTGTCTGTGTCTCACATCAGATTTTTTCCGAAACTATTTGTCATAGAAAGTTGAAATTTGGTAATAATATAGGAATTGATGGTCTCATTAGAGCCGTGTAGTTTTGAAAGTTAAATTTTGACTTAAGGGGTTAATTTTGGGGGGTGAATTATGAGGTCATCGAGTGTGGTGTCAAATGAAAGCTGTGAAAACACGAGTAAAAAATGTATATATAATGTAATACTTGCGCACACTTTTCTTTGTATTATTTTTAAAAAATAGCGAAAAATCGCTTATCTCGAAAAGTAGTGATCAAAAAAATTTTTAAAAAATTCTGGAATATTCTCCACGGGTGTAGATTGGACGAAAATTATCTCGGGTGCATTACCTTTAATAATTTATCTGGTATATAAAAAAAATAAAAAATCAAGGTCATCAGTTTTCAGTAAAGATTGGAAACAAACTTTGTTGAAAACTCATTTGGGGGTGTGTTTTGTAAAGTCACTGATCATTTTATACCACCGTAACAAAATTTTTTATTTTAAAAACAATCAACGTACGGAACACTAATTGTGCAAGTTCAACTTGCACTTGACCGGTTATTTCCTTAAGATATTCTTGATCTAATTTTAAACAGTGTCTAGTTAGTTATTTTATTGAAAGATAAAATGGTAACGAATAATATTTAGTCTTGATGACATGGTGTGGTCTTGCAGGATTTTCAAGTATCCTGTTTATTTAATTTCCCGTCTATTTTCACCAAACAAAGTTAAATTTTGACTTAAAGGGTTAGTTTTGGGGGTGTGAAATCGGAAGTGAAAAGAAAATTACCTGGGGTGTCAAATGCAAGCGTGAAAGTACGAGTTCAAAAGTATATATAATGTAATAATGGCGTACACTTTTCTTTGTATTATTTTTAAGAAATTTCCAAAAATCGTTGTCCCTTCCCCTTATCTCGAAAAATACTAATCAAAAAATTTTGAAAAAATTCTGGAATATTCTCCACAGGGTATAGATTGAACGAACGTTATCACGAGTGGATTACCTTCAATAATTTACTGGGTATCTAAGAAAAAACAAAAGTTTCAAGGTCATTGGTTTTTAACAAAGATCGGAAACAAACTTTGTTGAAAACTCATTTGGGGTGTGTTTTGTGAAGTCACTGATCATTTTATACCCCCGTAACAATATTTTTAGTGTTCCGTACGGAACACTTATAAGATGACTTCGGTGTCTGTCTGTCTGTCACACTCGATTTTCTCCAAAACTATTGGTCATAGAAAGTTGAAATTTGTTAATAATATAGGAATTGATGACCTCATCAGAGCCGTGTAGTCTTGGAAGTTAAATTCTGACTTAAGGGATTAGTTTTGGGAGGTGAAATCGGAAATGAAAAAAAATTTGTGAAAACACGAGTAAAAAATGTATATATAATGTAGTACTTGGACTCACTTTTCTTTGTATTATCTCAAAAAATTCTAGAATATTCTCCACGGGGTGTAGATTGAACGAAAATTATCACGAGTGCATTAACTTTAATAATTTATTTGGTATATAAAAAAAACAAAAATTTCAATGTCATCAGTTTTCAGTACAAACTTTGTTGAAAACTCCTTTGGGGTGTGTTTTGTGAAGTCACTGATTATTTTATACCACCGTAACAAATTTTTTTTTTCTAAAAGCAATCAACGTACGGAACACTAATTGTGCAAGTTCAACTTGCACTTGACCGGTTATTTCTATTTTAAAACCGGACGGAACACTAATTGTGCAAGTCCGACTTGCACGTGGCCGGTTATTAAATTAGTGGCGTATATTCTTCTGTTAGATCCAAAATTTTGGAATTCTGATTCATTCATCCAAAGGACCTTATTCAATTGGTCTATTATCCAGTTTCTGTGTATTTACCCCATCGCAATCTGTTTGGCTTATGTCTTATTGTTACTTTAGGTTTCCTGGCAGCTACACATCCTCTTCGGCTTGCAAACAGCAGTCTCTGTTTAACAATGGTAGCTGACATTCATTTGGGTTGGTTTTTATTTAAAGCCGTGGTAATTTGAGGAGCTGTTTCGGTTTCGTTTAGACATCATTGTGATGAACTGATGTTAACATTTTGTGGCTTTAGGATGACTAGACCTTTTTCGGTCTTCATTTGTTCCTGTTATTTGTTTTCTATGAAGGGTGTAGTGTACGCCTTAATTTGAAGTACCTAGTTTTTTTTTGTGATTCGTTGCTTACTATAACCTTCCTCATGTAGCGTACAAACGGCACTTCGCTTTTCGACTTTCAGCTGCGCCATTTTAAAAACGGAGTTTTGAACTAACGCGTTTAAGTGCTTGGGTACAATTGCTAAGGTTTTACTAGCTATGAACTATTGATTAAATTCATCCATTGTAAGTAATAAACCACTTTTCGATCGGGTAATTCATGGATCATAAAACATGTGTGCAGTTGGAAATTGCCAAAAATAAAAATTCTAAGAAGCTGTCATAAAAAACTTAAGTAATTACATCAGGTGACTGGGATAATCAATGAATATTTAATGCAGGTACTTTATTTTTAAATTCTTATAGTAGATTGATTTATTTTCAATTGAAAATAGTCACTGGGTCCAACTTTTGGTCGGTAGTGTACAGGGTCTGTCCGGAAAGTAAGGTCACTGATTTTATTGTTAAGCGACTGCACGTCGCAACGCGCTGTACCCGCCGGGGTCGGTGGTGAGGGAAGTCAACTACCGAGCGAGTGCTTGCTCAATGGGCGGAGGGTAAAGACGGGCGATTTCGCGAACCTCTGTTTCTGTCTCTTGTACAAGTTGCGATGCATCAAGTGGATCGTCCACCATGAGTTTGTACCTTCCGGGACAACCATCAACTCTAATTTACGTGGAAGTGCTCAAGAAACAGAGAACAAGGATCCGGTGCGTCAGGTTAAACATCAGCAGCGATTGGAAACTTCACCATTACAACGCGCCAACCCGCACCGCACCGCCTTCGTCGTGACTAGCTACCTGGCCAAATCTAACGTGGCAACGCTACCCCAGCGACCCTACAGTCCCGACGTGGCTCCCCAGACTTCTTTTTGTTTCCCCGCTTGAAATCCCCTCTGAAAGGACATCATTTCAAAACAATTGACGACGTGAAAGCAGCTTGTACAATGGCTTTAAAAGCAATTCCCGAACAGGCCTTCCAGGACGTCTTCGCAACTTGGAAATCGCGATGGCAAAAATGTATCGAGGCAGGGGAAGACATTCGAAGAATTTTAATGTATTATACCGAACTGGTCATCAATTTTTTTTAATCGACTTGGTGACATTACTTTCTGGACAAAACATGTATATTGAGAAAAGCTCGCTTATATTTTATACTGCAAGGAAAGACCGACTGGCGACATCGGCTAGATCAAGAGCAACGTTCGTGGCTTTGCCACTTAAAAAAACCGATCAAGTGCAAGTGGACTTGCGTAATTAGTGTTCCGTATCGTGATTACTTTTAAAATAAAATAAAATAAAATCCTTACCTGGGCTAAGTTAACTAGATCCCTGACATCTTAAGGTCCAGTATGTACTTTCACGTTTTTTCTTAGTCAATAATGTATAATAGTTATAGAATCTTAGCTACCTAATAGCCAATAAATCAATCTAGCTCGATCTAGAATCTAGTAATAAAACTCTAAAATAAATATTTACTACCGAAATATTTGTTTAAATGTAAACAAAAAAATAAAATTATTTTGTCTCTAGAGGAGCGACGCGCGGTACTGAATGAATTCATCTCCACCATACCGTATAATAGTTATAGAATCTTAGCTACCTAATAGCCAATAAATCAATCTAGCTCGATCTAGAATCTACGAGTAGTAATAAAACTCTAAAATAAATATTTACTACCGAAATATTTGTTTAAATGTAAACAAAAAAATAAAATTATTTTGTCTCTAGAGGAGCGACGCGCGGTACTGAATGAATTCATCTCCACCATACTGCCGAGAAACCGCCTCTATATTTTTAAGCCACATAGATTTTTTAAACTAAATAATTATTAAACGTAATACCCTCGTGATAATTTTCACTCAATCTACACTTTATGAAGAATATTCCAGAATTTTTTCAACATTTTTTAATCGGTACTTTTCGGGATAGGATGGGGGGACAGAATTTTTTAAAAATAATACAAAGACAAGTGTACGCAAGTATTACGTCACATATATATTTGAACTCGTGTTTTCACAAGGTTTCATTTGACACCTCACTCGATGACATGGTATTTTTTTGCGTTTTTTTTACTTTCGATTTCAGCCCCCAGAACCCTTTGGGTCAAAATTTAACTTTGAAAATTACACGGTTCTGATTGAGCCATTTATGCCAAATTTCAACTTTCTATGTCAAAAATTGGGTGTGACATACAGACAGACAGTCGCCGAAGGGATCTCATAAATGTCCCATACGGAACACTAAAAAGTAGTACGATGTAATAAACACTGCGGCCCTATGAAGTGATAAATGATGAAAAATGCAATGGTTGAGCGATCGCCCACGTGCGACATGGCGCCTAAAGGGGAGGAATTTTTTGCTAGTTCTCTTTAATATTAGTGCCGCTGAAGTTGAATTTTTATGCTCCGACCCTGCACAAGAAGCTACCTTGGAAATTTCCTGACACAGTATCGATGTATTATTTAGTTATTTATAATAAAATTGTTTTTCTGGTGCGGTAAGACACAGTTACGTTGGGAAAACCCAATAAATTGCGATAACTGACCAGTTGGGTGAATGATTGAATACTCAAATTATTTTTTACTCTGATTTTTAATTTAAGTAAGAAGCGATGAGCATCTAGTAAGAACTGCTACAGAGTAATCGAATTCGAATAGGATGAGTTACGATGTCTCGTCACAGACGTATTTTTCTCGATATCTTTGATATAAATATCTCAAAATCCAGTTTTAAATTCAAACTGTTTCCCTATACTTCATCTGTGAAAGTACCAGTCTTAAAGAACAGAAATCATCGTTTAATGCAATGCTGCCCTTCACATAACGTCAAAATACAATCTTGAAAGTGATGTCGTTCCATAAGCAACAAAAAATGCGTCTGAAGGTGCACAAATGATTTGTGCTATAGCTCACCAAAATGCTGATAATATGGTACCGGTAACTTCTAAGTGGCGACTTTTATCTTCCAGAACGTGAATGTTCTTGACTATGTTTAGTACATTTTTCTTGATAGATCTTGATCGCAAAAAGGTGAGAATTAATTTGTACGCCAAAAAAATGTGCAACAAAAATTATGTACGTTTCTAGGGCTTGGTATCTACTTTCCTTTCATGCAAAATTCATGAAAATCTGATTAGTCGTTTTTGTAACAGAACTGTACAGATGGTTGTTTTCGCCACAATAAAATAGTACAAACAATGAAACTGGGACCAAATAAAATTGACCACTTATTAGTTTTTTTGACTTAGAACCGTACTTCTTGGATTAATTCATTAAATTTATTGTCCTAAAATTGTTTTAAGATATCCCGTGTCATTGCGTAATATACTGAAAGCAAGTACTAATAACCAGCCAGGTGCAGGTCGGGCTTGCGCAATTAGTGTTCCGTACGTTGATTGCCTTCAAAATAGAATTTTTTATTACGGAGGTATAAAATGATCAGTGACTTCACAAATCACACCCTAAATGAGTTTTCAACAAAGTTTGTTTCCGATCTTTGTTGAAAACTGATGACTTTGACGTCTTTTTTTTATATATAGAGTGGCGTGCAAAAGTTTCCGGCCAGTGACATTTCGTACTCTAATTTATTAAAAAAAAGACTAATGATTTTTAATCATTATGAGATGTGAGTATGAGATATAGGAAACAAAATAATATAGTAAAAGAATATTATTTATGTTTATGAATATATTTATTATTATTATTCTTATATTTATATGTGCAAAAGTTTCCGGCCACTTTGTACTACGAGAAAAATCATTGGTTCATATGCTCTATAATAGACTTAAATTATATTTTTTTGTTAATATTTTGTAGCCATACCCAGCGATAACAGCCGCACAACGATGTGGCATTGACTCAATTAATCGATTAATACAATCAGGTGAAATTTTATTCCATTCTTCCTTTAATGATTTGAATAATGCGGGTTTATTTGAATATGTACGCTTTCGAACTTGACGATCTAGCGTTTCCCATAAGTGTTCCATTGGGTTCAAGTCCGGTGATGGAGATGGCCAGCTTAAAACTCTCACATTTGAAGCAGAAAACCACTGTTTTAACAACTTCGATGTATGTTTGGGGTCATTATCCTGCTGAAATATCCAATTCTTCGGCAATTGGTTTCTAAAATGTCCTTGTAAATATCAGCGTTCATATTGCCGTTGATCTCGATCAATGGACCGACTCCTTGTGCAGAGAAAATTCCCCCAACCGTCACACTTCCTCCACCGTGTTTTACAGTAGGAATTTGGTAACGAACATCATTTCTCGTACTAATAGGACGTCGTACATGTTGTCTACCATCGCTTCCAAAAAGATTAAATATAAGTTCGTCTGAGAAAGCTACTTTTTTCCAATCTTCCAATTTAGGTGATCTTTGGCAAATTGTAATCGGGCCTTCTTATTCTTTTTACTGATTAATGGTTTTTTAATACCTATACGGCCAAAAAGTCCCACAGCATGTAGTCTTCGTGTCACAGTACTACGACTAACATTAGCTAGGTTTTCATCCTTTAGCTCGCGTTCAATTTCGGCAGCAGTTTTCTTGACATCCGCAGTTGATTTACGTTTAATGATACGATCTACTTTTTTACACATTTTTCTTGGTCTTCCACTACGCGGACGATCTTTCAAACCATATCCACAACAGTATTTTACAATGTTATCGTTCACGGTTGATTTATCTATCGATAATAATGAAGCAATCTCACGAGAAGACTTTCCTTCTTTTGAAAATTTTATTACTCTCTCACGAATTTGGATTTGCATATGCCGAGCCATGTTTATGCTCCCACGACCTTTTATGAACTAAATGTGAACACTCAACGCGCGATTATTTGTAAATACGTCTTTGAACGTTCTACTGTGTCAATGTATATTATGTGGCCGGAATCTTTTGCACATATAAATATAAGAATAATAATAAATATATTCACAAACATAAATAATATTCTTTTACTATATTATTTCGTTTTCTATATCTCATACTCACATCTCATAATGATTAAATCATTAGTCTTTTTTTTTTAATAAATTAGAGTACAAAATGTCACTGGCCGGAAACTTTTGCACGTATATATATATATATATATATATATATATATATATATATATATATATATATATATATATATATATATATATGTATATATATGTATATATATATGTATATATATGTATATATATATATATATATATATATATATATATATATATATATATATATATATATATATATATATATATATATATATATATATATATATATATATATATATATATGTATATATATATATATATATATATATATATATATATATATATATATATATATATATATATATATATATATGTATGTATATATATATATATATATATATATATATATATATATATATATATATATATATATATATATATATATATACCAGATAAATTATTAAAGGTTATGCACTCGTGATAATTTTTGATAAATCTACACCCTGTGGAGAATATTCCAAGATTTTTTCAAAATTTTTTGATCAGTACTTTTCGAGATAAGGGGGGCGGACAGCGATTTTTGGCAAATTTTTTTAAATATAAACAAAGAGTGTGCGCAAGTATTACATTATATATATATTTTTGAACTCACGTTTTCACAAGCTTTCATTTGACATCCCATTCGATGACCTGGTAATTTTTTTTCATTTCCGATTTCACTCCTCAAAACTAATCCTTTAGTGAAAATTTAGCTTTCAAAACTACACGACTCTGATGGGGCCATCAATTCCTATATTATTGCCAGATTTCAACTTTCTATGCCAAATAGTTTCGGAGAAAATCGGATGTGACAGACAGACGGACAGACATCGAAGTGATCTTGTAAGTGTTTCGTACGGAGCACTAAAAACTTATTCAAAAGTCGCCCTTAAAATGTTTTTCCATTTATGAGAAATGTCTTTTGACTATTCTATATATGCCACATTTTACATTGACATTTGTCAGTAGCTTATATGCCATTTGCAAGAGCCTCATCCGGTTCGTAAACTTAATAAATTTGATTATAAATCTTTCAGCTTTACATGACATTATAAGGACAAAGATGTTTTTATGAGTGTTGAATCTTGTATCGAATAAATTTTTTTTCGGAACCTTAGTAAGCGAATTGTAAATTTGAAACGTGTAATACTAAGATTACACTTCTCAAATTTAAAATTCGCTTACTAATTAGGTTTTCTAATTTTGAAAAGAAAAGCTCCGTGAAAAAACTTGGTGTAATCGTAGGCTAAATATTGAAAAGTGGCTTCAATTTAACACATGTCAATCTAACAATCATGGTTTCCACGTGTTTCGGCTCTTTTATATTTGCTTTACCTGGACACATGTTGGAAAAAGTCGGAATATTGTGGTCGCAAACTACATCGTGTAAAATTTCTGGTAATTTATTTGACGACTAAAATATGATACTACACTCATGTACGAGGGTTGTACGATAAGTGCCTGGCCTTGACAAGAAAAAAAAAACATTTTTATGTGTAAAATTTATTTTATTTTTCAACATAGTCTCCTTTTAGCTCGATACACTTACTCCAACATTTTTTCTATCTTTTGTACCCCATTTAAAAAATACGATTTCTCCAACCCTTCAATAAATAATAAATCACCTCATCGTTTAAGCCAAATTTTTTTTCACCAGGCCATTTTTTTATATTCGGAAATAGGAAATAAACGCTGGGCGCTAAATCTGGCGAATATGGTGGATGCGGTAGCAATTCGTATCATAACTCATGGAATTTTGCCATGGCGATGACACAAGTATGCAAGCCTGCATTGTCTTGAAAGAGAATTTTGTTCTTCGCCAAATGCGGATGTTTTTCTCTCACTGTATGGTTAAAACCATCCAATAAGTTGACATAACACTCTTCATCAATCGTTTTTGCCCTTTCCAAGTTAATCGGCGTGGATTATGCCGCGTGCATCCCAAAACACTGCGACCATGACTTTGTTTGGCCGATAAAGTCACCTTGACCTTCCTTGGCTCCGGTTTGCCACAGAAAATCGACTGTTTGGACTATTCTTTGATCTCTGTTGTGCTTCGATGAACTATGTTTCGTCAACAGTTATGAATCGACGCCAAAAATCATTCCGATTGCGTTTTAATATCGTCAAACATTCTTTTGAAGTTGACACACGTGTCTGTTTATTGGCAATTTACAAATGAGTTGTTAAAATGTTCTGCACCCGTTCAGTTGAGATGTCTACAGTCTCAGCAGTCTCACGCACTTTTACTCTCCGATCATTTATCACTATATCGTGGATTTTTTCATTCATTTCTGATGTGGTGACCTCATTCGGATGACCTGGACGTTCTTCATCAAAAATGCTTGTACGTCCACGTTTAAATTCAGCTGTCCAAAATGTTAGATAGAGAGATTGATAGATAGATAATAATTTATTTGTTTTCATGTAACAATAGGTTACACTTATAAGCCAATAGGCATTAAACAATGTTAACTAAGTTTACAATAACCTATAATTAAATAAAAGAAAAGGAAATATAGTAAATAAGTGAAAACAGTTTAAAAGCGAAATTACAATATAGTAACAAAGACACAATGAAATAAGAGGCACAACGGAAAAGACAAGAAAACACCTCTGCTGACAGAGTCATCAAATTCCTGTGCTAATTTCAACTGGACTTAAGAAAAATTCATTTAATGAGGAATAAGCTCCTTGAAGTCTCTTTACTTCCGTTTTACATAACGCACGTATACTCTCTGGGAAACTATTATATATCTTTGATATGACATAATTAACATTTTTCTGTATGTAGCTGTAATTACACTTTTCGGGAAGCAGATTCAATTTATGTCTAGTGGCATACCTGTGATTGTTCATGTAAGTCTCAAAAAAAATCGCTGTTGGTGTGAACAAACATAAAACTGTCCAAAATATACATAGAAATAATGGTTAAGATCTTTCTGTCTCTAAACACATTCCTACAGCTATCACGCGGCGTCATTCCAAATATACCTCTAATACATTTTTTCTGAATAATTCCAACTCTTTCAATTTCCGGTGAATTACGCCAAAAGATAAGACCGTATCTTATTCTTGAGTGTGTGAAGGCATGATAAGCTGACAGAGCAGCATCGACTCCAACATTTTCAGAAATAATTCTTAAAGCATAGCAATACCTTGAAACATTCAACACAACATTCTCAATATGCGCTCTCCAGTCCAGCCTCTGATCTATTTCCACCCTCAAGAAGAAAACACGTTCGGACGATTGGATATTAATATTTCGATATGTACAAGATAAAGTGTTTTCTATTCTATGGCCGAAAAATAGGCATTGTGTTTTTCGCGCGTTTATTAATAAGTCATAAGCCGAAAAATATCCATCAAGAGCTTCGCACGCTCCTTGCACACCGGTCAGCATTGCGTGTGGGGCTCTCCTCACTAAAGATCAATGTAGTGTCATCTGCGTAAAGTATAGTAAATTCTCCGGATATTCTACTGAGTTCATTCGTATATATAATGTATAAGAGAGGTTAATATTGATCCCTGAGGAACACCACTCGACACCCCGATCTTGTGGGAAATTATAGGCCTACCAAAATCATCAATTTCCATAACCTGTTGTGTCCGATTTTCCGGGTAGGATGCTAACAAATTCAACGCATTTCCCCGAACACCATACGATTCCAGGTTGGAACATAGAGTATTATGATTGACACTATCAAATGCCTTTGACAGGTCAATGCACATTGCCATTGTGAGCTTTTTATTATTTAAAGAACTTAGTATATGAGTTAATGCTTGATAAACCGCTCTAACTGTAGATTTATTTTTTCGAAATCCATTTTGGTTGTTGGAAAATAAAGAGTTGCGTTCAAAAAAATCGATTAGCCTATTGTTTATAATTTTTTCAAATATTTTACCTACGTTTATTATGGTGGATAACGTAGGTGTAGAGTCCCTATAAACTTCCTCGAGTTCCGCTTTTATCTCATCATTCGTTTTCTTTTTCAAAAACCAATATTTTATCACTGCTCGATATTCACTTTTTCATTGCTGTAAAATCACAGAAGTCGTTCAATTTAAATGGCCGCCACTTACAAACTAATTCAGGGAGCGACTTGAAAATTTGACAGAATTCCTGTAACAGGTTAGGTTTACAAAAAATATAAATTTTTAAATAGTAGAAACGCCATCTCTGACCGAGGCCAGGTACTTATCATATAACCCTCGTATGCATGCAAATACAACGCAGGTTATTGCACTGTTATAAACTACTATCTTTGTAAAAAAGTACTAATTAGCGATTTCTGTTTAAATATCGTGTATAGTACCTGTGTAAACATTTTATTACAGTTGTCGACTTTTTTCCTCAACTTTTGTATAGTAACAACAACACATTAAAAAAAAAGTGCATTACCTAAATTGCGTTATTACAAAATAAATTATTATTCATACCGTACTTTTGTTGTCGTAGACAGAAAGTGATTATTATTTCATTAAACTGTTTATAATCATTTTCTATAACACTGGAATTTTTTTTTTTCGACTGATAGGAAAAGTGTATGTATAAAACCGCGCTGTTTATTATGCTTGAAACACTTTTGATGTACTCTCCTATAAACAAAATTTAACACTTATATACATGTACAGGGTGAGTCAACGATAGAGTAAAGTTCATTGTCTCATTTGTTTCGGGAATGACGAAAAAAATGTTAAATACAATAGTTTTAGGGAATGACTGAGTCAATCATCGCTCCTGATGAAGCTAACATGGTTAGCGAAACGCGCGTCGAGTGCAAAAATAAAGTGTTTGGTGTAGTGGTGATATATATACTGAGTACAATCTTTTCCGTGCTTAATGGTAGCGTTGAGTATACGAAATGGAAAGTAGTAAACCAGAATGCTACTAGTGAGGAAAAAGAAATAGATATTTTACTTCATGTTGAGGATAATTGCCAGGACAGCAGCCGTCAACTAGCTGACTTATCTGACACATCCCAATCTACGGCTAATCGCACCACAAGAAAATACAAGTATCATCCCTTTCATATGGAACTACACCAAGAACTTCAAGACCGCGATTTTGAACGACGAGTAAACTTTTGTACCACCATGAATGGAGCAATAGAGGCCGATCCAAATTTTTTTATCCAAATTAATGTTTCTGATGAAGCTACTTTTCGCAGTAATGGAGCAGTTAACAGCCATAATATGTACTATTATTCAACAGTTTTTTCCATTTTGGGTCCGGGAAGTTCAAAACCAAAACCATTGGTCGCTTAATGTATGGTGTGGAATATTAAATTTTCGAATTATTGGTCCATATTTTTTTTCCGCGAACCGCTTAATGGGCCTAGATATCTAAATTTTTTTGGAAAACGAATTACCCCAGCTTCTTGAAGAAGTTGATAACTTTGAAAGGGAACAAATGCGGGTTCAACAAGACGGAGCTCCTGCTCATTACCACCGGGAAGTTCGGGAAATTTTAAACGATCGTTACCCACAACACCAGTAGCTCTGGAAAATAGGATACGGGATGCGTGCAGGACAATAACGCCCTTTATGCTAAGGAAAGTGAAGGAAAATATAGTAAAACGACTAAACATGTAAACTCCTGGACAAAATTAACGCAACAATCTGAAAATTAATTTATCTTTTTCTTATGTCAGTTTTAAAGTTTATCGAGTATTTGAATAGTAGGCTATGCATATTTTGTTTCGTTGTTTATGACAGAAATCAAAACAATTCGTTTAGATTTACAGTTTTAAAGAATTTTTTAGAAGATAAACAATTTTCTGTAATAATGCGATAGATTTTCTTTAAAAGTAAGCTTATAAATTGTTCCCGAAGAATTAGAAAAATGAATCGAACAAGGAATTTAACTGAACACGAGGTAGTGCGAGCCAAAGTTTTATTGGACGAGGGATATTGTCAGAGTTATGTTGCCAATTTGTTAGGCAAAAACATCGTTCCATAATAAGTCGTATGGTAAGACGCCTGAATGAAGTAGGAATTTATTCTAGAAGGTTAGGGCAAGGGCGAAAACGATGCACTAGCGACCTAGATGAAGGTTTTATAAGACAATATGCTTTAAGAAACAGGACTGTCACTAGTTCTATAATAAGAAACGAACTCGAAGCTGTTCGCAATGTCACAATTTCTTCTAAAACAGTTAGAAGACGGGTAAATGAGCTGGATTAAACAGTAGGAGACCAACCAGTGCGCCCTTGCTTACTAGAGAGAACAAAGTTGCCAGGTTACGTTTTGCTCGAAATCACGAAAACTGGTCTGTGGATGATTGGAAACAAGTTTTCTTCACAGATGAAACTAGGGTTAGTCTAAAACATCCAGATGGTCGTGAGCGAGTATGGCGAAGACCAGGAGAGAGGTTTGCTCCTTGCAATAGGATTCCATTCGGCGGTGGCTGTGTTATGATCTGGGGTGGCATCTGCTTTGATGCTCGCACAGAGTTAGTTCCTGTCCGTACGAGATCCATGAATGCTGACTACTATCTTCAGAATATTGTAATAGAACATGTGATGCCTTTCGGTCATTTTGTGGGGCCCAATTTCCTGTTTATGCAAGACAACGCTCGACCTCACGTGGCTAGGGAGGTACTCGATTATCTTAATCAAGTTGACATACCGATTATGCAATGGTCACCAAAAGCCCGGATCTGAATCCGATAGAACATGTATGGGATCACCTTAAGAAAAATGTGAAACGTCATATACCTGCACCTAGAAACCTGAGGGAACTTGAAAATGCAGTTATCACAGAATGGAAGCAAATTTCTCAAGATTTTATCCAAAATTTAATTAGAAGCATGCCTAGGCGCATAAACGCTGTCATCCGAAGTAGAGGAGGCAACACACGCTACTAGTGTCCCAGTTACACCATTAATTTTGCTACTAGTGTCCCAGTTTATTTTTTTCATTATTACTTAATTTCAACGATTTTGTTATTAGGTCTTAAGAACAATTTTAATTCGAATCTTATAGAGAAATTTAGTAGCTAATTCACTTTTAAAGTATCCCAATAAGTTTTTTCTAACTTTTAGTGTAACCCATGTTCATAAAAAATTATTAAAATTAATTCATTTTAGAGATTTGTATGATTTAATATATTGTTGCGTTAATTTTGTCGAGGAGTGTATATTCAAGTAGATATATATATATAGGCATATTTTTGAACATTTATTACGTCATAATAATTAATCATTAGTTAGGCTAAACTATATTAAAATTATTATTAACTATTCGTTGATGTTTTCACAATAGAGTCAGTGTATTAAAAACAAGGATAAAAATTGAAAAATTCAAAATAAATCGAAAACTATTAGAAATAGGTATATCACATACCTAATAAAAGTTGGAGGGTTTTGTAAAATCTATCAGAAAAAATAATAATATACAGGGTGTTACCATTTAAAAAAATTTTCAATTTTAAGTAGTCGAAATGTATAAATTTATTTTGAACACCCTGTAGCATCTAACTCAAATTTCTCTACATATATCTTTTTTTTTTCGTCTCTATAGAACGCTCGTACCAATTATGAGTATTCCACCTTCAGAAACAATGGCGCTACTGACAATTTTTTACAGAACTGAAAATTAGTATTTTTTTTTTAAAAATTGAAATATATTAAAAAAAACTACTAGGTTTAGGTATATAACATTATTAATAAAAAAGTTAGAAAATTTTACGCAGAATTTAAAAATAAATTAGAAAATAGGCTGTTCCATTTAAAAAAACATATGTTATGTAGGAGCTTGGGGCCGGCCACACTTTTTTGAAGTACCCTGTATACTGAAAAATAATTTTATACTGTGCACCTTAACTTTCCCTAAAACTATTTATTTAACATTTTTTCGTCATTCCCGAAACAAATGAGATAACGAACTTTACTCTATCGTTGACTCGCCCTGTACAGTCCTTCAAGTAAGAACGTGTCGCGTATTAGTCATTAAAAATGTTTTTATTTAAAAGTTTTTTACATCATTCGACAGTAAAGGATTACCATTAAAATGCTAATGATTCATTAGTTCGTCCAGTTCCCATCAGCGTTAATGGTCACCTGGCATTTTCACCGAGATTTTCCGCGTATTCTTGGAGTCGTGGAGTGAAAAACCCACTCTCATTTTTACCGACAAACCTCTGTTTGACAGTCGCTACTAATGCCTTCTTGTAAATCTGGAGCATTGTTTGCAAATTGGGGGTAAAGATGAAGAGTTTCCCAAAACCTTCCGAAAGACATCCCCAAACATGGATCTTCACACGGTGTTTCACGTGTGTGTTTAACCAATCGGTTAATGAAAATTGACGAAGCTCGTGAGGTGATAACACAACACCAAAATGAAGCTTCATTGGAAAACACTACCGACCTCCAGTCTCGATCTAGTTTTCCTCTGCCCGCGCGAGTCGTTTCTCTCTGTGTTTTTCGCTCAGCAATCGTTGTACTCTATCACTTTAAATCGTTAGCGATGAGTGCCGATCGTTTTATACGATATATTCAAACCTTTCTGCTTTAATTTTTGCGCCACTTGGCGCAAAGTTAATTGGGAATTTCGGGAAAACATGTTTTTTCGTCCGACACTTTTCCTCTCGAATCACATTCTGGTAGATCATCAACATTTTTAATTGAGAGTATCGTTTCACCCACTTGCCCTGCCCTCGACGTTATCTTTTGGCTGTTACTTTTGCTAACGCTTAAATAACACAAATTTCTTCATAACGATGCAAAATTGTTAAAATGTAAAGAACTTTTGTAGAAATTTCACTCATCTTCAAGGAGCTCTAAGTTAAGTCTCAATATCCATATTTCAATAGTTTTTTGCATGTCTGCTACTGACAAATGTCAGCTTTCAATAAACGCGACATAGGATCCGATACGACTTATATTACCTAAAATATGTGATGCTAGAGCTACGAAGGCTGTCTGAAATATTCTCGGCCTGACACATAGATGGCGTTAGGAACTGTGAAACCATAAATGTATTGGCAAGTTCCATCCTTTATATAGACCTACGTAAAATTTTATTTCGATCTGTCAATTCGTTTAATAGTAGCAGCTGTTTAATATTGTTATCGATTTTCTGAAAATAAAGAAAATTGAATATCGCGCATTGATTAAATCTTTGTTTTGGATGGTTTAACAACAGCACATCCGAAATAGTTAAAAGTGTATGAAAATGTATCACCTTCACTTTCCACTGTGAAAAAATGGGCTGCTCTTTTCAAATCTGGTCGTACAAGCCTCGGAAGAGGACCACGCGAAGACCGTCCAAAAACTGCTACAACACCACAAATCATTCAACAAATTCATGATATGATATTAATTGATGGACGAGTGAAAGTGCGTGAATTAAGAATTACATATGAAAAAGCTTTGTGCAAGATGGGTGCCGCATTTGTTGACAATTGACCAAAACTGCATTCGAATGCGTATTTCTCAAGCATGTTTGGATCGTTTTAAGCAAAATAAAATGGATTTCAAGCGTCCTTTCATATCTGTTGATGGAACTTGGATCCACCACTATACACTAGAGCGAAAAGAACACTCGAAACAATAGATTAAAGCCGATGGAAGTGCACCAAAGAAGGCAAAGACGGTTCCATCAGCAAGGAAGGTTCTGGTAACAGTTTTTTGGAATTATAAAGGTGTTTTGTTGATCGATTATCTTCAGAAAGGTAAAACAATTAACTCTGAATATTATTGTAACCTTTTGGATGTAAAAATTTGTGAGAAAAGACCTAGTTTAAAGAAGAGAAGAATCATGACAAGACAATGCACGAGTTCTCACAAATGTTTTGACGATGGCAAAATTCAACGAATTAAAGTACGAATTGTTTGAACATCCAGCGTATTTACCAGATTTAGCTCCCTCTAACTATTATCTGTTTCCAAACCTGAAAAAATTTCTGGCTGGAAAGCGTTTTACATCAAATGACGAAGCTATTGCAGCCGTGGATGGATATTTTGCAGACCTTCCGGAATCATGGTATTGAATTATTGGAAAAATATTGTAATAAATGTATTTAAGTTTCAGGAGATTATATTTAAAAATAAAACATATTTCACGTCAAAAAAAAAATCTTTCGTTGTTAGCCAACGAGAAAAAGGCTCAATACTATTTCGACAATGCATTATTAAAATACTTATTTTAATAGAAGAAAATACTGCAATTTCTTCTTGATTCTATGTAATAAACAAAAATGAAAACGGGTACTAAATTAAGTACAAGTAGATTCATAAGAGTGCGTATTTTAAAAATATTTCAATAATTTACCAAAAATTTGCAGACACCATTGTGTTTTTTTTTTTAAATTTTTTCAGAAAGCATGTCAATAATAATAATTTCCAAGTTTGTAGCATCCAAACAGTATGTTTTAAAGCAAGATGGCATATTATGTACTACTCTATTCAAAGCAGTCAATTTTTGGGTTGGTGGACTGGAAGTTAATTTTTACCGGGCGATGATTTTTGAATAAGCTACTGCCACCTATTGACGTGACTCGCTACTATTTCGCGTTCTTGTTATATACATTTTGTTGTTATTGTTATATACATGCATATGTTGTTCGACAACTTTTAGATTGCACCACGTATAACTCAGAATCTATTTTTAAGTATAGGTTCTAGTGTTTTTTTATACAAAATATAAGTTTCATTTTGTTCCAAAATTATAATACACCCTGTAATATAAAAAGTATTTTTAAAATTAATATAAAAAGTATTTGCATTTTTTGTTAAACCACTCTGTAATCACTTGCGTGTCAAATAGATAGCACATCTCCTTTTTGTCTCGGGGGGATTTAAACGAACGTATGTAATATTTTGTATATAAATAAATTAAGACCTTCAGTTAGTTCGTTAACTGTAAGTTAGCTGCAGGCTAGCAAAACCATACTCTTAGATGATATCTAGAAGTTTCTACTGGTAAATAAGATTTTTTTCCAATCATTTAAATAAAGAATTCCTTTTTTTGGTATCAACGGCCATTTTCAAGACCATTTTATGTAGTGCATGCTTGAGTTGTACATTGAAAAAGAATACGTTAAAACGAATATATTTCGTGTAGGCTTTACGGTTGATAGAACACAATTAAACAAAATGAATATTTGTTGTGGAAATTTGTGGAATCTCTCGATCAGCAGGTATGCATATTACTTAAATATTGTAATTTTTTCAGAATTAAGGAAATGTTCCCCATTTTTGGGGATTTTTTCTTAACTAAATAATAATTCTGTTCTGACCACGCATTATTTACTGTATTTTTTACATCAACAGGGGATTTTTTTAGCGTCTCACATAATTCACTATTTTCCTATTCTACATACCAAGAAAATTCTTCAGTACTAAACTTTGGTTTTTTTCGAGGGAGCTAAATAAGACATTCCAATTATGTGACTAAGAAAAA
The DNA here is from genome assembly GCA_019049505.1 of Pachyrhynchus sulphureomaculatus. Taxonomy (NCBI): domain Eukaryota; kingdom Metazoa; phylum Arthropoda; class Insecta; order Coleoptera; family Curculionidae; genus Pachyrhynchus; species Pachyrhynchus sulphureomaculatus. The sequence continues at coordinate 31,998,711 of CM032448.1, forward strand.
CTGCATATACGTGGACTGTTTAAAAAGTTCTCGGCTTAACAATGAAAGAAAATTTTTTCGACCTGAAATATGTTTGATTTTTCAATATAATCTCCTGAAATTTCAATACATTTATTCCAACATTTTTCCAATAATTCAATACCATCATTCAAGTGTGATTCCGGAAGGTCTGCCAAATATCCATCCACGGCTGCAATAGCTTCGTCATTTGATGTAAAACGCTTTCCAGCCAGGATTTTTTTCAGGTTTGGAAACAGATAATTGTCAGAGGGAGCCAAATCTGGTAAATACAATGAATGTTCAAGCAATTCGTAGTTTTGTTCGTTGAATTTTGTCATCGTCAAAACACTTGTGTGAAAACGTGCATTGTCTTGATGAAAAATGATTCTTGTCTTCTTTAAAGTCTTTTCTTACGAATTTTTTCATCCAACTGATCCAAAAGTTTACAGTAATATTCAGAATTAATTGTTTAAAAAAAAAAAAAACCGTTTTGAAGATAATCGATCACCAAAACACCTTTGTAATCCCAAGAAACTGTTGCTATAACCTTCCCTACTGATGGAACCGTCTTTGTCTTCTTTGGTGCACTTCCACCGTCTTCAATCCATTGTTTCGACTGTTCTTTTGGCTCTGGTATATAGTGGTGGATTCAAGTTTCATCAACAGTTATGAAACGACGCTTGAAATCCATTTTATTTTGCTTAAAACGATTCAGACACGCTTGAGAAATACACATTCAAATGCGTTTTTGGTCAATTGAGTAAATGCGGCATCCATCTTGCACGAAGCTTTTTAATATGTAACACTGTGTGTAATTTTTTAAGTTATGGAAAAATGACCATATACGGACACCACTACGTGATAGTAGACCAAAAAAAAAGACCCGTGTCTCCCAGTTTTTCCGAAAGTCATGCACTTTTTTTTTATGGGCTCCCAAAGATTTGAGGCCTGGGTGTAATTTTTGCAAAAAACTCATCATATTCTGAGGCTCATATCTTGCAAACCGTTCGGAATTTTAATTTACTTTCTGTGGCAAAGTTGTAGCCCTTGTCATAAGGAACAAAAATTGTGAACATTTAAAGTAAAAAAAACTTCATCTTCAAGATCAAAATAGCTAAAAACTGTAAAAAATTCGATTTTTTTTTTACCTTTTTTCCCTGTTTAGGCCCATAGCTAGCAAACCGTTCAAAATTCAAGGAAACAATCAACTACAAAAATATAGCTAAGATCTTAGTAAACAACTTTCTAGAATATATGAACTTCCTAGGAATGATTCTTAACACTGTTTAGGTAGCCGCAAAAGTTAAAATTTTCCCGAAAAATCTACTTTTTTAAAGTTTTTTGCGATTTTGATCTGGAAGATGAAGTTTTTTTGATTTTTTTTTGATTTTATATGTTCACAATTTTTGTTCTTTATGACAAGAGCTACAACTTTACCTCAGAAAGTAAATCAAAATTCCGAACGGTTTGCAAGATATGAGCCTGAGAAAATGATCAGTTTTTTGCAAAAATGACACCGAGGCCCCAAATCTTTGGGGCCTCATTAAAAAAAAATGCATTACTTGGGGCAAAACTGGGAGACACGGGTCTTTTTTTACCCGAGGCTCCCAGTTTTTCCGAAAGTCATGCACTTTTTTTTTATGGGCCCCCAAAGATTTGAGGCCTGGGTGTAATTTTTGCAAAAAACTCATCATATTCTCAGGCTCATATCTTGCAAACCGTTTGGAATTTTGATTTACTTTCTGTGGCAAAGTTGTAGCCCTTGTCATAAGGAACAAAAATTGTGAACATTTAGAGTAAAAAAAAAGTTCATCTTCAAGATCAAAATAGCTAAAAACTGTAAAAAATTCGATTTTTTTTACCTTTTTTTCCCTGTTTAGGCCCATAGCTAGCAAACCGTTCAAAATTCAAGGAAACAATCAACTACAAAAATGTAGCTAAGATCTTAGTAAACAACTTTCTAGAATATATGAACTTCCTAGGAATGATTCTTAACACTGTTTAGGTAGCCGCAAAAGTTAAAATTTTTCCGAAAAATCTACTTTTTTAAAGTTTTTTGCAATTTTGATCTGGAAGATGAAGTTTTTTTTTGATTTTATATGTTCACAGTTTTTGTTCTTTATGACAAGAGCTACAACTTTACCTCAGAAAGTAAATCAAAATTCCGAACGGTTTGCAAGATATGAGCCTGAGAAAATGATCAGTTTTTTGCAAAAATGACACCGAGGCCCCAAATCTTTGGGGCCTCATAAAAAAAAAATGCATTACTTGGGGCAAAACTGGGAGACACGGGTCTTTTTTTACCCGAGGCTCCCAGTTTTGGCCCAATTCATGTACTTTTTTTTATGAGGCCCAAGGATTTGGGGCCTCGGTGTCATTTTTGCAAAAAACTGATCATATTCTCAGGCTCATATCTTGCAAACCGTTTGGAATTTTGATTTACTTTCTGAAGCAAAGTTGTAGCTCTTGTCATAAAGAACAAAAATTGTGAACATATAAAATCCAAAAAATTTCATCTTCCAGATCAAAATCGCAAAAAACTTTAAAAAAGTAGATTTTTCGGGAAAATTTTCACTTTTGCGGCTACCTAAACAGTGTTAAGAATCATTCCTAGGAAGTTCATATATTCTAGAAAGTTGTTTACTAAGATCTTAGCTACATTTTTGTAGTTGATTGTTTCCTTGAATTTTGAACGGTTTGCTAGCTATGGGCCTAAACAGGGAAAAAAAGGTAAAAAAAAATCGAATTTTTTACAGTTTTTTGCTATTTTGATCTTGAAGATGAAGTTTTTTTTTACTTTAAATGTTCACAATTTTTGTTCCTTATGACAAGGGCTACAACTTTGCCACAGAAAGTAAATTAAAATTCCGAACGGTTTGCAAGATATGAGCCTCAGAATATGATGAGTTTTTTGCAAAAATTACACCCAGGCCTCAAATCTTTGGGGGCCCATAAAAAAAAAAGTACATGACTTTCGGAAAAACTGGGAGACACGGGTCTTTTTTTTTTGGTCTATTATCACGTGGTGGTGTCCGTATATGGTTATTTTTTTTCGTGTTGCACTGTGTAATTCTTCATGCAAAATATTTCCAATTCGTTCTTTTGAAATGCCTATAACCTCAGCTATTTCACGCACTTTCATTCGTTCATCATCTAACACCATATCATGGACTTGTTGAATGATTTGTGGTGTTGTAGCAGTTTTTGGATCATCTTCGAGCCTTGTACAACAAGGTTTAAAAAGAGCAGCCCATTTTTGCACAGACAGTGGAAAGTGAGAGTGAGGCATCCTTATACACTTTTAACAATTTCGGATGAATTTCTCCAAAACAAAGAATTTAATCACTGCACGATATTCAATTAAATTCAATTTAAAAAATCAACGATACGTCACATTAAAAGCTACTACTCGAATAAATTGACAGATCAAAACAAAATTTTACATGTTACACAGTTTCTGACGCCATCTATCTGTCAGACCGAGAACTTTTCAGACAGCCTAGGTAAATAGCAGGTTAAAAATATTTATTACAAAAATGATCAAAATAGCGCGGCAAAATCGTTAAATTGTACCAAATATAAATTTAGTAGATCGTCGTAGTACCTACAGTCTGTCAACTTACTCTGTAAGAACGTGTCTGCGATAATTCATTTTTGATAGATGCGATTTTAGCGATTCAACAAAAAGTCGGTAGAGGGAACCTTTGTCTACGACGCATTTTGCTAAAAGTATCAGTCGATTCCGAAACTTCGTCGAAATCACGTAAAATCCAAAATGACTCACTTGTTTGCGCGTCGGTTCGAGGCAGTCTTTCCTCCTTCTTCTTATCCAAAGGGCCATAAAATGACACATTCCGCGGCTGTTATATATATTAAAAAGTCGGTGCCGTTTTTGAAGAAGTAAGTAAATCGTTTTAACGAGACGAAAACTGTCAATGACTTGCCAAAACGTTGCTCGGTAGGCAAAGTCACTCCGAAAGTCGAAAACGAATCGTGTCTTTGTTTTCACGGGATCTGAAATTGACGTTGCGTCAAGGAGTGGCAAAATTAAGAAAATCGGGATTGAATATGGCCCATGAGACCATTTGACATGTTCGTGCTCATGATGTGAAATTGCGACGCACGTTAAAGAAACCTTTGTTGTCAGTTGTCTCGCGAGATTCGAAAAATTTGGAGATCATTGCCGCGCGAGTATGCAGAAAGTCTCGTCGACAGCATGCTTGGAAGATGCCAGGCGATTATTGATACAGGAGGCGATTGGACAACTTACTAACTTAATTGCGCCGTTGTTAGCACACCAAAGAATACATTGATGCCAAAAAAGTTTCTGGAAACACATTTTTTTCAATACGAGCTGTCACATTCTTACTTGACAGACTGTATATATATCATAAGAACAGCAAAAAAGCTCCTTTCACGTCAGGCAAAATTGGGTTACTGAGATGTAAATTGCTGGTAACTACTAATCACGAGGTTTGTTTCGAATTGATACCAGATTTTGCGAAAGTTACGCAGAAACATAAATTCGAAACTCGTAAAGGTCGACCAAATTCTTAGAAAAAAGTAGGGAAATGATCAAAAACTAACCACCTTTCACCTGTATACTGTTTCATCTTCTTTGGATGAGTTCAAAAAATAAATTGTTTCCACTTTTTAAAAATTTTTTGGCAATGGTGCGGGGATTAATCCACCACGGAATGTAAGAATTCTACTTAACTAGTAATATAAAATTTTTCCGAACATTAACAGGTTAGGAATCTGTCCCCTCAAAAATTTGACTTAGACTATGGGGAAAAAATGAACTCTACGACTATTTATTGTCGTTTGTGAGTGTCCCTTGCGAGTGCGCTAGTGCTATACTGCATGCGACAAAATGTGTCGCAATCAAGTACTGTATGAAAGCTATAATATAAAAATGTTCCAATCATAAGAATATTAAAGGTTTATAACCTCATTTGATATTATTTTATCAGTACGCACTATGATGTACGTATATACGATTTGGTTTATATCAAAATTTTAACGTACTCTAAATAAATCAACGCCAAAACAGATTTTAAATGTTGTTTAGTGTTCTTGGTAAGATAATTAATGTTGTAATTAATGACGCAGTACTTAACTTTATTTATATCGAATTCATGTAACAGATAAGTATTTCGCTTCGTATTTTACACGAGGAGGTATTACGACATCCTCGCCGATATCCTATAGGATATAAAAAAAATAACCTGTCAAGGGGACGTCGGACTTACGCAATTAGTGTTCCGTACGTTGATTGCTTTTAAAAAGAAGATTTTTTGTTACTGAGGTATAAAATGACTTCACAAAATACACCCCAGATGAGTTTTCAACAAAGTTTTTTTTCCGATCTTTACTGAAAACTGATGACCTTGAATTTTTTTTATATACTAAATAAATTATTAAAGCTAATGCAGTCGTTATAATTTTCGGTCAATCTACACCCAGTGGAGGATATTCCAGAATTTTTTCAAAATTTTTTAATTAGTATTTTCCGGGATACGATTTTTTCTCAATTTTTTAAAAATAATACAAAGAAAAGTGTGCGCAAGTATTACATTATATATTTTTTTGAACTGGTAACCTGGTAAAAAAAAAATTTTTCACTTCCGATTTCACCCCCCAAAACTAACCCCTTAAGTCAAAATTTAAATTTCCCAACTATGGTACACGGCTCTGATGAGGCCATCAATTTCTATATTAGTGCCAAATTTCAACTTTCTATTAGCAAACATGTGTTGCTGGTATTTTATTATTTCTACATGTAATAATAAATAAAGAAACTAGGTTTTTTCCCCTCAACGATAAAAACCGTATTCTACGTATACTTGTCTCTAGAGGCGTCCACGGTTGTGTATAGCAGTCATCTCCGTTGATCGGAGAAAAACGCAAGCTAAGGCGGGTCTATTTATACACAAGGCGTCCCATAAAAAGGTATAATTTTAAAATATTTGTAGCAGAAGAGCAAATTGAATAATTCAAAAAGCCTTTTTTGCATATCAGACTAGAGTTGTTGGGAAATTAATTCCTGAAAGTAATATCTTCTAAAAAAAGCAAACGGTGAAATTATTGGTCTCTGTTGGATACATTGTTTCATCAACGCTGCCATTCTTAGCGGATATTTTCCTTTAGTTGTTCCAGGGCTAAAGGATTGCTGGTGTAACTTTAGTTTTGAGATGTTTTCGCAAGTAAAAATCCATCTGCTTCACATTAGGGTTACGTGGGGGGCTAACTTATTTCATCTCTTTTGAGAACTACGAGGCTGGTTTGAAAAGTCCGTGCAAAGTCCGAGAAATGGCACCACCGGCACGTATCGAGGTCATGTTTAGTTAGTAGCATCTCTTAAATGAACGCACACCAAGTTTCAGCCATATTGGTATATTTCTTTGTGTTTGGCATTCGTGTGAATCAAGGAAGTCGAGTGATTTTCAAGAAATGGACGAAAAAGAATTTCGTGTGGTGATTAAACATTACTTTATGAAAGGCAAAACGCCTCAGAGAGACTAAAGAGAAGCTTGATAAACATTATGGTGACTCTGCACCTTCGATTAGAACAGTTTAAAAGTGGTTTCAAAATTTTCGGACTGGCCATATGGGCACAAGTGACGCTGAACGTTCTGGACGGCCTGTGGAGGTTACGACTCCAGAAATCATTGATCAAATCCATGATATGGTGATGGATGACAGAAGAGTTAAGGTGCGTGAGATTGCTAGTGCTGTGGGCATCTCGACTGAACGGGTACATAATATTTTGCATAAATATTTGGACATGAGAAAGCTATCCGCAAGATGGGTGCCGCGATTGCTCACGCTTGACCAAAAACGGAATCGTGTGAAGTGTTGCAAGGAAGGTTTGCAGCTGTTCCAGAAGAATCCGGAGGACTTTAAGCGTCGTTTCGTCACTGTGGATGAAACATGGATACATTACTATACTCCTGAGACCAAACAACAATCTAAACAATGGGTTACCAAGGGGGAATCTGCACCAAAAAAGGCGAAGACCGTTCCTTCGGCCGGAAAGGTTATGGCGACTGTCTTTTGGGATTCGCAAGGGATAATCCTCATCGACTATCTGGAAAAGGGTAAAACTATTACAGGTGAATATTATTCATCGTTATTGGACCGTTTGAAAACCGAGCTGCAAGAAAAACGCCCGCGATTGGCCCACAAGAAAGTCCTTTTCCATCACGACAACGCACCAGCACACACCTCAGCAGTTGTGGTCGCAAAATTAATGGAAATAGGATTCCAACTCGTTTCACACCCCCCCTATTCTCCAGACTTGGCTCCCTCGGACTACTATTTGTTCCCCAATTTGAAGAAATGGCTGGCGGGGACAAAGATTTTATTCAAACGAGGAGGTGATTGCAGACACTAATGGATATTTTGCAGACTTGGACAAATCCTATTATTCGGAAGGGATCAACAAACTAGAACATCGTTGGACGAAGTGTATAAGCCTAAAAGGAGACTATGTCGAAAAATAAAAAAGGTTTACCCCAAACACATAAGTAGTTTCTATTTTTGCACGGACTTTTCAAACCAGCCTCGTAATTTGTTGTGGATTGAGATGTGCTTGGAAGTGACAGATGTTGCTACATATCCTACTGAAACTAGGTTCTATTGCTATAACTAGCAAAATTTTGTAAAGTAGACGCGAAAAATATGATATATTGCTTGAAATTCGCAATTGTTGTGCAACCACTGTTATCATCAAAGAAGTAAGGGAGGATTATTCCTCTTGTTGATATTGCAGCCCAAGTCGTTAGTTAGTTAAAAATTCTGTTTACTGACGTATCCTTTAAGGTGTATCCGAAAAAAAAGACGTTGCAAAATGATGAAAAACGTTCAAACATTTGATTAATGAAGTTGCGCCTCTAAGCAGTATCAGTTGGCTTTAATTCTCATACAACATACGCACGAGGCATTTTAAGAGATTTTTACTCTTCGAGTTTAGAACACTGAATAGAAGTTTAACGTGTCTGCCTTCTACGCCGCACTCTGGGAAAAATAAGGCATTTTTTGGACAAAAATCGAAACATGACTTACGTTTTGACCAATTTGAATAATCTTTTTTTTTAAACACTCGTGAACACTTCTAGTTTACTCTCCAACTGCTGACTTTTAAATAAATTGACTTATTGTGATTATATCTGATATATCGTTTATATAAAAAATACATATTTACCCCATATTAGGAATAGTACAAAATTCAACTAAATTTTGTATTTTTACGTATATACTTAGATATATTAACCTTCTCAATTTGAATTCCAAGATATTATTTAAAAAAATGTGATACTCTAACCTCAAAAAATAGCTTCCACTTGCAAATATTCTTAATTGTAAGAATGGAATAGTTCTTTACTGCACACATCTATCTGAATATGATAACTTTGTGCTTTTAGATCTAGCTGATAAAGGACTGACATCAAAATTGTCCTTGTAAATGACTTTGTAACCTCAAAAAAGCTTAAAAACATCAATATTCTTGGCTATATTTTATTCTTTATATAGTTTATAAAAAGTATTTAAAATACAATACCTTTTTATATGTAGATTAACAGATAGACGAACAAAAAGCTACGTATAGTAAGTTTAAACCTAACATAACATAAAAGGTCGAATCATGAACGAGCAGAAAGGCATATACTACTAGCTTTAAATTTAACATAACCCAATGCATCAAGTCATAAGTGAGCAGAGAGGCATATACTACAAGCCTTCAACCTAACATAACCTAATGCAACAAGTGATAGGTGAGCAGATAGGGCATATACAGGGTGGCCCAAAATTACCGAAGGGGTTTGAGTTCATTATAACTTTTTATTTAAGACATAATTATAATTTTTTTTTTAAATACAGTATATTAATGGAGAATATTTTTAATTTAATTATGAAAAATTATATCTCGCAAGTGGTGGCCATTTTCTGCTTCGCATATTCGTGCTCTTTCCAAAACATTTTCCATAACCTTTCGCAAAACTTCAGGTGTTATGTTGTTGATTTCGTCGCGTATATTGTTTTTTAATTGCTGGATGGTTCTAGGCTTATTAATATAGACTTTTCCTTTCAAATAACCCCAAAGGAAAAAGTCTGGAGCGGTTAAATCCGGTGAACGCGGAGGCCAATTAAAATCGCTTGTACGCGAAATAATTCGTTCACCAAAGATGTCGCGTAAAAGAGCCATTGTGTCCCTCGCAGTGTGCGTTGTGGCTCCATCCTGTTGGAACCATACTTGCGGATGGTTTTCCACGGCTGGCCTTAAAAAATTTTCCAACATTGTCCGATATCGAACACCAGTGATGGAAACGGCGACACCGTGTTCATTTTCAAAAAAATATGGGCCTATTATCCTTTCCGACGAAACACCGCACCAAACAGTACACTTAAGTGGGTGTAATTGTCGCTGTTGAACTACTCTTGGATTTTCCGTAGCCCATATCCTGCAGTTTTGCCTATTAACGAACCCATTTAATTGGAAATGGGCTTCGTCGCTCATAATTAAATTATGAATAAAATCATGATTTTCTTCTGCTTTTTGCCGGAAATAAATTTCATAATCAAGTCGTTGCTGGTAATCTGTCGGTTTCAATTCTTGGACAAGCTGAATTTTGTATGGAAACATTCTTATTGTATGCAAAATTCTCTGCAGCGACGCTCGTGAGAGGCCAAGTTGTGTCGAACGTCTCCTGGTTGATGTTTCTCCATCTTCCCGAATACTCTCCTGTACCCGTTCAATATTGTCATCCGTGTGCACCGTTCGTCGTCTGCTGGCACCAGGAAGGTTCCTTACTGCCCCTTGTTGTCGAAAATTTGCAACCAGACGGTTTATTGTTGACTCTGAGGGTCCAACCCGCACATTAAAATAACGACGATATGCACGCTGAGTCAAAACAATGGACCGTTAATTTGAGAAATAAAGTTCAACGATTTGGGCACGTTGTTCAATTGTGTACTGTTCCATTTTAAATTCCCCAAGTCTTCTTTACAAAATACTGAAAAGAAATAAAAGACAAAATTATAATAAAAAAGTTATAAGGAATTCAAACCCCTTCGGTAATTTTGGGCCACCCTGTATAACGAAATTTAAACTTAACATAACCTAATGGTAAGAGACATTAGAGAGCAGAAACGTATACACTGTACATGCCTTTCTGCTTGTTCATGACTTGACCTATTAGGTTATGTTAGGTTTAAGCTTACCATACGTAGCTTTTTGTTCGCTCATCAGTCAATCTACTTATAAAAAGCTATTGTATTTTAGATACTTTTATGAATTATATAAAAGAAATTCCCTACTTATAACCAAGAAATTGATGTTTCTAAGCTTTTTGAGTCCTTTATCAGCTAAATCAAAAAGCACAAAATAATATTCAGATAAATTTGTGCAGTAAAGAACTGTTCCATTCTTACGATTAAGAATGTTTTCAACTGGAAGCTATTTTTAGTGTTCCGTACGGAACACTTATAAGATGACTTCAGGGTCTGTCACACCCGATTTTTTCCGAAACTATTTGTCATAGAAAGTTGAAATTTGGTAATAATTTAGGAATTGATGTCCTCATCAGAGCCGTGTAGTTTTGAGAGTTAAATTTTGACTTAAGGGGTTAATTTTGGGGGGTGAAATCGGAAGTGAAAAAAAAATATTTACGAGGTCATCGAGTGTGGTCTCAAATGAAAGCTTGTGAAAATACGAGTAAAATATATATATATATATATATATATATATATATATATATATATATATATATATATATATATATATATATACATATATATATATATATATATATATATATATATATATATATATATATATATATATATATATATATATATATATAATATAATATAATATAATATAATTGCGCACACTTATCTTTGTATTATTTTTAAAAAATCGCTGTCCCCCCACCTTATCTCGAAAAGTACTGATCAAAAAATTTTGAAAAAAGTTCTGAAATATTCTCCACGGGGTGTAGTTTGAACGAAAATTATCACCTTTAATATATCACCTTTAATAATTTATCTGATATATAAAAAAAAAACAAAAATTTCAAGGTCATCAGTTTTCAGTAAAGATTGGAAACAAACTTTGTTGAAAACTCATTTGGGGTGTGTTTTGTGAAGCCACTGATCATTAAAACCGTAACAAAATTTTTTATTCTAAAAGCAATCAACGTACGGAACACTAATTGTGCAAGTTCAACTTGCACTTGACCGGTTATTTGAGGTTAGAGTATCACATTTTTGTTTTAAAATTATCTTCAAATTCGAATTGAAGACGTTAATATATCTAAGTATATACGTTAAAATTCTAAATGTAGAATTTTGTACTATTCCTAATATGGGGACAGGACAGTATACACATTCTGTGCGAATGTCCTGCACTAATGGTCAAGAGATATAGATACTGGGGTCAACTGTTCTGTGAACCCAAAGATCTACCAGAGGTCGGGGTGAGTAACCTATGTCTCTTAACAGAAAATGCCGGACTAGGGCTGCAACCTTGACTTGACTCAGTAGGGAGTCACAGAAGAACTTTTAGATCTAGGTGACACCAGGGTGTCACTCAATGTACCACCCACACACTTTACTGCTACTACTAATATGGGATAAATATGTATTTTTCATATAACTATTATATGATCAGATACATATTAATCATAATAAGTCAAATTTAATTAAAAATCTGCAGTTGGAGAGTAAACTAGAAGTTTTCACGAGTATTTAAAACAAAAATTATTCAAATTGGTCAAAACGTAAGCCACGTCTCGACTTTTGTCCAAAAAATGCCTTATTTTTCCCATAGGGCGCCGGAAACCCGTGTTCGATTTTCGTCTCGGGAAATAACAAAAATAAAAAAAAAAAATGATAACGTGATGGTTGTCTCTCTTGGGAAGGCAGTGGCCACTCGTAGTATCATGTTTAGTAGTGCCCTCTCACTTTGAAGATTCGGAACCGGCATTAAACTGTAGGTCCCCATTATCTGTGAAATACTTAAAAAGGCACGAACCACAGGCAAAGGCGAGCTGGTCACCTACTTTCGCGTCGGATATAGCACTTCGAGAAGAATCATGCAGTGTGCTTTATTGTTCTAATTTAAGCTCTTGCCTTGAGATGGTATTGAGGTTTGCTAAATCTTTTCTGTATCGGTGATGTTGAAATGGCAAGATGAATTAGATAATCATATGTTTTTGTAAAATATGTTTTGTATGTAATTGCCCCGCCTTTATGTTGTAAAAGTTGTACCTTTAGCTAATTTAGCTGCCCTATCTTATTTGTTTTTTTTTATTATTTGTAAATAAATTTCTAAATTCTTTTCTTTCTTGTAGATCCAAAGACTGGGATACAAAATGGCTACCAAAAGAAAAGAAGTTAAAGACGCTCAAAATACTAATGGTAATATAGTACAAAATAATGTTAACAGTAAAATAACAAAGAATGTGACGACAGAAGCGCAGAAGAAACAAAAAGAAAAAGATAAGAATGAAAGAGAGAGTATAGTATTATGGAAGAAACCAGTCTTGACGTTAGAATATTTTTTTAGAGAGTGCGTTGAGTTGGTCACTCATTATGGTAGAAGGTAAGGGTGCATCCATATTATGAATAGGTGCATTTTTTACTGTCCCACTCTATTTCCATTCATCATATTAAAAAAAATCACCACTAAACCATAGTAATCCCAATATAGTAGCGAAACTCAGGGGTAACCGTATAGAAAAATCAGGTCTCAGTTTTCAAGAGGTCATGTGGCAGTCCGCCACGTTAAAAAGGGGACCCGCGGGAGATTTTGATTAGAAATAATGTTACTATGCAAAGTTTTATCATTCAAAATCATAGATATTATTCAAATGTTTGAAAATTTTTGATTTAATAAAATGTCAAGTTAATGTAGCATGAGTAATATAAAAAAATAACCGGTCAAGTGTAAGTTGAACTTGCCCAATTAGTGTTCCGTATGTTGATTGGTTTTAAAATAAAAATTTTTGTTACGGAGGTATAAAATGATCAATGACTTCACAAAACACACCGCAAATGAGTTTTCAACAAAGTTTTTTTTTCCGATTTTTACTGAAAACTGATGACCTTGAAATTTGTGTTTTTTTATATACCAAATAAATTATTAAAGGTAATGCATTCATGATAATTTTCGTTCAATCGACACCCACATTTTTTCAAAATTTTTTAATCAATACTTTTCGAGATAAAGGGGGGACAGCGATTTTTGGCAATTTTTTAAAAATAATACAAATACAACTTTCTATGTCAAGTAGTTTCGGAGAAACTCTGGTGTGACAGACGCCGAAGTGATCTTACAAGTGTTCCGGATGGAACACTAAAAAACAAAAAGAATGTTGCGCTTTGATTTGGAAAACTTGACAGGAAGGCATTTTCAAAAAAAAATGTTGCAGTCTTTGCATTTTTTCCAGGGGATGGAATAGACATATCATAATTTTTGCGCAAATTTTCATTTTTAGTTGCTACACGCCAAATCTTTGCTCCATAACCAAAAAAATGTCATAAGAGAAATAGCTTCTCAGAATTATTCAATTTATCCGCGTACGATTTCTTACGCAATTGATTTGCTTTAATTAAATCACTTACCTTTTGACATCTTTAGAGAAGAAGAAGAAACTCACTCCTGGAGTACTTTTTGAATTATTTTTACAATTTTCAACGACTCAACAATAACCTCCTTTTCCCGTGATTATATAAATTGTTTGTCAACCTTTTCGATCTCTTCCTTCTGTCTTCAAATTCATATAAACTGCAGTCACATCAAGAAATGATCGACAATACATTTCAAAAGATACATTCAGAGATCAGATATAAACATTGAACGGCCATTTTGAAAGGACCCGTCGACGCAGGCGCCGCTAAAATCTTGTCACCAACTTGGAGCTCACTTTCGCTACTATATTGGGTTTACTGCGAGTAAACTTAGCTTTTTTATGAATGAATCGACATCGATTACAATTTGAAAATTTGGCAGAAATTTTCTTCGGTTCGATTTTATTAGTTAATTACCTGAAGTTAATAATTTTTATTTTTTTCAGCTTTTTAGCAAATAAAGCACTAGTCACTTTATTGGGGATCTCAGTATTATCATTATATTTATTAGTTAATTTAAAGGGGCCACACCAACATATAGTACACGGTGTATATTATAAAATTTTATGGTGTCTTTACTGGATAGGATTAGGTAAGTAAAAGTTTTGTTTAATAGATTAGTAGCGAGTATCACTCTTTGAAAAACTGTTTTTAAAACATGATTTTTATTAATTACCTAGAAAGTAAAGTTCAAAAATTATTTTAAAAATAAAATCATTGAGTGGTTTACTCCTAGTTAACTTAATTTAAAGGATCTTGTTAATTAACATTGCAGTAAGGGCCTTTACTTATAGTCATTTCTAAAAAATTTCATTCATTTGTGCTAGGATGATTTTTAGAGATGTAACGGGTACCCCGTTTACCCGGTCAAAACCGGGTACCAGGCTGATTTGGCCGGATACCCTGCCAAATAAAAGCAAATTAAAAGTAACATTTATTTCAAAATATGCACAAGAGAAATGTAACAACAACAAACCTAAACTGTTTATATTAGTACAAAACTAACATTAAAATTTTATTATTTAAAATCTAGCAAAGATAAATTGCGATGTATAGCCTGCCTCAAAATATAAGATCCTAATTTTTGCCGTTTTAAGTGGGCAATATAAAAATTCTGACCTTTTGTTTATGATAGGTTGTAGAGATGGACTAAGAATTTTATTCATTAATGCAAATAAATAAAATTATAAGTGTTTTTGGAGATGTTTATTTATAGATGCATGTAAAAACAAATGGATAAGAAGTACAATTATACAGTTTGAATGAATGGGGTTTACAAGAGGGGACATATTGTAAAAATAAAAATATATTTTAACTTAAGCCCAATTCGGTTTCACTATCACTGTCATCAGCTGAGGTAATTATCAGTGATTTTATATTATTTACGTAAATATATGAATCTTCAACTTTAACAACGTGCTGAATGGAATTCTTCCAGCTTTCACGAGCTATATCATTTATAACTTTTTTTACTAATTCAACCATTGACACGCTTAAAGTAGGAGACACATTTTGTGCCCTTATTTTTGATTTAATTTGATGCCAAATGTGTTCAATTGGATTAAACACATAATAATACGGAGAAAGCCGCAAAACAGTGTGTCCCATTTTTTTTGAGCCATACTATCACAAACATATTTCTTTTTCAATTTATAGTCTTTGAAAACTTCCAAAAGATAACTTTTTTATAACTAAAGTAAAAATAAATGTCATTTTCTAACATATATTCCTGTTTTTCCGATTTGGTGTTGGCTGCATTAGGAACCTTATTTAGTAGGCGACTATGGTAACTTCCATTGTCCATAACTATAACACTCTGTTCGGGGATATTTGGCAAAAGGGAATTTTGAAAACAATTTTCAAAAAGTTCTGCGGTCGTGTCTTCGTGATAGTCCAAACTAGAATCTTTTATGTTTTTTGCAGACAATAGTAGACAATTTGAAACCCAGCTGTTTTCAGATCCAGCATGCAAAATGGTTATTCGTTTACCTTTATTTGAAGGTGCGTTAGTCTCACATACTGTACTGCTGTTAACTTACCACCCTTTTTGCACAGTGTCATGGGTATCGAACCATGTTTCGTCAAGGTAAATTATTGGCCAATTCTTTGATCGATACTTTTTAATTTCTTGTTAATGAGTATGTCGCAAGATTCGTAATCTTTGTGACTCCATCACTACTTGCCTTTTGTTGATTTTTCGGAACGTGAATCCCATTCTTAAGAGAATTCTGGGAAGGGTTGATCGGCCACAGTGTATATTGGTCCCGTCCTGCACCAGTCTTAATTTTATTTTGTCTAGTGTCGACACCACCTGCTCTTCATACATAGAATATATTTTTCTCCTGATGACGTCTTTTGCACAATCTTCTACATGATGCATTTGAAAATCTTTCCGTTTTTTTCTGTTCCTGAGTGATGGTTTTCCTACAATACTCTTAATCGTAGAAATTGGGATGTTTGTTAGTTCACTGGTTTCTTGCGAAGCACTTTGTTTAGTCAAATTTCTTTTTACCAAACTGCCGTAAACATTTTTTTTAGCGTCAAGTGATAAATGTTTTCTCTTGCGATAGCCACTATGGCAATTTTCCCACGGACGCCACATAATTAAAATAGAACCGTTATGTTGTAAGTTGTAAGTAAAACTAAAAATAAAAATAATAAAAAGTATCTTTCGAATCGTAATGGGGAGTTGTGGTCATGAGGCCTATATTATCAAATATTTAAAGGGCTCCAAACCGGGTTGCCAGGTAGTAAATATATAGGTAAAACTGGATCCAATATGTTTGCAGGTGCAAGTGAGGGCGGTATACAAAGGAGGTAAAATAAAAATACGTTTATCGTAATACCTGGCAACTATGCACAAAACGTTAATAGGGTCGTTTATTGCCCCATTGAAAAAGCAAAAAGGCAGGATCTTATATCTGGGGATTTACTATAGATATGTTAGTATTTCTCCATTTTCAAACGACAATCTGTTCATTTTTTTCCATTTTATCATTTCAACCTGAAAAAATAATCTTTCACTAAATATGGAAGTGGCTGGTGCTGATAGAAACTGAAGGGGGTATTCTGGTCTAGCGATCCAGATTTTATGCTATTTTGGGAGACAAGTATAAGTGTTATTGTAAAATGGTTATTACAATATATTTAATGTTTGAAATATGTTTGCAAATTTCTTTACTACTGGACAATTACAAATAATCATTGTTAAAAATATATGAAAAGAACGCGTAGAAAAAAACGGTGCTCGATGGTGACCATGAACCAGAATGAAAAAAAAAATCGGAAAAATGTAGAAAATGGCGCCATGTGGAATATTGAATATCGATTTTTGACCATTTTTTTCTCCTTTGAAGGGCTGTAAAAAATACAAAACAAAAATTTTTGACTTCATCGGGATGGAAGCTATAGCCACATATATGCTGAAGATTTGTGCACAAGCATGACTCACTGGTTTTTGAGATATCATGGTCGTCAATTTGATGATTTGAAGAAAAACGCGTTTAAAGTTTTGTGTACTGATTACACAAACACTTTTACTTACGATCAGTCAGCTATTCCAGATTCATAAAGTAAATCTTCTTTCTCAAAAAATCATGCAGAACTGATAATTCTTCCCTATGTTGTGCGTTTTCTTTCTTCTCGAGCAAAATCGGAAAAGCGCGGCTCCAACCGAATTATTAATGTTGCGAATCGAGCGAAATGGTTTTGCAGAAATATTCTCTATACTAAATAGTTTCAAAATATGCAAAAAAATCAACTTTTTGAACCCCCTAGATCAGAATACCCCCTTCAGTCCTGTACAAAATTTACGTGAGACTAATAGTTTTCAAGATATGAGGCTGAGAAATTTTGGAGAAAAGCGCATACTCCACTATACAATTTGACGCATTTATGTGTAAAAAAGCTGTTTAATACACACACACCCCTATAATTCTTCCGCTCTGAGGTGTTCTTCAAGTGGACTCTTCTTCATAGTAATGATAGTCACGATTTTGCATTGCAGCTGTCTAAAATTCCATTGTAATTTCAAGGGTTAGTGTACACCTGAAAATATTAGATTAAGCATTTTGTCCCTTTGAAAACTCAATTTAACGCTACGAATCGAATAGTTCGGACGTTTTATTCGTATCAAAACACTCTGTAATTCTATTACAATAGCTAATAACACTCGTTTCATTTATAATGAAACTTTGTCGAGTGGCTCGTGATTGTTGTTCGCAACAACTAGAAATGGTGATGAATCGAAAGGGGTGATGAACATATTGATAATTTACAAAACATAAATACTCTGACTGTGCATGTTGAGTGTCGTGAAAACTATACGAAGAAATTCAACATTGAATCATATAAGAAACGTCATGTGAGTGGTTCTCCTTCAACGTCTCGATGCTCTCCTCGTAAGCATAGATCAAACTCGTTGTGTATTTTTTTGTGGTGAACTAGCCAGCGAGAAAGTAGAGAAAAAAAAGTATAAAAAATATCGAGGAAGTATCCGACATGTAAGTACGTGATCATTCAAGGATACTGTAATACGAGCCGCAGATGCGCGCAACGACAGTTACGGGAGAGCTGTAGAGAATCGTATCAACTTTTAATTCGACTTAGTTGCTGCTAATGCTATCTACCATAATACATGTTTTGATCATTTTATTTTGTCAACTTCTGATCGGAAGAAAGATCGTCCAGCAGACGAGGATATTTCAATTCAGTGAATGAAATTTTTTATTATATAGAATATAATGATTATTGTCAATACACTCTAGGAGAGAGTGCTTAAAAGTCATGTTCCAGCCGATCAAACAATAATATCTAAATTGATTGAACGATATGGTATCATCGTTAATCTCAAATCCAAATAAAAGATAATTATTTGCTTTCACGATACTCAGGTAAATGCCTTATGCGCGTCGTGGTATAATAGGAAAAAAAAATTCCAAGAAAAACCACGCCTTGCATCGTAACGCTCAAGTTTTCTCAGCCTCATATCTCACGTAAATTTTGTGTAGGACCTTTTTTATGCAGATTTTGACGATGAACAAACTTTATAATAACTAAACCAATAGTTTACGAAATATTTGAGGAAAACTGATTTTCGCGAACTTTGGTCATCGATAACTTTTTTTGCCGACACGATTTCGCATTGGACTTTTGACACAGTATTTCTGATATTGAGACAAAGAAAATCTTGAAGGAAAATCTTCACTTGAATTTTTTCAGGAGATTGGCCATTTTTTTGTATAAAGTAACTGGACTAACACTCATGAAGGTGTTTCCACATGATCAGAACTTTGTATTATGCTTGTCTCAAATTTAATCTGTGCCAATTGAACAGAACAAAAGTTGACATGAACATATCTATGAACCGTTATAATACACTGTATAATTCGCCCATTTAATATATCTTTTTTATTTTCAGGTGTATTATCATCAGTAGGTTTAGGTACGGGGCTTCATACGTTCCTGTTATATTTGGGGCCTCACATAGCTGCAGTGACGCTGGCGGGTTACGAATGTGGTAGTTTAAATTTTCCGGAGCCTCCGTATCCAGAAGAGTAAGTATACTAATGAGTCTTGAAATCTCAACTCTTTGTTGCAATCGTGTGGAACATTTAGAAAACTCCTTGGGCGGAGAATAATCTACCATAAGATTAGAAAATGGAATAAAAATAAGACTTATAATAGCAGTTTCTGTGTAGCGTTACCTTGATGACGTTTTTTGACGAGCATTTTCTTTAAGTTCTTATAAGATTCACGCTAATTAGTAAAAAGTTCCCTTCTTCCTCTATCTCTTGGTTAAATACATTTATTTGTTAACATACTTGTTTTTTAGCATCGTTTGTCCTGCCGAAGGCGACGAAGGCAATATTCCAGTGACGATATTAAGCATAATGGCCAAAGTGAGATTGGAAGCAATGTGTTGGGGTGCGGGAACAGCTTTAGGAGAACTGCCGCCTTATTTTATGGCTAGAGCAGCTAGACTGTCAGGGTAAGTTCTTAGTAAATTTCTTTTTGTTGTGCCCATACAGGTTTTTTTTTATGGGCATAGCTCACATACTGCAAGAAAATCCCTAAAGCGCTACAGGAGCAACGCAGGTGCGGAAAAAGCGATTCACGTTGGTTTTGAATTGCTGTAAATTGCACTCAGTGGGAAACACAGTCGTGGGAAAAATCATTCCAAAGGGATGAGGTTCTCCATATAAATGACTGCTTAAAAAGGGTTGTACAGGGAGTAACAAGCTGAACTTCATATGGATGTAAAGTATTAACGGGTCCTATATTTCTAGCATGCACCTCTTTGGAAGGGATTATGCTTGCTATATCCATCGAACACTTTCCACGAAATACTTGTAAAGGGTGTCCCAAAATTCTCGCAAGAAGTAATTTTGATAGAAAACACAGGTTTTTAATTAAAAATTGTAATTTTTTTATTGAGTCATAAAGTATACAGTATAGGGTTATGTATGGAATAACATATCGGGTAAATTGCCTCTACGGTTTTGCTGGCACATACGCACTCTTTTGTCGAAATTTTCCATGACCGTTTTGCATAAATGTGGCTGAATTTCGTTGATACAGCGCTTAATTTCCTCCTTCAAGTCGTGGTTGGTCGTGGGCTTGTTGGCATAAACCTTAGACTTTAAAAAACCCCAAAGAAAAAAGCCTAACGACGTTAAATCGCATGATCTGGGCGGCCAATTCTGATCTCCAAAACGAGATATTACACGACCAGGAAATGACTCATGATTGATTTGTTTCTCGGGCTGTATGGCATGTGGCATCGTCTTGTTGAAACCACATGTCGTCCACATCCATATCTTGCAATTTAGGCACTCTTCGTTGTGCGTGGTCAGTAAGCTTCAGTTCTTGAGTCAATTGAACTTTGTAAACATAATTATGCAATTCTTTCATGAGAATACGTTGTAGAGAGCTTCTCGAAATGTCCAATTCTTGACCACGGTGCTGAATTGATGTTCCTGGAGTCTCGGCAACACTCTCAATGTTTTGTGTTGAAGGACGGCCAGAACGTTTAAGATCACTAATCGATCCAGTCTCTAGTATTTTTCTATTAATCTCTTCACCGTTGATGAGGTTAAATCACTATTCCGACCATATTTTGTACGAAGATTCCGAACTGTAGCTGCCAAACTTGCATTATTTTTAAAATATTGCTCAACAATAAAAACACATTGTTCTTTCGTGTAGCGCTCCATTTTTAATAACCCTGAACTGTTAGCTGTCACACTGTGTTTTTTGTTTTGTTGGCAACACTTTACCATACAAATAGCGCCAAATTCAAATCTTGCGTGAATTTTGGGACGCCCTTTAGAATAGACTCAAGTCGCCAACTTTTCTGCGATGTTTCAGTGAATAAAGATTGCTGGTCAGTCCAATCAGGCTTCTGATTGGACTGATCTCTTCTTAACAGAATCAAATAAATGCAGTGTATGTTTGGGAGCAGAGCCCCAAATATTGAAGCAGTATTTCATCGTTGGTCGTATTTGAGCTTTTTACAGAATTAACAGTTAGTGTTGAGTGTAAAGCTTTCTAGTTTTAAACAATATTCCTAGCTTTGAAGAAGCTCTCTTTGCTATGCTTACAAGATGTTCATACCAATACATATTTGCTCTCAAATTAACGCCTAGCAAATTTAGTACCCATATGAGTTGGGTCACAGCTTCTAAAAGGTTCGTACATGTTTTCTTTTTGAGACCTGTCCCAATATCATGATGCTGTAAAATATCTTAGGATCTATTTTGTTTTCAGTTGATTCATAAATTAAACATGCCAATTCCTTCTATGAAACTTCAAATAGGAAGTTTCTTTCTCTAAAACCTGCAGTACTTCCCGTTCAAACCAGGTTTCTATTAACTTTGATGTATGCTTTGGGTCGTTGTTGTGCAGAAGTATCACTTAGTTTTCTTTATATAACATATTTTAAACAGTCTATTTGAGATAAATCTGAAGAATATTGTGGTAAATTTCTTTGTTTATATTTCCTTCAATTTCTGCATGGACTTGGCTTTGGATGTTGTGAAACACTCTCGTATTATAAAGTTACTTCTACCCTACTTCACAGTCTGTACAAAATCCTTTACCTACTCTACTTTTTCAGCTCCTCTGTGTTCATCAGTAAGATATCTTGTAATGTTAGTTTTATCTGACCAAATAACTTTAACGTCAATCCCAAGCATATGATTTCTTTTTGAAAGATTTCCGAATTCTATGAGTGACGATGCTGGAGGAATGAAGTGCCCCGACATTACTAAAAACTGCTGTCTGGGTTTTGGAGCGTTAAATTCTACTTGATTACTTTCACCCGAAGATAGAATTTCTTCTAGATCTTTGTTAAGTTAAACGACTTCTTGCTGGTTGTGAATATTTACATAAGTAGCCGATGTTCGAGCTTTCACAGCGAATGAAAAATGAGAAAGAGAATGGGAGACAGCATGAAGCTTTAGGGCTCACCGGCGTTGATAGTGAAGGTGTTGGAAAAAATCCGTCGACTGCCACCCGTAAAAAATGCTCTTTGAGGAAACACGAGAGCCATAAATAGAACTTTTTAGACGTACCATAAGAACATAGCTTAGCCAATAAACCATCGTGTCAAACACGGTCGAATATATTGGATATATCAAGTACAACCGGTCGAGATTCTCCAAAGTGTTCAATTACATTGTTCCAAACATGTGTTACTTAAGTTAGAAGATTTGCTGTTGATCTTTGCTTACGAAAGCTATATTGATGGTCACTAATAATATTCAAATCTTTAAGGTATTTTAGAAGATGCTGATTAATAACTTTTTCTATAGCTCAGTCGTCTGGGGTTTTGAGCTCTCATTAAATGTTACTAGGCTACGTTATGGCACACAGGTAGTTTTTTGGACGTAGAATACGATAAAAAAGTTTGCTAAAATTTAATGTACGCTAAGCCCACAAAATTCAAAATAAAATCAAGAATTCGGTTTTTCGGTAATATCTCGAAAAATAAAAAAGATATCGAAAAACTAACGTGAAAGAGCGGAAATATTTACAAAAATAGCATATAGATTTTTTTTTCCAGGTTTTTTTTTTATTAGCGTGTGAATTTATTAAAAATTCAGATGAGTCAAAAAGTGTAGCGCCCCAAACAGGTTAAATTGAGAAAGTCGACGCGCACCGCTCGTATTACTTGTTTTGTGTGTGAAAAGAAAATTAAAAGATAGCTTTTTGAAGAGGAGACTTGTAGCTTTCGCCCCCCCCAAGCCCCCCCCCCCCCCCCCCCCCGCCCCCCCCCCCCCCGATGATACTAATAGTTTTTATTTTTGTTGCTTTATAATTTGTAAAACTTAAAACGAAATTTTTGTTTGCTTGATTTTAACGGGCATACAGTAAATTACAAATATTTAGTAATATATATATATATATATATATATATATATATATATATATATATATATATATATATATATATATATATATATGTATGTATATATGGTTCTTTTGTTTTAAGGATAGAGAAATTACATCACGTTCTAGTTAGAAGTTTATTGAAAACGTTTCGCCTAATTTTTAGGCTTCTTCAGTTCATCTAAAAATTGAAATTTTCTGTTTTGGATATTCAATAGAACGCACAATTTTTTTTTAATTATAAATATATAAAATTCTTAAACTTACAATACAATGTAGAAGGTGAAAATATATATATATATATATATATATATATATATATATATATATATATATATATATATATATATATATATATATATATATATATCATTATTAAAGTTTCATTATAAAAATAATTAAAAATACCCACATATGTCAATAATAAAAAGAGTAAAAATACCTAACGCGGCGAAGAGATGAATGAAAAAAAATAAAATTACATAGAGCTTGTCGAATCCCCGTTTCACCCACATCCTCTGAAGTAATACTCCCCAAAGCTATAGGTTCCTTCAATGCTTCGATTATTGTACATGTTATTTTTAATTTAAAATCGATATTTCGTTTCGTTATCGTGACAATAGACAGACATACCGATGGAAATTAGAGACTA
This sequence comes from Pachyrhynchus sulphureomaculatus, assembly GCA_019049505.1. Classification (NCBI taxonomy): domain Eukaryota; kingdom Metazoa; phylum Arthropoda; class Insecta; order Coleoptera; family Curculionidae; genus Pachyrhynchus; species Pachyrhynchus sulphureomaculatus. The sequence goes on from CM032448.1 coordinate 32,022,388, forward strand.
TAGTTTTTGTAATTGTAATCTAAGGACTCTGAAACATAAAAAAATGCAAAAATCTCGGGATTGATTTATTCATGAATACTTTCAAGCTCGCTTTGTTAACGATGAATATAGAAGAAAAAGACACTAATGTTTCTTTCTAGCCGCTTATTTTTTTCTGTTTAATTATTTTAGGATAGATCCTGACGATGAGGATGAAGAGTTAAAAGAATTCGAAGAGCTACAGAAAAAAACAGCAAAATAGGGAAAAACTGTCAATTATAGAAAGAGGAAAATTGTTTGTCGAAGAACTGGTGCAGAAAGTAGGATTCTTTGGCATCTTGGCCTGTGCCAGTGTAAGTTTCTATGCAGTGTCTCAATAGAAAACTTTAACAATAACGATAACATGGAACAGAAGTTTCACGGTCTTGGTTTGATAAGGAATCGTGGTTCTGGAGCAACTTTCGAACGTTTCGCCTATGATTACGATACTGTGTTTTAATATCAAATAGTAAAGATTCCTAAAGATAACTCATGCAATTGTGGGTGAAACGTCGGAAAGGTGCTCCAAATTGATATGGTCAAATTTCAAGAACCATCGTTTCATTTCTAAACTTTTTTCGATTTATGTTTTAAAAAAGAAAAATTAATGTTTTTAAAAAGAACAAAACTCAATATGGCATCATTTACATCAGGGGAGGGGCTTTTAGTTGAAATTTTTTCGAACACTCACCAAATAACTTCTATATGAAAGTTAATTAACAACGAAAACACAGCCTTTCAAAGTTTTTTAGAATTTTTTATTCTATAGCTGGAAAATATTTAAATGCTAGCCACTCTAACAAATTCCCTGTACCATTAAGGCACCCCCGTTTGAGCTGTTGTTTGCAATTCTTTTTTCTATAAAAACACTTTTGTTACAACCTACATCTACCCCTAGAAATTGTGTTTTTGAATAGATTTCTTTTAAGTGGAAATGGCATGAATTTATTCTTAATTTTCTCAAACCGCGCCCTGTTTCATACCAACTTTGGCATATTTATAGACACTACAGGCGGTAAAATAGAAAGAAGGACCTGGAAGAAATTCTATTTTGGAGTGACAGTAACTAAGTAGGATTTAACGCTACAAAAATTCAGGCGAAAATTTTTTCTAAAAAAGTTACCATTGCTAAACCCGACGTAGTTATGTCGGGGCACTCCATTCCTCTAGAATCGTCACTCAATTTGTTGGGCGTTAATTTGGGAGCAGATTTGTCTTGGCGTGGACATGTAGCAAACATAGCAAAGAGAGATGGTCAAAAGCTGGGAATATTATTTCAAACTAGAAAGCTTTACACTCCACAACTGTTAATTCTGTACAAATCTCAAATTCGACCAACGATGGAATACCGCTCCCATGTTTGGGGCGCTGCTCCCAAACATGCACTACATCTATTGGACTCTATTTAGAAGAGAGCTGTTCGCCTTATTGGAGACCCAGACCTGACCAGCAACCTTGATTCCTTGGAACATCGAAGAACGATTGGCGACTTAAGGGGGTTTCTCGGTGTGACGGCTAAAATTTGAAACTTATTTCACGAAATGTTTTTCATAACAAAATAAAATCCAATCTTTTCAATTTTCTTTATATGTTATTATTGACATCTTAAACGATACAAGAAATTTTGTATAGTTTATTTAATAATATTTTGTTGATGTTGTTTGCGGTCAAAGTGTACTCAAAAAAAGGTGGGTGGTGGTGGGAAGCACATCTCCATTTGTAATGATCTGTAACAAAATATCCAAATTAATTACTATTCAATAAACATATCTCTATCGGGTTACGTAGGATTAGACATTTATGTAAACAAAAAACAAAATGCAGTCTTGTAAACAAAATTTTCAAAAAGCGTGTTTATTTTCGATGAAATTCAAGAAATAAATTTAAAAATTATTAACAAAATTAATTGAGTCTACGTGATCCGATAACTAATTATATGTACAACAACATGTAAAAATTTTAGCCTGATGGGATAGATAGAATTTTGTCTCCCTTTCCACTAACCGCAAAAAAATGGTTTCGAGAAAAACGAGTTTAAAGTTTTTGTAACTGATTTTCTATAGAAAACTTATACATACACTAATCAGCAATGCTTGCTGCATACAATATACCTTCCATTTCTTCATTTTCAGCCCAGGTATAAGGGTACCGAAAAAACAATAGAGCAGTTTAGATCGTGGCGGCTGCCGTGGGTCGAGTGGCAGGGTACTACGACGCGCTCTCTTTTGTATGCTATAACTCGTAAATATTTAGAATTTGGATCTGAAATGTTTACAGTATACTCTCAGTATATTTCACTTTAGAAATATGAAAAAAAAAATCGATTTGTTGAAACCGTCACGCCGAGAAACCCCCGCACACGCGTCGCTCCTGTAATGCTTTAGAGATTTTCCTGTAGCACGGGTGCTATGCTCATTTAAAAAACGAGGCTAGTTATTCTTTTTTACTTAAATTACCTTCACTTTGAGCAACTTATAATTAGCCCAGAGAATGATCTTAATAAACCTAAACGGTTAGGTTCTATAAGGAGTGTGAATTAATTTTGAGGAATTTCTAAGAGAGGGGAGGGTAACTTGTACTATATCGCATCGGGGTATACTGTTGCTGTATTCATGGTGAAGCACCATCATTAGACTTTAATTTTTAGTATATGTTATTGTGCCGAAGTATAACAAATTTGTTTTTTTGAGCATTGAATATGTCGAATTACGTTACGTTACTTTTCTTGTTTAATTCGAAGAGAAGCGCTGCTGAAAGTCATCAACATCCTCGCCACGCCAAAGTCGAATATTCACGGCTCCAAGCTTATGCTGTATATCTGGTGGGATCAGGGTTTAGTGTATTACGAGCCAACTCAACGAAACTATGATTGGGAAACGTTACCGACAACTATTGATGCAATTGAGCCGAGCGTTGACGGAAAAATGACCGCAATATGCCGAAAGATACGACAAAGTGATTTTTCAACATGCAAAACCCGTCAAGGAAACACTAGAAGCCCTTGGATTCACCTCATCCTCTGTACTCACCAGACATTGCTCCTGATTATCACTTGTTCCGATCGATAATAGACGGCCTGTCTGAACAGCGCTTCCATTCTTACGACGATACCACAAAATGGGTCGATTCGTGGATAGCCTCAAAAGAGGAGTTGTTCTTTCAACGTGGTATTCATATGCTGCCACAAAGATGGAAGGAAGTAGTGGCTAGCAATGGACAATACTTTGACTAATCAATTTGTAACCATTTTTAGAATAAAACGATATTTTTACCGAAAAATCCCTTAAAATTGATTCGCACACCCAATAATATAGGATAAATGTTTTATTTTTAAAAGAGAAACAGAATCAGACTGTCCTAGATTAGCCATGGATTATGGACGAACATGCTTGTGACACTTCTGCGTGTTTTATAGTCTATATTGTCTGAGGATATCCTGAAATTATCACGAAACCGATTCGTAACGATTGAAAATAACTAATTGAGAACACCAAGACTGTCCTATTTCATTTCCATATAACTGTTGCTTCTAAGATTTTTTTTCTAATTCCAGATACCGAATCCACTGTTTGATCTCGCCGGCATCACTTGCGGCCATTTCTTAGTGCCATTTTGGACATTCTTCGGTGCCACTCTGATCGGTAAGGCGGTGATTAAGATGCATATTCAGAAACTGTTTGTGATAATCGCTTTCAACGAGACATTGATAGAGATGGCAATCAACTATCTGACGTTGGTTCCTGTTATTGGGGGAAAACTTCAGGTAAGATTATCAACCATCGATCGAATACTATCCCCATAATTGGAGCTGTGCTCCTAGGTGTACTTTGTATTTATTAGATTATATCCAGAAGAAAGTAATTCTCCTGATAAAGGATCCATGGCTTACTAAGAATCTTGATTGCTTGGAACATCGAAGAATAATTGGTGACTTCAGTCTATTCTGTAAATCGCGACTCAAAATCAGCGTAACGATTTAAAAATTTCTCTGGCCGACTATGTGCAAAAATAAATCAAATAAATACTGTAGAAATCTACATACTGACACGTTGCTTCGTGGTTTCTGGAGAATGCACGTTGCATACAGTCGGTCAAGTAAGAATGTGTCCCTGCAAACAATGCGTTGTGGAAAGAGATTAATTTCTAACCTCATTTATGGTTAAATAGTACATTATCGAAGATGAGTACTGCATACGGGTCATTCCAAATCATATTTACAATTGAAAAATAAAATTGCCTTTCATATTTTTTTTCTTGTATCAGATACAAAAAGTAATCGGTCAAGTGCAAGTTGAACTTGCACAATTAGTGTTCCTAACGTTGATTCCTTTTAAAATAAGCATTTTTGTTACTGAGTTATAGAAATATCAATGACTTCACAAAACCCACCCCAAATAAGTTTTCAACAAAGTTTTTTTCCGATCGTCACTGAAACCTGATGACCTTGAAATTTTTGTTTTTTATATATACACCAGATGCATTATTAGAGGTTATGCACTCGTGATAATTTTCGTTCAATCTACACCCTGTGAAGAATATTCCAGAATTTTTTCAAAATTTTTTGATCAGTACTTTTCGAGGTAAGGGGGGGACAGCGATTTTTTACAAATTTTTAAAAATAATACAAAGAAAAGCGTGCGCAAGTATTACATTATATATATTTTTACAAGCTTTCAATTGACATACCACTCGATGACCTAGTAAAAATTGTTTTTTCCTTAAGTCAAAATTTAACTTTCAGGAGTACATGGCTCTGATGAGGCCATCAATTCCTATATTAGTACCAAATTTCAACTTTCTATGACAAATAGTTTCGGAGGAAATCGGGTGTGACAGGCAGACAGACGGACGGACAGACACCGAAGTGATCTAAGTGTTTCGCACGGAACACTAAAAAAAACTCGTATTTTTTTATTTCGGCGTAATATACAACATTTTCAAGTAACGAATTCTTTAACTTTTGAAGTGGAAAAAAATGGACTTTTTTGAAAATTTTCAGTTTGTGAGCAATTCTTCATAAAGACACGATATTTTCAGGTAAGGTCAAGAGTAACCCAAACTTTGCATGTAGAAATTAACAATAAAAATTTGCCGTTTCTTTTAACAACAAATATGTAATTATTTTAAACAAATGGTATTTACAAAAAAAGGACATCTTCAAAATTGTTTCTTCAAGGATTAAAATATTTGTTATAGTTGTTAGAATATCTCATAAAAATTTTAGAGTGGTAGGTTTAGTAGTTGCGATGGGGCTGGCGGGGTCTTGAAGAGAAAAGCACGAAAAGATAGCCTTCAAATGACTTCAGGACAAATAAGTACAGCATTAGAAGTATATGAGTGGGCTGTGCGACATGGAAATTTTTCTAATATCACAGTAATTTTCAATAATGAAAAGGATTAAGGAATTGTAAAACAGTATCAGGTGCCCAAAAAGACTTACTCTTCGTGTCCCAAGACTCAAAATGTTAGCTTCTTGAAAAATAAGTCTAGGCGCTTTTTGAAACGGAAATTAGAGTAGTTGTACTTGAAAAATTTGAAACATCGAAGAAAGGTTGCAACTGCTCTGTGTTTTCTAAGTATTCGCATCAGTATAATTATTTAAATTTGTTAAGATGTACTAGATGTTGGGAATTATTAAATTTTTATTGCATCAATTTGTCTAATCGTTTTTCTTTCTCTAACCAAATATTGTGTCCACATGGTAAATTCCAGTTGTTATTTGCACCACACTTGATCCAAAACACAAATTTGAAAATTCACATGCTGGATGAACTACTGTTACACAATTTTCTAATTTTTAGATGTTTGACTCAATTTAATGTTGAACCCGCGGAAGCTTGTTCGAGTCTGCACTCGAACTAGACAGCGCGCTATGACACGCTCCGGTCCGACGCTGCTCAATATAAAAAATTTTATCACAAAAACTACTAAACCTATCACTCTGAAATTTTTATGAGATATTCTATGAACTATAACAAATATTTTAATCCGTGAAAAACTATTTCACAGATGTCTTTTTTGTGTAAATACCAGTTGTTTAATATAATTGCATATTTGTTGTTAAAAAAATGGCAAATTTTTATTATTCATTTCTACCTGCAAAGTTTAGGTTATTCTTGACCTTACCTGAAAATGTCGTGTCTTTATAAAGGATTCACAAACTGGAAATTTTCAAAAAAAGTTCGATTTTTTCCACTTGAAAAGTTAAAGAATTCGTTATATATGAAAGGCAATTTCATTTTTCAATTGTAAATATGATATAGAATGACCCATACGCTTTACTCTTCAAGGCTGGGTTCCTATGTAATCATCCAAAAGGTCCGAAAATGACGCCGACAGAGGCGGCTAAGTATGTGGGCATTCATTAGCAAGTGAGTGAAACGATACTTTCGGTTAAACAATGTTGATAATGACCAGAACGTGGTTCGAGAGGAAGTGTCGGAATCCTCAATTAACTTTGCGCCAAAACCTAAAGCAGGAAGGTTTGGTTATATATTATGAAACGATTCGCACTCATCTCCGGAGTAACGATTTAAAGTGGCGGAGTACAATCAATAAACCATTGAAAAACAGAAACGATTTGCGTGGGTAGAGGAAAACATAGATCGAGACTGGAGCAATGTAATTTTTTCCAATGAACCTTCAATTTGGAGGTATGTTATCATCCCACGAGCCTGGTCAATTTCCACTATCCGACTGATTCAGCACACCGTAAAACACCCTGTGAAGATCCATGTTTGGGGATGTCTTTCAGAAAAAGGTTTTGGGAGACTCTTCATCTCGCCAGTGGAAAGGGGAATCCGGTATCGTCACACTAGATTGGCCATTCAAGTAGCCCGATGCAAACCCAATCGAGAACGTGTGGTCATACATCAAGCAGAAGCTTCATAGTAAAAAAGTGTACACAGCGAAGCAGCTGTCACGGGAAGTTTGGAAATCTTTGCGGAAACGCGGAAAATCTCGTCGAAAATATGCCCCGAAGATGCTAGGCGATCATCGACGCTGATGGGGACTGGACAAACTACTGAATCTTTTACCGTCGAATAATGTAAAAACTTTTAAATAAATACGTTTTTTTAATGAACAATGTACGACACGTTCTGACTTCACCGACTATAAGTACTTATTTATTCCCACTTTTAAGGTACTATAAATACGAAACATTCGAAAATTAATTTATCGTTTTCCTTTTAGGCACCGTTCAAGTCCTTTCTAGATGGTCAAAAATTAAAACTTCACAAGAAAACGGCCGGAAACTACAAAGACGCCGGCGGTAACATTCTCGCCTCGATCTTCGAAAAGTTCGTGATAGCCATGATACTGTACTTCGTGATATCGATAATCAACTCATTTGCGCAGAGTTACCACAAGAGAATACACAAAAGAAGGAATAGTAAGACCAGGGACTGATTGTAGTTTGTGACGTAGTAGTTGTGATTTATTTTTCGTTGTTGAATTTTTGTGTAAGTTGGAGCTATACTGGACGTTGCTTATTTATCAGGGACAGAGAGTAGAACAATAATGTATTGTTGTTGTAGGTTCTTTAAAAGTTCAACAGTTTTTGGTTTATACGATTTTTTGAAATAAATAATAGGTTGTTGAACATATTTTAAAGTAAGAATCCCTTATATCAAAAAAATAAATTTCTGATGGTTAAATTTTATATCTCTCAAAAGACATAAAAAGTATTTCAATTTATTTTAACTAGAAAACATTCCAATATTTTAAAATTAAAATTTTTATTTAAATATAAAAATAATTATGGGCAATAAAATAAATTGACTTAATATTTAATGTTTAGTAGTAAAATAGGTTTTATTATGTAGAATATGCCATGCGCTTGCCTTTTTAGATTGCAATTATTCCATGTGGCCAAAAAAACTTTGCCACAAGTAGGAATTTTTTTATTTACAATTTATTAGCACTCGGAGCATTAAAAACATTTTTTTTTTGACCTGGAAAAATGTACAAGATTGACAAGAAAATAAAAAAATGTGCTCTAATGAAATCAAAGATATTGGAAATTAACATGTTTAAAACACAAGACCGAAAGTTCAATATTAACTATTTGTTAATCATTGTAGATCGCGATGAAAGCCCTCGTAAAAATTAAGAGAAACCTTTCAATATTAAATGATTTACTTTATAAACAAGATCTTCTAAAAATGCTCTTATTTAAGGTAATATATCGTTAGGTTTTTATTTAAATGTCTATACAGGGTATTTTTTTTTAAGTCGGGGCATTATTTTTACCTCACTCTATAAAACTTTCGTCAAATACAGCCTATATAAATATTTTCGGGAAACTGTTAGAAAAACACCTTAAAATTATATAAAATTATATTTAATCCTGTCTTGTTATTACTTTTGTAGCCTGTCCCAAAATATAAGATCCTGTTTTGCCGTTTTAAGTGGGCAATATAAAAATTCTGACCTTTTGTTTATGATAAGTTGCAGAGATGGACTTAAGAATTTTACTCATTAATGCAAATAAATAAAATTATAAGTGTTTTTGGAGATGTTTATTTATAGATGCACAGGTACAACTATACAGTTTGAATGAATGGGGTTTACAAGAGGGGACATATTGTATAAATAAAAATATATTTTAACTTAAGCCTAATTCGGTTTCATTATCACTATCATCAGCTAAGGTAATTATCAGTGGTTTTATATTATTTACATAAATATATGAGCTGAATGGAATTCTTCCAGCTTTCACGAGGTATATCATTTATAACTTTGTTTTACTAATTCAACCACTGTGCCTTATTTTTGATTTAACTTGATGCCAAATATGTTCAGTTGGATTAAACACACAATAATACGGAGGAAGCTGCAAAACAGTGTGTCCCATTTTCTCAGCCATACTATCACAAACATATTTCTTTTTCAATTTACAGTCTTTCAAAACTTCCAAAAGATAACTAAAGTCAAAATAAATGTCATTTTCTAACATATATTCTTGTATTTCCGATTTGGTGTTGGCTGCATTAGGAACCTTATTTAGTAGGCGACTATGGTAACTTGCATTGTCCATAACTATAACATTCTGTTTTGTGCAATATGATTGTAGGTGCAAGTAAGGGCGGTATACAAAGCAGGTAAAATAAAAATACGTTTATCGTAATACCTGGCAACTATGCACAAAACCTTAATAGGGTCGTTTATTGCACCATTGAAAAAGCAAAACGGAGGATCTTATATCTTGGGATTTACTGTAACAGTTTAACTCCAACAATATCACATACGATGCCAAATTATTGATTTGCTTATGCATTTAGATTGTTTTCTCGGAAGACAACATGCCTGCAAAAATAAAAGGAATCGAAAAGAAAGATATTTAACTCAACCGAAAATTCAGCGAGCTCTTTTGACCTAATTTAAATAACTGGTAGATATTGTGGCGGAGCAGGCTGAACCGTTCGCGATAAATAGAACAAATATGCTTTTAAAAGCGATTGGACAGTTGATCCAGGAGAACAGCATTAAAGTTAGTTAATAAATTTAAATAATTTCAATTATTTAAGTTATATTTGGCGAAGTAACTTATTCTAGTGAGCAATTTAAACCTCCGAAAAATTATGTATAAAAAAATAAATAACTAAAATAAAGGACGAAGTAAATATGAAAAGAACATACATTTTTGCAAATTACTTTTAGACACATACAGAGTGTATCCTAACCGAATGGTGCTCTTTTAAAAATACTACCGAAAATATTCTTAATTTGTCATAAATTAGGATATATTAACACTGATTGTACTTTCAATTATTATCGTGCCGCCACTTGTTTATGACGCATCCTGTATACATAAATTATTTAATAGTTTTTATTTGTTTTGTAAATAAATAATATCAGTGTCATTTATTCGACAACCCTGTATTTTGCCAATTATTGCACGTAATGAAATATTTGCTATTTTTAAATCAGTGGAACCAAATAACTAACGTCCAGTATACAATGACCAACAGCACACGAGGGACTGTTTTTGTTAAGTAGAGATTGTGGGGTGGCTCTATGTAAAATAGTTTTAATTGATTGTAAATCGACGGAAATTAAAGGAATTTTGATAATATTGTTCGTAATTACTGTAAAAAGGGTTTTAGAATGATAACAGTTATGAAAAATTTATGGATGACTTTAAATAATATGTTTGTAGCTAGAATTTCAGAACTACCTACACTATCTTAGCTGCAGAGGTCAGCTATATTTATCGGCTTGAGAGGCTTGGAAAATATTTTGAGAAATTTGTTAAAAAGCGGCAACATTGTGAAGTGGTCAAACGCTTTACGTCCAGGGATCTTCGATCCCCCTAATAAATAGGCGTATGAACGCGCATGCTTATAGGAAAGTATATTTTTAAATAGGGCAATGAATTATTTTGTTAATAAGTAAAAAAATTAATTTATTAGAAAAACTATAGGAAAACAATTTATAGTAATTTAAATAATTCGAAACCAGTGCGTTTTTAAATTATACAAGTTCTAGTCAGAGTATGGTAAATTGTACAGGGTGATGAACAAATATTTGTATGTAATGTGCTTCAATCTACTTGATAAAACTACTTTTACGTAGAGCCATATATTTTCTTGGAAAAAAGGAAGATTTTCCTTTTTATTTATTTTGTATCGGTGTGTATTTCTGTATTATTATACCTATTATTATTTCTTCTAAAAACTATATTACCAACCATTCCTATATTTATTAAAAAGTCATAGAAGTAATAGTTCCCTTTTTTATTATGTTTAGAATTATTTTATATTTAGTCGTGTTTTTTTGGATATGATAATATTAGTGCGGTAAAAGAAGCATTTGAAATTGCACAGTTTAGATACAGCACTATTATGATTCTATCCTCTCTGGGGTATCACCAGGAGTATTATTCTGAGTTTTGAACCTTGAAAAATTTGTGCTCTTTTGTTTAATTTCAATAATAAATTCAATTGTGCTCACTGGGTTCAATATTTTTGTAAACTAAATCGATATTCCGAAATAAAATTTCGGAATATGGTTTGTTTGTTGTTTTTTTTTTTAAGGAGAAATCCACCTTATGGATTCGGGAGCAGTCTGCGTCACCATAAGGGTGCCCCAAAATGCTTCAGATCTGTGGGGCTCTCCAACCTGAAGGGTTGGCATACCCACTAAAACTCCTTGTGAGCCGGGAAAACCCTTTACTCCTTTTACATGACTGATCGTGTTATGTGTAGATTGTTTGTGTTGAATGTTTAACTTTAAGGTTAATTTTCTAATGACTAGATCTAACCTACCTTAAATCTAACCTAACCTAATTTCCCATTGCTGGGGGTGTTGAGTTACAATTTAATTAGTGGTCTGAAATGTTAACACTTTTCAGAAGGAGTGCTCAACTAACCTACGACCTTAACCTAAAACTAAGTTAAGGTTGGTCAGTTGTGTGTCTGACGTAATGTCTGTTAGTCTCTGTCGACGTGCAACACTCACGACTCTCTACCACCGACTCGATCGATAATCGATGTCGGTGGCTTATAGCAATCATGATACCTTAAATAAACGAGATACTCGTTGGGCAAGATACAGACCCTTGCGCCATCTGTTGAGATTTTCGAACTTCGAAAAACTGCTCAACTATATAAACCTAACATTGTTAGGAAGGATAAACTAAATCGATATTCCGAAATAAAATTTCGGAATATGGTTTGTTACTTGATTGCTCACTACAGCATAAAGTCGAGAAATTTGCCCATGCAAAATGATCAACAAAGATCCCATGAATGCTATATTACATGCCTTTCCTTCTGCGACTATAGTTTTTTGAGCCTATACTCTTCATCAGGTAGGTTTTAGGCAACGGAATCGATCGTGAAGATACGAAGTACCGTGGACAGCCGAGGTGAAATGACTCTCGCTGGCTTTTTTTTTTTTTTTTTTTTGTCAAGGAGAAATCCGCTTTATGGATTCCGGAGCAACTTGCGTCACCATAAGGGTGCCCCAAGGTGCTCCGGTTATGTGGGGCTCTCCAATCTGAAGGATTGGCATACCCACTAAAACTCCTTGTGAGCCGGGAAAACCCTCTACTCCTTTTACATGTCTGACTGATTATATAACTAGGATGTTTTTGTGGAGTTTAACACTTGTTCACTTTCACTCACTAGACACATCTCGCTGGCTTGTAGCAATCATGGTACCTTAAATAAACGAGATACTACTCGTTGGGCAAGATACAGACCCTAGCGCCATCTGTTGAGATTTTAGAACTTCGAAAAACTGCTCAACAATAGGTTCGTTCCAACCTTAAGTCAGAAACTGATTTCTAGTAATTTGCAAATATTTGTTTATCGCGCATGTCTGTAAAATATTGACCTCTGATTAATATTATATTATATGGATGGTTGGAACAGCTGATAATTTACTTGACGTGTAAATAAATATAACCTAAAAAACTTGGGCCGGTCGAATCTTTGAATCTTGCTTTGAATAACCATAATTTTTTTTTTTATTTACAAGGCTAAGCATAAAGTCAAAATGGATCTAGAAGGTATGTGATAAGGTTAACGTGTAAATATATCCAACATTATATATTAACGGTATAATTACTAAATCACTCCAAATGTTGGAATTTGTGAGATGTTCACGACTTTCGTAGCCAAGCAATACAAGCCTTTTTAAAATACTTTTATTCAAAGCTTCCACTTTGTCTGATTATAGGTTATGTTGCAAGCAAAATCAATATAGTTGCAATACGCATGCGCCAAATTATTGGTTAGAAGATAATCCGCAAACTGTTCTGATAGTTTTCAAACTGGTTTAAATTTTAGTTGAAACATAAAACTAATAGTTTGCTAACCGTTAGTAACTTTGGTTGGAACGCAATTAACTTACTGCGCAGAATCCCGACTGTAAGAAACTTTCTGATGCAGGTTGGAACGAACCTTATATAAACTTAACATTGTTAGGAAGGATAAACTAAATCGATATTCCCAAATATCAATATTTTTGTACCAAAATTGCAGGGTATTTTTGCTAAACAAAAGGCATATTTTCTGAAAGTTTCAAGCCAATCGGTTCACTTAGTCGACCTGTACAATAAAACGAAAAAAAAAAAACAGTTTTTTTTGCCTGTTTTTTCACGCAACGAGGATTTGTTGAAAACTTAAATTTTTTATAATATAAATAATTTTTTCGAGGTCCAAAACTCAGGACAATACTCCTGGTGATACCCCAGAGGGGATAAAATCATAATATTGCTGTATCTAAACTATGCCTATCTCATTATTTTTGACCTTTTTTTACTACACTATGTTGGCAAGAAAATTTCTATAAAAATTATTGATGGCGAATCCATATACTGCTTTTAATTTGAAGTGGTTCATATAAAAGTTGTCAAGAAATAAGTTTACAATTCCCTGGTATTATTACTTCATGGTCTGAAAAGTCCCGAGATTTTTGAAGAAAAAACAATGTTTTTGCCAAAAATCGGTTTTATTCTTCAACACAGTTTCCTTTAAAAGCGATACCGTTATATCAGCGATCTTCTAACATTTGAATACATTTCATATAGTACGATTTATCGAGTTCTGTAAAATAAGCCTCAGTTCAATTCTTCATTTAATCCAAATATCTTGCCCCGGAGCCACATTTTCAAACTTCGAAAGGGGTAATAATCGCTAGGGGCCAGATCTGGTAAATAAGGCGGATGAGGAAGCAATTCATAGCCCAATTGCTCCAATTTCATCATCGATTTTATGGAGTTCTGAGATGGTGAAACAACACTTTTTTCTTCGCTTTTTTCACCATTCAAATGGTCCAATAAACAAACTTAATAGCCTCCGGAGGTTGTTTGCCCCCCTTCTCAAGATTAGTATTATTCCATGCGTATCCCAAAGAATATATGCCAAAACCTTTCCAGCTGAGGTTTGTGTTTTTGGACGCTTCGGTCGGTTTTCATGCGGTTCTAGCCACTCTGCGGACTGCCTGTTGAACTCAGGCGTGTAGTTGTGGATCCATATTTCGTTCATCCGAATCGACGCAAAAACTCTTTCATAAATATTCAATACGTTGCTGTTTTTGATCAATCGTGTGAGTGCGCGGCACCCATCGGGCACATAGCTTTTTTTATGTAAATATTCGTGCAAAATATGCCCCACGCGTTCTGTTGATATCTTCACGATGTCAGCTATCTTTTTCACTTTCACTTTGCAGTGATTCGGAACAATATGCTGGGTTTTTTTGGGTTTCTTGGAATAACTGTCTTATTTGGACGTCCGGAACGTGAGACATCATCGATGCTTGTCCGACCGCATTTAAGTTCACTAAACCATCAACATCAGAGCAGATGTGGCATACCACTTCTCAAGCCATTCTTAGGTTTTGGCTGTATTTTTTCCCATCAAAAAGCAGTGTTTAATCAACACACGAAATTATTTGTGTTCCATCGTTTTGCACAAATCAAAAGTAGCGACTCAAACAGTTCTACCTTGCAAACTAATAGACAAAATGTCATGAAAATTTTACGCAAATCTTCTGAGAGTTGACACTAACTGAAAATTATATGATTTTTTTGTTTGTGCTTCCATCTCTCGGAAAGTCTCGGGTCTTTTCACCCCATGTAGTATTCTTTTTATCACAAGATTGGTTACTGCTGAACAAGTACTATGTTTTATAGTACTAATGCTAAAAAATATGATCGTCCCCAAACAGTTTTTATTTAAATACATGTTTAAAAAAAAAAAAAAAAATTAAAGAAATACACAGACTTTTGTGGGATTCTGTATATTTATTGTGATTATTATTTAAAAAATATATTTTGGTTTATTTTTTACATCAGAACCAAAGAATAATATTAAATTAAACCAAGAATCTAACGAAAATACAAATTTTATGGGTGATTTTTCTTAAATACGATTCATTGGGATTAATTTGTGAAATAATTAAAATTGACTACAATTGTATGGGCCTCTTAATACAATTGTTTCTGGCGAAAAAATCGCGAAAAGCTAGCAGTACTGCGTTTATATGTTTGCTTTAAAACGACTTAATATATTAGTTTTCATAAAAATGCACGTTAAAATGTAAAAAAAGATATATAGGCTTAACGGACCAAGACCGTCAAGTAAGTGTTTGCATCAAAAATAAAGGTGTGCGGAGTTGCTACCATTTATGAATCAGTATACTAGGACATGTATGTTTCGCTCCACATCAACGCTCATCAGTAAGCCTAGAGAAAAAGGCAAATCTCAGGCACAGAGTAACAGTAGGAGAGATTTAAAAAGGTTTTTTTTGCAAGAATAGAACAGTTTAACTTGACAGTCTTGGTCCGCTTAGCCGGTATATATCCTTTATTTTCTTGATACTTTTCACGGACGATAAATATTTATCTTGTAAGTAATATATATTAAATCGTTTTAAACTGTGGTCAGATTCTAAAATTTCACTACTTCTTTATAGCGGCACCCGCTGTCTACGTAACGTATTGTACTTTAAATGGAGATGAATAATAATGACGTGCGAATGGTTCTTTCGACAAAACTCTCAGACGTGAGCGTCATCTTTAACACAAGTTTATAGAAAGCAATTTTTCAGATTTTTAAATGAAAAAACAGCATTTCCGAAGGATTTTGTCGATCACATTAGTTTTTCGAGATATCCTAACCTTCAGCTGGTGGTGTGATACTTCCGCGCAGTTTATCGAATGAATATGTTTTCGCTTTGTCGTGTACCAAAAGGGAAATTGTGGCTGTTTTTTGGTGAATTGTGGGACGTGACTCCATCTAGTTGTTGGCCCCAACGGGAAAACCAAGCGCAGTGAAGGGTTCATTCCTAGTCAAGATCTCGTACATTGGGTGAACGAACACGTGTTGATTGTGTTTTGTCCGTGCTGGATTTGAGACAGCACCCAGTTGTACCTGAGGGTCTATAGCCGTTTAAAATTTTTGGCTTTAGAGAAAGATACATGAAAAAGTAGAGAAGGATACATCAAAATGTTGATAGAAATGCTATAATTTTTGAGGGTATCCACCTGACACTGGCACATATCAAAAACAAAACAATGGAAACTTTCCTTTAAAGGTGTATCCAAATTTAAAACCCTTTAAATTGTTCCCAAGAATCACTAAAGATCTGTTTAAGGGGTTACATACACCTGGGCGCTACAAAAACTATTTATATTTAAAAAAACCGGTCATGTGCAAGTTGAACTTGCGCAATTAGTGTTCCGTACGTTGATTGGTTCTAAAATTAAAAAAAAAAAACTCCAACGGAGGTATAAAATGGTCAGTGACTTCAGAAAACACACTCCAAATAAGTTTTCAACAAAGTTTGTTTCCGATCTTTAATGAATACTGATGACCTTGAAATTTTGATTTTTTTTTTAAAGGTAATGCACTCGTGATAATTTTCGTTCAATCTACACTCCGTGGAGAATATTCCAGAATTTTTTCAAAATTTTTAATACAAAATGGTACGAAACAGGCACGATAACTTTTTAGATTAGACATTTTCAATAAATTCATCAATACTCTGATGATAATAAGAAGAATAAATTGACTGATAACTAAAACACTCGTATCAGCTGTCTGTCATGTTGAGGAAAATAAACATTGTGACGTCACACGCGCTCGGCGCGTCATCGGTAATAAGTTTAAAAATTTATTGTCAATTTGATATAACTTTTTAATTATACCGAAAAAAAAAAATAGTTTTGTTATAAAGTATGCAATTTTCGACCAAAAAATTTATGTTTAATTATTTATAAAAAATTTAAAAAACCTCTTGACATTTTGTAGAAAAATTAAGATTTTTTAAACAAAATAGTTAAAAATTGTTAAGAATTAGCCGTATAATATTGCAGACAGTGTCTGAAGACAGGTGGCTGTCCCAATCCGACGCCAGGTCACATTTAATGTCACTTTGTAATGGAATTTAATTTTCTTAAAAAAAAATTTTAATATTTCTTAGAAGTATAGAGAATAAAAAAATGGAATTTTTGAAAATTCAAGGTGGACGTAACCCCTTAATTACGCATCGGATGCAGCACAACAGACTGTATAGATCTGCCAGCAGCACAAGATTTATCACTTCTAGTAACTAACTGTTGTCTAGTTCAGTCAAAATATGTAATTATTACCTATGACTAGGAGGCAATAAAATTTTTTTATGTTTTTTCAGTACTTGCAAAAGAGATACCAATATTCCAAAACTCTTATTTAAACAGTTACAAACTTGTCAGCTTCTGACGACATCACCACAAAAATGTTAATATATGATACTCTTGGGGGCTCATCGAGTCACTTAGTTCAATTTACTATACTATGTTTATGACGCCCTGACTGGATATGTTTACATTCCCATTGAATAAACGATGTTTTAAAGAATTTTTAACCTGGACTGATCCACTAAACGGTACTTCTTGTATTAAAACATATAACTTTAAAGGTGACATATTATTGTCGCCTCAATAACCGATATTTTTACTAAAAAAGTAAATATCCTTTTCTTTAATAAGATTATGTAAATCTGTAGTGTAAACATGGCAACATTACATTGTTGCTAATGGCCGGAACGATAGAAGAACAAAATTCGTTAGGTTTTTTGGGCCGAATTACGAAGTAAATATTAAGAGATGTAATTTATCCCTCTTTTTCTCAAACACTATTCATACAAGAAGTCATCAATTTTAAAATATTAAAGGAATTTCATAACACTCTGTAGATTGGTGTATTACGCACTCTTCATCTATTTTTTTTTTAAATCACTTTATTTTATTTGCAAGTATTCATAAAAAATCCTATTTTAAAAAGTCTCCAGTTTATTTAACTACAGCAAATTTTATAAGAAAGCTATGACAGCGAAAGGAGCTGAAAGATCACTTGCACTAAGTACAAAGCTCAATTCGATCAACGATACGATACTGCTCCCATATCTGGGGCTCTGCTCCCAAACATAGACTGCATTTGTTGGATTTTATTTAGAAAAGAGCTGTTCACCTAATTGGAGACCCAAAACTGATCAACAGCATTGATTCCTTGGAACTTCGAAGAACAGTTTGCGACTTGAGTCTATTCTGCAAATATTTTCGTGGAAAGTGTTCGATAGATGTAGCTCGCTCAATTCCTCCCAGAGCGGGCATACAGTCCTCATCACTTCGGAATGATTTGCTCAGGACGGTGTTTCCTACTGAGTATAATTTACAGCGATTCAAAACCAACATGAATCGCTTGTTCCGCACACGTTACGCTCCTGTAGCGGTTTAGGGATTTCTCTGCAGCATGTCTATAAAAAAATCAGGAATGCCAAATATGAAGTGCAAATTTTTTTAAGAAATGTTAAAATTATTACCTGTGAGATTGACTAAAATAAGGGCTTTTTGCTTTCAAAGGTTGGGATATCCTAATAATCTGACGTGAAAATTGTTATTACTTATTCAGTGTTAACTGGTCGAAACCTTCAGGGATTTTCTCTGAAATAACTTAGAAAATATAAAAAAACATTGTTATAGATGGCACTCACGACTTCACGTTCACTCGGGAGAACTATCCATGAGTCATTTCCATAAAGATCTTCAGACTTTAGTGCAATTTGACGCGAGGACCATGACGGGTAGTCCATGTAAAATTTGACCACTAAACCGTACCGTTTAAAATATTTAAGAAAAAAATCTAGGCTTTAGTTAATAATATTTAAATTTAAGTAATATTTATGCGATTCACTAGTAGAATATGTACGTTTGTATGTGAAGAAGTTGTGATCAATAAGTTTTTTATATCATAAATTTGTGATAATTCCCTGATGATCTCTTTTATAAGTTCATCTAAATTTTGTCTAACAATAGCCTACCTGCTACAGTCGATATTTTTTTGTGGTTGGCTACAACGCATTTGTCTAGCTATTTCATTTAAAATCTACCTACAAGAGTTTTAGATCTGATGGAAAATTTATAAACTTAACTATACTGAACGGCGAATTTTAACTTTAAATAATTTTATTACAAAATCAATGATTTTCCTTAAGAAGGATACCTATGACCCATCGCGACGGAGGTATTTCTTGATAGATCAGCACGAATTTTGACTTACATATACACAGTCTAAGCATAAATTGTATCAATGTTGTTAACGCAAATACTGACATTTACAACTCAGTGCGACAAGATATTTATTTAAAAACTAAAGTGACTTACAGCTTAAATGATGCAGTCGCTATAAGAAAAGACTAACTGGTCTCAGTGCCTCTTTATTTATTTGGAAAAAACAACTTATTGAAATTAAATTAGTAAAGAGTCTTCTAAAAAAGTATGAATTACTTTTGTCTTAAATTTAAATTAACAATAAATAATTAATTAAATTATATGCGATTTTAACGTCACAGCTTAAATGTTGCAAAATTCAATATACCAAAATTATTAGAGAAAACAAATTGTAGAATTTGAAATAAGCCTGCTAATATTTGGTCGGGCCTCCCTCATTATCAACAACGGCTTGTAATCTTCTGGACATTGATTCAACTAACTTTCTAGTATACTCCGGGAAAATAGTGTTCCATACTTCAGTAATTTTTACTTTTAATTCAGTTTTATTTGATATTGGGGCACTATTTACTTTATTTTTTAATGTCAGCCACAAATTTTCAATTACATTTAAGTCTCTGGTGACTGGGCTGGTGTTTTAATAACATTTGGACAGTTATAAAGCAACCAACTGCGGACTCGAAATGACGTGTGCTTTGGATCATTGTCGTGATAGAACCGATAATTGTTTTCAATATCTAATTTTTGGGCATTAGCGACGAGATGCTGCCTTAGTATATCCAAGTACACATATTGGTTCATATTCCCTTCGACGAAGGTTACCTACTCCTGCAGATGACATACCGCCCCATAACATCACTCCACCTCCACCGTGCTTTACCGTAGCTTTCATATTTTTCAATTTTAATGCTTCGTTAGGCTTTCTCCACACTGATATTTTTCCATCGGACCCAAATAAGTTTATTTTGGTCTCATCAGCAAATATTACTGAATTCCAAAAGTTCAAGACTTTATTGATATGCTCTCTGGCAAATTCCAATCTCACGCGTCTATTTCTTTGGCTAATGAAAGGCTTATTTCTAGCAGTTCGACCATGTAAATTTTATTTCGCAAGATCCGTCCGTCGAACTGTTTCGGGGTTACACCTTTTTCCAAACTGTCTTTCCACCTCGCCGCACAAATTTGGCGCACTTTTTTTTTGGATTATTTGATACCTCTCTTAAAATCCATCTTTCTTCACGTTCATTGAAGATCTTATTTGGAGCCAACCTTGACTTATTCTCGGCTCTATTTTCATTCCGGTAACGTTCAATGATATGCTGAACAGTTGACGGACATTTATTTACCATTTTGGCAATGTCTCTTTGGCTGTATCCATTCCTGTAATGAGTAATAATTAAATTTCTCTCAGAAATTGTAGTTCGACGACCCATTCTTAAACAATTTCGTTTTATTGAATAAAAAAATGTCAAACTAAACAAAAAACAATTGCACTAAGAAATCAAAGCAACGCCCCTGTTGTTATTTTGCATCATTTAAGCTGTGACGTTAAAATTGCATATGATTTGATTAATTATTTATTGTTAATTAAGTAAGGCATATTTAAGACAAAAAGTAAGTCATACTTTTTTAGAAGACTCTACTAATTTAATTTCAATGAGTTGTTTTTTCCAAATAAATAAAGAGGCACTGAGACCAGTTAGTCTTTTCTTATAGTGACTGCATCATTTAAGCTGTGAGTCACTGTATATTTAAAATGCCTTTAAATCCTAGGCAATCCAAAATGGCCACCATAGTGTACATAACAACACCTAAACGTTCGATCACGCAATGCACCTTTTAAATCCGAATTTGAACAGTTCAAATAACGATAACATTGCAACGTTGTTTTCGTGATTTGTCTACCATTTGGGAGGAGAGAAACTGAACTGATTTGTGTACGTTTTGTCGCAGTTCTTTATGTAAGTTGTTAATAGTAACATGTTTTTCTAAAAGTACAAAATGATTTACTTTCGATTTCACTTAAACCGATAGTTATTAATAGCTACTTACTTTGTGCATACATATATAATTTATTACAAACGTCAATTTTAGAACTTTCACTCAGATCATGGGTCTTAGCTTGTTTCCTTGGTCGTGATTTTCCAGGTGTTGAAAGCAATTCATTTTTATCACTACGAATTTTGATGCTCGCTACAGTTTTCGTACTAATCTGTAAAGCAGCAACGACCCTCTGGAACGAGAACATTGTAAACACATTAAAAAGATATACCCGTGTTATTTATTTACCTCTTGTATAGTATTAAGAGATATAAGAGGACCCTTGTTATCCCTTCCCGATGTAAAATACACTATTAATTTCGCCGCAAAATCTCTTGCTCGACTATTCAAACGTTTTCCAGGCATTTTGGTGGCTTCATATGAAGAGTATTTGGTCAATATTCCACAAATATTTGAGCTCTGAACAGAACTATTTATTAGTTAGCAAGTATATTTCAAAATTCAATAATGGAATAGAAACGATAGTGACCGTTTGCCGTAAAAATTAAGGAAGGTCTACTGCATGGTCCGATATACGTTGAATAAAAAAATAGCTGCACTGTTCCCTTTTTTTCTGGCAAATTCTGGTTAAGTTTGATTTTATGGTAAAACTTCCGTAACACGGCTTTATTTATTAAAAAAAAAGTTGTTACAAATACCCTCCCTGAATAACACAAATTTCCCACCCAAAACGTGGACGGTGCAGCAATTTTTATTATGTCGACGTCCAGTGAACCGTGCATTAGATACTTCCAAAAATTAAACATAAAGATGACATAATCTCAGTCCGTCAAAGAATTATCAATTATTTTTATTGCCTATAAACTCGGCGGTACTGGCTTCTAAAACATGAAACTATACCCAAATTCCAGGTTGTTCGCTGTCTATCTTGCATATGTACAAATAACCGAGACAGATAATAGAGCGAATAAATAAGCGAGTAAATAACTTCAGATGACAGAAGACCTACGTTTTTAAGTTTTTAAATATACTTAACATGTTGACAAGAAGAATAATATAGACGGATGTTTGAACTATATTCAGACATTAATGAGGTGCATGCAAAGAATCATTAATCGGACTATATTGGCGTCGTAGCTCATTATTGCAGAAAGATGCATGTTATTCTACATTAAAAATTGCTGATTATTTTTTTGTTGGACATACTGTAAATGAAATAAGAGTACTCAATTTCATAGAAATAAGGTAAGATAAAGTAAATACCTTATCGAAAATTTGGAAAATAAATGTTTAATGTGTTAAAATTTTAAGTTTAAAGCTAAGTTACAGGTTGTAAGTATTGTTTTATAAGGTTTATTAAGGCCGACATATATTTTTTCAAAAACGGTTTATTTGGTAATTTATTAAAACTATTATACAACTAATACAAATAGTGAAAAAAAAATTGAACTTATAAATAAGATTATTAATGATTGAGATATGAAAATAATAAAATAAACATTGTTGAAAATATGGTTGAAGTTTTTTGTTAATATTTTGAACATTTATTTTTTATTTTAATTTATTTTTTATCCCGTCACGCCAAATAAAACTAACGTGATCCACATAACAGTTCCTTGAAACATAGTGGGAAGAAATTTTTGTGTGAAAGGTTACATACAGCTGCGTCACTAAAATCTGAACAAAATAATTTTTTAAGGGCATGTTTTTTGATAAGAAATGACGTTTCAAAAAGATGGCACTTAGGATATCTTTGTTATTAACAATCATTCAGTGTATCCCCCATATAGCTGAAGCGCCGCACTATGGGACAGAATCGTGCGTACCGTCTCAAAAATCTGTAACTTTGTCGTTGATTGAAGTAAATAGCTGAAATTTGGTACGTAGTATCTCTAATGTATATACTATCAAATAATGGTACATTCGTTGTTAATTTTTAACCGTGTGTATTTTTTTTTGTTCCTTTTTTTTTAATGTTTGTTCCAATATTACTCCGCCATTTGTGAACCGATTTTAAAAATTCTTTTTTTGTTTGAAAGGTATTGCTTGCAGTTTGGTCCCATAATTTTTTTTTGGAAATTGGACGGACAAAATGTCCGTCCGAAAAATTAATTTTGAATATCTCGGCCATTTATAAACCGATTTTCAAAATTCTTTCTTCTTTTTGAAAGAATTTGTCAACAGGCTGAACACATAAAAAAATTTCGGAAATCGGACGGATATTTTGTCCGTCCAAAATATTGATTTTTAGATAACTCTATTGAAAATTTATGAAAATCGGAGGGAGGAAGTCGGTTTTCTTTTTTTGGGAGAATTATTTTATTTATAATACATAAAAAAATAATACAAAATTAAAAATGTCACTTTTTTCATACAAAAACATAGTTTACTTAACTATTGAATGATAATTATACAGTTTAATGATATACACTATTATTTCGTATTTTTGTTAATATTACATATGAAAATAGCATATAACAAATGACAAACATCTATTAATCCACTACATAAAATAGAAAAAAAAAATTGATATACAAACTACAATTTAAATATCTAATAGGTTCTTGGCTTCGTCTAACAGTTCCTTGGCAACAGTGACTGATGGTTTTCTGATACTTGATATGTATGGGTCTGATGTAAATAAAAGACCATGAAATACGTCTTCATTCGTTGCGGACCTAGAGCACTTTCTAGTGTGACATAATCTGATATTTTTGTAATCTTTATTACGAGATTCTTGGGCATCCTCAGATAAATTACCAATAGGCAGAACAGCAAAATGTCTAATTATACTTTCCCCATGTATTAAGATCTTATGTACTGAAGAAGGCATGTTATACCACATATATTGTGTATCGTACAATTGTGCAGTAGCACGAGTATATTCACCAAATTTTTCTGGATTTACAGCAATACCGCATGCCAAAGTCTGAAGAATAACACACAACTGTTAATAAGATCCTCATTAACTCCTGTTATTTCTGAAGAGCAGTAGTAGTTCTCAAAAAAACGTCGAGCTGTATTGCCGTCATTGCTATTTCCACTTCCTTGCCGGGGTTTATCAACATGCAATCCCATTCGGCTTCGAAATAGACTTTGTACAAGTTTTTTCTTGTCTTCTCTACTTTTTTTATCTTCCGGAGTTCTCGCAGCCCATTTTTTAGACGAAAGATTATATGAAATATATAAAAACTAACTCCATGCACCTAATCCATGCATGCAACGTCGACAAACCGTACTCGTAAGCATTCATATTATCTGGCTTTGATTCTCTTCAAATTATTCATATCGCTTGTTTTAGCCCCACACACCGTACACACAGCTCCAGAACTTGTGTCAGTTAGAACTTGTGTAACTTTTCCATCCACGATAGTTAAGAACAGCTCGTGACTTATTTCAATTAGCTGGCCCCCCATGTGTATCTCAGAAATTTTCAAATTATTAATTTGACCCCGAATATCACCGACCACCGAACGGGTTTTCTCGGGCGTTTCTTTTGCAAATTCCGTCAGAATTGGTCGGCAATATCGAATAGAAGAGCAAGCCGGATTTTGCCAAAGAACCTCTTTTGTTTCTGTATCAATCAGCTTTATTGGTACCAAAGACGCTATAAATAAGTTTGCATCTGAGACCAAGTTACTTTCATCTGTTAAAATTTGTTTATATTCACTTTGTCCCGATGAACCATCACATCCCCATTTGGTAAACAATTTAAGATTTCTTCTTGTTGGGTTGTAAATATTTTCAATTTTTAAGATACGGGCAGTAGTGTGATCCAGCAAATCTTGTAGATTTACTTTAGCGCCTGTATCGGTTATTTCAATGCTGGAGGGTGGAGGATAACACAGTTTTTTTGCGTTTGTTAATATATTATATGACGGCAATATATCGAAGTTTTTGTTAATCAGACTTGCTCGAAGTAATCCGTATTGTGATTTCGAAAGATCTAAATCAGCAAAAAGACTTAAAGCTTCATCCGCCGTAAAATATGTTGCATTGCGAGTTTCATGCAACAATTTTTCCTTTATGATCTTTTTTTCATCTCTATCACAATTCCGCATCATTGCAACAACAAAAGCTTCTTCTAATTCTCCTTCAGACCGCAATCCTTGGACGTATGCGTTATGTATATTCTCGAGTCCATATTCTTGAATTAACTCCATATTCTTCCTTTTTTTCGATTTCTCTGACAGATCTTCATAAGACTTTGATGGACGTCCACGTTCTCCAGATGTTGTAGGTTTGATATCCATTGGTATTTCGTCGAACTGTACCTTAAATTCACCGTCTAACCACGTTGTATTTTTATTAAAGAAACGTTCTTTAGTTCGGTTAGATGTGGTCCAGCGATTGTTAAAAGCTGATATAAGCGATTTTTGAATACTTTTCACAACTAATTCACTTTTTGAAGACGACAAATGATGGTGTTCTTCTAAGTATTTTTGAATATCTTCTTTTTTTGTCCCATGTTCAATGAAAAAGTCGCATAATACTCGCCGAGGCACAACAAATTTACTCATTTTGTTGTATAGGTACTTCGCAAATATTGTTTTTACCGAGGTTGGTGAAGACTCTATGTCGAAGCACAATAAAGTACTGGTAAATGACAATTAAATCAATAACTTTTATACTTCAATTCCGTGAGAAAAATATTATTATCTGCGGGTAGTCACATATTTATCGCGTTCTTATATGATATATGATTTCGAATAACAGTATTTCCACCTTACCTAAACTTTAATTTAGGTAGTAATCTATCTTTATAAATAAAACACAAAATATGTTTCTACCTACCCAAGGCAGCTCTACCAGGTAGTAGCAGTTCGGCAATAGCAACAAAGCCGAAAAAAAATCACATGTATTTTGTTGGTAGACAATTCACCACATTGTCAAAAATCACGAGAGCTTCTCTCAAAAAAACAACCACTTTATGTATGTATGTAGTTCATTCTCTAAAAAAACAACCACTTTATGTATGTATGTAGTTCATTGCGGTAGTTTGTAAACAAAATTTTCTACATATCTACCTGCCTATGTCTATGTCCGCTATAGACGCTAGTAGACAATATTATTTAACAATAAAATGTCAGAAATAATTTATTTTTCGAAAAAATCTCCTGAATCAAATCTTAAAAATTTTTTTTTAAATATTTTGCATTGCTCTCCCCATCAGGTATTTTTCGTCCCATTTAAAAGGGGGCAGATTCGGGCAAAATTTTTTTTTTTTGCCTTGACTTTTATATGAGTTGCTCTATGTGATGGTATCAAAATTACGACATCCGCAGACATAGCTAACTGTCGAAAGTCTATTTAAAGTTTCTAATAAGGTTAAGATATTTGATACTGCAAAAACAATCGTGTACCTCTCCAGTTTTTACATAAATGTCTACTTAAATGCTTTTTAAATAAGGTACTTAATAACCATTCTAACCATATATCACACTTACATATTTGCATTGAAAATAATGAAAATATGACAATGTAAACCGGTGCAATTCTGTTCTACATAATCGACATTATTTTGAGCGTCAACTTGCAAGTCAAGTTTTATTAAGAAAAAATGAGAAATAATCTATTTTAAATTCTATATAATATGTATTAGACATTCTGTTAGATATGTGCATTAACAAAATATTCAATATCGAACATTCGCAAAACCTATTTTTGAGACGGTACGCACGATTCTGTCCCATAGTGCGCCGGCACGCCTTTTGTAATTCAGCGCTGCACATAGGGGTATTTGAACGATCTACGCGGCCAAAATTATTTTTCGGTTCTATTGTATGCTAAATTATATTACCAAGTTAAATTAATCAGTTACTCTGCATAAAATTACCTAATTTGTAATAAAAAATAAAAAAACGAAACTTAATTTTCCAAAAAAAAAAATGTTTTAAATGAAAACATTTATTTACAAAATAAATATAAAATTTAAACTTATAACACCCCTCTTTTGCGTCGAGGGTTAAAAATACACTATAAACAACCATATTTTGTCGTCCACAAACGTATTTTCATCTTCACTTCCAGAGGAACACAGTGGGTTCGGCTCTGCAGGCAGGAGCATTTCTAGCGTCTCTGGTAGGAATGAATGTGACTTTATCATCTTTATTCGCCTCATACTGCTCAACAAAGGATCGGACTTAAAAGTAATCGATTAAAAATGTCCCTGTTGCAGCTTTCTCGTGAAAACTTTCGGGCAAAATCTCGTCGGTAAGACCGAAAGTGCTTGTTCCTTGCCTCTGCGGCTTCTTCAGACAGCTGCCCAATTGGTAACAAAGCATTTTTTATTATCTCTGCGCCATGAACAAGTATCTTGTGCACCGTGGGTGTCATGGGATGCCACGGGTAGAGGTCCACATATAGACGAGCAGTTTCTGATACATACTTGTCATATTTTTCTGGGTCGACTTTATGTCCGCTTGAGATTGTCTCCAAAATGACTTTTAACCTATATAACAGGTCATAGCTAAGGCCCGTTATTTCTGCTGCCAATTTCGGGTCTTCAAAAAATCTTCGACTAGTGTTCCCATCATTGGTGTTTCCAAAATTTGCCTTTGGCATATCGACCAATAACCCAGTTTCATTGCGAAACTTGGTCTGGATTTCAAGTTTCCTCTCTTTCTCGAGTTCCTTTTTAGCGTCTCTTTTTCTTTCTCTATATTTTTTTACTGGCAGTTTATAAGCCAGATGTAGGACACTCTCAAATAATCTTATCCTGGCATGTAATACTGAGAGACCGAATTGTACTGCCTCGGGATTAACTTCTTTTGTTATATCCAATCGGTTAAAATCCTTTGAAGTTGCACCACAAATATAGCACCGGCTTGTTGCTGTGGTTCCAGTGGCGGCATTACAAACTTTTCCATCCACCATTGTCATGATAAATTTGTGTTTTGACTATAAACTTTTTCTCATCCAAATCAACCTCAGTAGGAATGAGAGAATCAACTGATTTATTCACGTAGTTAATTTCTTGTTCTGTGACATCAGTACTCTCTTTGATAAAACGAAATCTTATTGGCCGACAAAAACGCAGGGAAGACGGAGTCGGATTCTCCCACACGGTTTTTTCATTATTTTTTCCACACACTAATTTTAGAGGCACGAAGCAACTTTGAAATATATTGCTATCCGAATCCGCATCACTGTCAAACTTTTGTTTGTATTGGGATTGTTGCGATCCGTCGCAACCCCATTTATGAATCATCGTTAGGGTATTCCGTTTTTGTTCATTTAATGTTTGCAATACCTCTTCCAGGTAGTCGGAGTGCTAGTTATCTTGCACGCTTCTGGTGGCAGGTAACACTTTTTTTTCCTTTTGTAGGAGGCTATAACACGAAAAAATATGTTTGTTCGTCCTTCTTATGATTTCATACTGTTCTCTTGTTAGATCTGTGTCTATGTACATTTGAATTGCTTCCTTGACGGTCAAAGGGCTACTTTTATTTTTTGATGATTTTGTGCGATAATACACCTTTTTATATTTCGTTGCCCGAGTTGCTGTGATGATTTCTTTGAGTACATTTGAAGCATCTCGCTTTCCCATTTTTCTCAACTCAACTTGCGCGGCATGCACTATCACCTCCTCTTCAAAGGTAGAGCGAAGCTCCTCCGTCTTTCTTCTTTTACTTCTCTCGCTCAATTGTTCAAAAGATTTGCTTGGTCGACCAGATCGATTTTGCAGACTGTCAACCACTGGAATTTCAAAGGTTCCTTCTAGCCATGAACTATTGTATTGAACAAATATGTCTTCCTTATTATAGGTTTTTGATCCATCTACGTTTAACTTCAGATTTAAAATGAGAAAAATTCCCTTTTAAGGTTTGTATTTGCTCTTGTGTATATCCTTCAGTTGACAAAAGTTGTTCTTACAAGCAATTTAGTTTGTCTTCCAAATAAGGTAAATTTTCCTTCATCATGCGGTCAAACAAGTATTTCTGGGTCACAACCTTCATTCCCGATGTACCAAGTGAACCTACAACAAAGAATCGTTAAGTTAAAATTGATAAAATCAAAATCTATTATTTCTCACAATTTTAACTATAATTTTCAATGTATCTTATCCGGACTTATCCGGGGCCAGTTTTTTGATTTATTGTTTACTGAAACTACCAACTTTAGAATATTATCAACATTATAGCCGGATCTAACAGGGAAGTATGAAAACGACAGTAAAATATATTTTTTTTTACAAAATAATACTCGTGGAAAAGACCTTTCTTTACCGTCCCTTACGTTGACTCACAAATAAGTAAATGATAAAAGTTTTATGAAATAACATAGTTACATACCTGTACTTTGAGAATCCATCACTTTTTCCACTACTTTAGAACTTATAGACATAAAATTCCACTTTAACAGTTATGATTTTTAAGAGCGCCGAGAACTGATAACGTATACGAGGTAACAGGATCGAATTCCGACTGACATAAAACAGGTAAGACTGCACGGGTGGGGTTGGAAGCGGTTGTCTTTTGTTCTCGGAAGGGTCCTCTGTCTCTGGTAGTCGGTTACCTGGCAATATTTTGTGTTTTGATTTTTTTACTTCTGGCGCGTAGATCGTTCAAATACCTGTCTGTGGCATCGGTACATATTACGACGCCGCCGCCGTGTTGCCAAATATGAATAAATTTACTTATTCTTGGTAGTTTGTAATTAAGGTCATAGTGTAGTTTCAGCATCAAAATACTGAAAATACATTATTATTGCATGCTTTGTTATTGTATGATAGGGGGGAGGCGCGATGAAAATTATGTTTGAAAATTGGGTTGCAAATACTGAAAGGTTGAGAAACGCTGAGTTAAGGAGAAGTTTATACTCAAATTATCCAAAGTGATGTATATACTAAAACTGATTTGTTTCGGGTAACTGATTTCCTCCTCTGATGTGTGCTTTGTTTTTTTAGTAACTTTATATTGGCTAGAAATAAAAATATCCTAAGCTTCAAAGCTACCTGGAGCTACAGCTACATGTCGAGAAATACTAAACTCTTGTTTCAGTTAATTGATTTCCTCCTCAAATATATGCTTTATTTCTTTAGTAACTTTACAGTAGCAACAAATAATATAATACGTAATAAGCTATAGTGCTTTAAAAAAAGACTCAAGTTTTTAAAAATGATGAAAAGCTCTTAGCTTTTAGTTCCTTTATTTCTAAATCTTACATATGTCGGGTATCTGATTTAAAACTCAAGTTCTAATATCCTGTCTTTACTCCACGGAACTTCATATTCTCTATATAGGTAGTAACTTTACATTAGCAACAAATAAAATAATACATAATAAGTAAGGAAACCCAAATATGCAAGTGAAAAACTTTAAAATATGCGCATAAATATGCAAATAATTTTCTCAAAATATGCACATACATGTTGTAAATATGCAGTAAAAAAATCGAAATAGACTTGAAAAATGTAAATTTATTGTTTCACATTACATGATACGAGTACTATACAAATGTAGCAATAAAAAAAAAAAAACCCATTTTAAATTTTCAACATACAAGGCGAATGAACTAAATCTAAATATAATAGTATACGAAGTAAAAAATAAATATAAATAATAATGTATTTTATTACTTTACTTAAAGATGAACATATAATAATAATAATAATAATGTAGGTACATATTATAAAAATTTATATACGTAATAATAAAACATACATTTTAAATTTGATACATACAGGGCCATACAACTAAGTAAGCGGAAACTCCTCTCCACATCGACTGATGTAATAGGGGCGTTTTTAAAATTATTTAATAGCATAGGATCTAAATCAATGGAATCAGTAAAATCCCCCTTTAAAACATTAGCTACTTGGCTGACAAATTGAAACCCACTATTTTTTTCCATAACATTCCGAAATTTTTGAAAAATTTTGCTCCCAATTTTACCTGCGACACTTCGGGTTAATGGCAAATTAGATTCCTCCATTTGAGCTATGGTTTTAGAACCAAAGCTATAATTTGTTTTAAGAAAGGAAAGTTGTTGTTTTATCTCCTTGTTTTTGAATAATCGTTTTTTAAGTTCTGTAAGGGATTGGGAAGATTCGTCTGATAATTCTGCAATTAGACCATCTAGTTGACAGAAGTTCCAACCAAGTGCCCCATCTTGTAATAACAGGCTGAGGTGGAAGAGGAGTGTTTGGTAGTTTTTCTTTGTAGAACTGAATCCTTAAAGGCGCTTTAAAGAAGATTTTCTTCATGTTAGAAATTAAGCTGTTCACAAGCGGAAAATGATTCCTAATTACCTCAGCAACCCTATTTAAAGCATGAGCGAGACATGTTACATGTATTAAGTTTGGATAAAAAATTTTCAAATTTTGCCCGGCCTTTATCATGTACGGTGCTGCATCTGATAAAATAAGCAAAAAATTATCTCCCGGAACAAGCGTAGGAAGAAAAAACTTCGATAGTTCCTCTTGAACAAATCTGGCCACTGTCGATGCATTTGTTTTTTCTAACTCTTTGGAAGCAATCAGATAAGATTTTGGCAAAATATCGTCGCTAAGAACTCCAATCAATAAATGCGCAATATACCGTCCTCTTGAATCGGTGGTTTCATCAATACATATGTAAAAATGTTCGTTACGAATTTTACCTTTAATTTCCTCAATTACCTGTGAATACAAGGAGCTTATGTCGTTTCTCCGTATTGTTGTTTCACCGTATTGTTGTTTCACCTGGGATATTAAATTTACAATACTTCTGGAGGAAGGAAGTAAAGTTTTGATTACATAGCTTCGATAACGGAATGTTTGATGTCATCATTGCACGGCATAGATCTCGGTTAAAGATGTCTTGTTCATTTAGCTCTTTATTTTTGTACGTTGGTTGGAAACATTGCATTAATGTGTGTTGTGGCCTATCTCCAGGTTTCGTCTTACTCAATTTGGCAACATGGCAAGCAGTTTTCACGTGTTGCTCTATTTGAAATTTTTTATCGCATGGTATCTGCAATAAAAAAAAGAAAATTTAATTAAAAACCCAAGGAAAAAATTCGTTAAATAGAAAACTACGTGCTTAGGGCAGGCAAAAATTAAAATTCTGCTTTGTACCTTTTTTATTAGATTACCTAGAAATACATACGTTTACGTATGTATTTCTATTTCGTGGTTTCGTTGAATAGAAATTTTGTTCGTCGTTAAATGGAACAAAAATAACTTAAATAACATTGAAAATAGGATCAACGGCAAAATCCTGACAAAAATTTCGTTATGTTTAAATATTTAACGAAAATGAAATACCCTGTATGTCCAATAGGTATTCAAAAATTATACTTACAATTTTAACACATGCAGAACAGTAGATTTTTCCCATATCTATTCTTAGTTCTTTATATGGTTTAATCCACACTGACACACTACTGGCTTTGGGCATTTCACTGTATTAAAATACGACTCATAAGATAAAAAGCACAAATCGACGTAACCACTTTAAAAGCACAACCAAAAATGAAATCTAATAAATTAATAATACAAGTATGTTCTGATGGCTGTCTGGGGTTTACTGACTGGTTTTTACTGACCATAATATAATGAAATTTATTTGAGGAAAGCCACCGGCGCGGCGGCGGCGGCCTAAACATTGACCCTTATTCCGAAAAATGAATGAAAACGCCTGCCAAAGACCTACATAATTATAAATTCCTTCAAATATGCACATATATGCTATTTTTAAAGCATTTATGCAAATATTTAGAAAAATGCATATAATATGCAAAATATGCAATATATGCGCTTTGCATATTTGGGTGTCCTTAATAATAAGCTTCAAGACTATATGTAGCTATATCTACATGTCAAGGTTAGTAATCTATCTCTTCACTGAAAGAAAGAAAGTTGTTTTTTTCTTTCTATTTAATACAAAATTTAAATTAAATAGAAGCTTATACTCAAATTTTCGAAAGTAATGTAAATGCTAATACTTATTCGTTTTGAACAGCTGACTTTTTTCTGATGTACTCTTTATTATTGGCTAGAAATAAAAAGAATAAATAATAAGCTTCAAGGCTGTCTGGAGCTGCAGCTACATGTTCAGGTTTGTGTTTTGTTTTATCTCTTCACTAATAGATGTGTCATTTTTTTCCAATCTTGTCTTCAATATAAAATTCTAATTATTAAGAGGTTTATATTTAAATTTTTAAAAATACGTATATTAATCCTTGTTTGTTCCTCCTCAGACGTGTGCTTTATTTCTTTATAAATTTTATTTGTTCCATTTTCTTTAATATAGATTTCCAATTAAACGGGAATTAATATTCAGTGTTTAAAAAATGATAGAAATACTAAACCCTGTTTGTTTCAGGTAACTGACTTCCTCTTCTAATGTGTGCTTTATTTCTTTAGTAGCTTTACATTAACAACAAATAAATTAACACATAGTAAGCTTCAGTACTCTGTAGCTCCATCTATATGTCCAGGTTACTAAGCTATGGATTTTGTCTCTTCACTAAAAAGAAGTGTTTTTTTTCCTTCTATTCTTTAAAACAAAATTCAAATTAGGGAGAAGCTTCTACTCAAATTTTCAGAAGTGATGTAAATACTCGTACTAAAACTTATTCTTTGTAAACTGCCCTAATAGAAGTGTTATTTTTTTTCATTCCATTCCTTAATGCAAAATTCAAATTAAAGAGAACCTTATACCCAAAGTTTCAAAAATGATGTAAATATTAAAATTTATTTGTTTTGGGTAGCTGATTTTCTCTTCTGATGGGTCCCTTATTTCTTTGATAACTTTATTGGCTAGTAGTAAAAATAACATATAATAAGCTTCAAGGCTATCTAGAGCTACAGCTACATGTCCAGGTTTATAAGGTATAAATTTTGTCTCTTCACTAATAGGAGTGTTATTTTTTTCCATTTTCGTCACTAATAGAAGTATTATTTTTTCCATTCTCTTTTTTAGTGTAAAATTTCATTTATTCAGGACTGGCGAACTCCTCGTCTCGATCAGGGATCCGTGTTGGTTCGTCAATAAGCTGAGTTAAGCCACAAATGATTGAGAATGATTTAGCTTCACGATCTTGTTCGTCGGTAGTATTTGAATATTTAAGCCAGTTCATTTTGTGGACATTAAAGTCGCCCAGAATGGCAATTTCGGTATTTGGATAGTTAATTTGTAAATGATCGATGGTGTCTGCAAGAGGAGCGAAAAGTGTTCTAAAGTTAATATCACTTGGTGGTCGATGGAGAATACAGATGAAGTTTCGGGCTCTAGAGCATCTTCTCGTTGGCAAGAAAGGTTGCTTCTGACAAAAAGACAGATTCCAAACTTACGCCTAAATCGGGAATAGAAGTCGTACCCAGAATAAAGATAGTCGACTGTGTTGGTCGATGAACTGACCTTGGTTTCACAGAGAGCGAGTACTTGAGGTTTATTTGATTGCAGGTGTTGGTGCACTGAATTTATGTTCGAGTTTAAACCTCGTTTGTTGCAAAAATCTATTTTAAAATTATGATCTCTGCATGTCGACGCCCCTGAACCAGCCTCCACCCGGAGATCCGAACGGGGGGCTATTTTACTTCCGGGATTTTTTCTATCCAGGTTCCTCATCATGCTATCTGGTCCCACAGTCCGGTACATTGGCACAGCCACGAAACGTTAAGCAACTTCACGCAGCCTAAGCCGATGCGATGGTATCACACCGGGCGATGCTGGTGGGATCTGGGCATCTACCATCTAGGTTGTTCTTCAAGTCGCCTTCTACGACAGGCAGAACGTATCGGGAGATATTCTATCCCGCTCCCCCACGGGGAAAATGAACTTATGGGGTCTTTTTCTAAAGTTTGTGATATACCTGTATTAATAAATTCTGGAGTTTTATTTATGTAATTTTTTTATCCATAGCTATGACAGTATTTCCCTTTTCAGCTTTAGTAAAAAATAATCTCATTTTCTTTAGTCTTATTTTAAAACTTTTTAACTATATTAAAATTTGAATATTGTTGGTAGTATTTGTTAAAAATTCTTTTTTGATGGTTTCTGAAATTTGATATTTGTGAACTGTATTGTTGTACAATTGCTTTAGGGCTATTTCAGATTCTGTTCCTAATGATTCTGTTGGTTTTATAGCTAATGTTGGTTTCGATATTAAGTTTAAAACCTTTTTCTAGTAATTTATTTTCTTATTCCGTAAATGTGGTTTCTGGCACTGGTTAAAAAACTATATATTTTGAGTGGTTTTAACACACTTTAAGAGTAGTTTGAAATAAATAAAAATATTGTGGAAATTTTATGTTTAAATAACCATTTTTTTGTTGTATATAAATTAATCTTCTTTTAATTATTTTTTACGTTCCTTTCTAAATGAAATATTTTTAATATTTTACTCTCCGTTTTCTTCGAAATAACTGCTGTAGGATGTATGGAGCTATAGTTGCATATCTTGATTTGTAAAAGAATAGTTTTGTTGCTTCACTAAATTAAATTTTAATGTCTTTTTCCGCTTTTTTCTTTACCGCGGACTTCTCATTAGGCACAATTTTGTTAATGAATATTTTTTAGGCTTAGAAAGCTATAGTGCTTTAAAAAAGGAGCTCAAGTTTTTAAAAAATGATGAAAATACACTCGTAGCTTTTAGTTCCTATATTTTAAACTAAATCCTAAATATATCGGGTGTCTGATTTAAAACTCGAGTTCTAATTTCCTGTCTTTACTCCGTGGAACTCCATATTCTGTACATAGATAGTAACTTTATATTAGCAACAAATAAAATAATACATAATAAGCTTCAAGACTATATAGCTACATCTAAATGTCCAGGTTTGTAAGCTATGGACTGTATCTCTTCACTAAAAGAAAGAAAGTTTTTTTTTTTCATTCTATTCTTTAGTACAAAATTTAAATTAAAGAGAAGCTTATACTCAAATTTTCAAAAGTGATGTAAATGCTAAAACTTATTCGTTTTGGATAACTGATTTCCTTCTGATGTGCCCTTTATTTCTTGGATAACTTTATTGGCTAGAAATAAAAAGAATATATAATAAGCTTCAAGGCTGTCTGGAGCTACAGCTACATGGCCAGGTTTGTAGGCTATGAATTTTGTCTCTTCGCTAATAGAAGAGTCATCTTGTTCCAATCTTCTCTTCAATATAAACTTCTAATTATTCAGAAGTTTATATTTAAATTTTTAAAAATAATATGAATATTAATCCTTATTTGTTTCTCGTCAGACGTGGGCTTTATTTCTTTATAAATTCTAGTTGTTCCGTTTTCTTTAATATGGATTTCCAATTAAACGGAAATTAATATTCGTTGTTTAAAAAATGATAGAAATACTAAATTCTACTTGTTTCGGGTAACTGACTTACTCTTGTAATGTGTGCTTTATTTCCTTACAGATTGTATGTGTTCCATTTTTGCTTATGCTCATTTCCAGTTGCGCGGAAGGGCATCGCCCATCTCGCCCAAGGAAGCAGGTAGTCTGCATAAAAATAGTCCATCTCGGCCCGAACTTAAAACTGGCCCGGTTTTGGAATAGATCATCTCGGCCCGGTTTTGGAATAGATCATCTCGGCCCGGACTGTGATTAATTTTTGATTTGTCAAATTAATGAGCTAAAAAGAGAGAAGCAAGTTTTCCACAGAAAACAAATAATAAGTAATAATAAAAATTAATAAAGTAATTTAAACTTACATTTTATTAAAACGGGTAAATAATACTGTACAAAAATTACAAAACTAAATTTAATTAATACAAAATCCTATTACCTATTTGTGTGAATGACAATGGGAAACAATTTTTTACATATGTTAATTTTGATATCTCTTTACTTTTATATCTTCATATTTTATCCTCGATAAACACTTGTTTTCTCTTATTAGTTAAATTTGTAAAATGTTACACCAATAGTATTGCACTTAACATACGTTTCTACTTGTACATTTAAAACTTCTTTAATAAAAATAAATATAGAAGGATCTGTCTGATACATTGAATTACTAAAATGTGCATGATATGATTCACAAACGTTCGTGGTTTTATTTAGTTCTGCTGATGCACTTGCCCAAATGTGTAGCGGAAATTTGGACTCGTTAGTTAAATAAGTATCCACAAGATAATCAGAAAATACAGCCACAAATTGACATTTTGTTTCATATAAATCGAAAAAATAAAAATCTTCAATGTCTTTAGGTTCTAAGAAGAGAAGCCCAAAACAATAATGCAACCATTTTTCTATTTCTGATTGGTTGCACAGCCCCACAAAAAAAAAGTGGGGTATACTTTTGATGCGATATATCAGATCCGTAGTATTTTTGCCCACTGATCACGAATCTGACGTCAGAATATCGCCATCACATCTCAATTTTTTTCTAACCTCAAAAAATAGGTAAAAATTAAGAAAAATATACTCCTAAAAAATTGATTCAAGCTTTTTCATGAATCCGAAGATGTATTAATATGTATTCGGACACGCTAAGCTAATATTCATCGGTTGGATTAAGCCATACAGTTCTGTTTTCTTTCTAACCTCAATAAATCAGACAGATATAGTGCTTCTCGAATGCAAAAACGAATTCAAATTAAAATTCAACCGATTCTTACCAAATTTGGTACACGGGGGTTTTTTGGGTTGCTGATCATGAATCTGAGGTCGGATTTGCAAAATTCAAAATGGCGGATCCAAGATGGCGGAAAAAATTTTTGAAAGCCAACCGATTCCTACCAAATTTGGTATACAGTTGGGGAATCCTCAAACCTGATACTCTTAAACCCTAAACCCTGAAACCTTAGACTCCCACACCCTGTAACCTCAAAAAATAGACCTCAATAACCCTGTAACTTTAAAAATGAGACCCAATAAACCCAAAACCAGGACTTTTAAACCATATACTCTCAAATAGTAGACCCTTAAGCCCTAGAATTGCGA
Source organism: Pachyrhynchus sulphureomaculatus (assembly GCA_019049505.1). Lineage (NCBI taxonomy): Eukaryota > Metazoa > Arthropoda > Insecta > Coleoptera > Curculionidae > Pachyrhynchus > Pachyrhynchus sulphureomaculatus. The sequence goes on from CM032448.1 coordinate 32,060,282, forward strand.
AGGTTAGACCCGCGCCTAACTTTCCTTTTTTTGGCTGTATCTTGTTCTTTTTTCCGCGAATGACCTATTCAAAGGCTTTCTGCCCAAACGCTTTTGAGGACTTGTTTCTCTTTTTAGCGACCAGCAATAGTCCGCTAGCATATGGTCATCCCATCGTCCTTGATACCGATTTTCTATGATTTTCAGATCTTGGTGAAAACGTTCCCCTTGCTCCTTACTGTAGTCACCAAGATTATCTGGGAAATCATCGATGTGGGAGTCCAGAAAATGTAATTTTAGATTCATTAAGCAACCTAATGTTTGAAATTTTTTTACCATTTTCTCGACTATTTCTTTGTACTTAGGACTTTTATTATTTCCCAAAAAGTTTGTTGCGACTTCTTTAAAACTAAGCCAAGCAGCTTTTTCAACTTTATTCATTTTAGTAACAAATAATGAATCTTGAAACAATTTTCTTATTTGTGGTCCGTCAAATACGCCTGCCTTAATTTTAGCTTCAGAAAATTTCGGAAATTTTTTATGCAAATATTTGAAACATGGGCCGTTTGTATCTAATGCTCTCGTGAATTGCTTCATAAGTCCAAGCTTAATGTGAAGCGGGGGAATAAGAACTTTTCCTGTATCTACCAATGGTGGAAACAATACATTATTTTCACCAGGAGTGAACGATTCTCTCGTTGGCCAAATTTTTTTCTTATAATGACGTTCCCTGTCTCTGCTATTCCACAGACATTTATAACAGGGATAAAGTGTAAACCCTGACTGTTGGCCAAGCAATATTGTTACAATTTTCAGATCTCCACAAATTTTCCAGTTATGATCAGCATATTTTATTTTTATCAAAAGCTGCTTCATTTTTTCATATTGCTCTTCCATAACTGTGGAATGAGCAATCAGAATGGGAGCGTAAACGTTGGTATTATGCAGCAAAACTGCCTTAATGCTCCGTTTAGAAGAATCAATGAACAGTCTCCATTCTTCAGGATCGTATGAGTTATTTTGAAATTCATCCATTAGACCTTTTACATCGGTCCAATATGAAAGTGACAATTCCTCGTCCATTGTGAAATATTTTCGAAATTCTTCATCTCTGTTTCTATAATAAGAAATCGTAGCTTCTGGCTTAAGTAAATGTCTTTTCTTTAAAAAGGAAGCAAGATGCTCTGAACCATCTTTGGATAAGCCTAAATCTCTGACTAGATCACTAAGTTCTGACTGTGATACGAGTATTGGTTCTAGTTTACGGTTGTATGGTAGAAATTCTTTATCTGTGTCACTAGTATATGATAGGTTGTCACTAGAACATTCATTAGTAACAGTGTTTGAATCTTTTTCGACAGTCTTAATGTTTTCGGAATGAACTGATAAGGTGAAATCATTTGTTTCCATAACATCAGCATCAAGTGGTTCAGGAGGCGGAATTAGTTTAGTTGGTCTTGTTACTGTCGAAACATCGTTATAAGTAATAGTGCTTTTATTTTTTCGGTTATGCCTAGATACAACATTCATACAAAAGTAGCAATCATTTTCACTGGATGGTCTATTCCATATTGCTGGTCTGGAATATTTAATCGCCTTCTTATTGATGTACAACATTATTTGGCAAGAACTGCAAATGATGTGGGGAACCCAATCTGTATCCTGATGCTGTATTTCAATGTTAAAATAATCCTTATATAAGGTTTTAATCTTATCCGTTATCGGTGACCCCATTTTACTGAATACGTGTTGACAGCAAATATAACAAAATGAATCACTGTTTTTATCGCACTTATGAAAAGTCCTTGTACCGTGAGACCGTTTTCTTGTAGCATTATACTCTACATGAGCCAAGTCACCCACACATGAAGAGCTACGGTCGCTGGATGACGACGGCTGCGGGCCCGGTTTCCCACCCTGACCAACCGCGATACTGGGTTTCCGAGTCCCTGCATCGTAATTCTCTTTCTTCTACCTGCCATGACGGCATCTAAGCCGTTATCCAGGGACTCTGCCGGCTAGTGGAGTAACACCGTTGCCCACCGTCACCACGTGGAGGTGCCCTGGATGCAGGTAGAAGAATAAAAATCGACCGATGAATTTTCTCGGCGTTCAAAATGGCGCGAAAACATCTGCCATCTTGAATTTTGCAACTCCAATCTCAGATTCGTGATCAGCGACCCAAAAAATCCCCGTGTACCAAATTTGGTAAGGATCGGTTGAATTTTAATTTGAATTCGTTTTTGCATTCGAGAAGCACTATATCTGTCTGATTTATTGTGGTTAGAAAGAAAACAGAACTGTATGGCTCAATCCAACCGATGAATATTAGCTTAGCGTGTCCGAATACATATTAATACATCTTTGGATTCATGAAAAAGCTGGAATCAATTTTTTAGGAGTATATTTTTCTTAATTTTTACTAATTTTTACCTATTTTTTGAGGTTAGAAAAAAATTGAGATGTGATGGCAATATTCTGACGTCAGATTCGTGATCAGCGGGCAAAAATACTACGGATCTGATATATCGCATCAAAAGTATACCCCACTTTTTTTTTGTGGGGCTGTGTTATCTTTGTAGTATTGAGCCAGACCCTGCTTTTGTATTTGACGATACCATGCTTGGATCAAATGAAACCTGTAACTAGTTATTTTGATATCATTCCACCGCGTTATGAATTGACATTTCAAAATCTAGTACTATTTCTCTTAGTGAAGATACTAAATTAATATTGTTACATAATTCTAGTATCTTAAACAAGCTTGTCCTATAAGTTGCTTCAGATTTATCTTTTAATAAACAGAAACAGAAAATTAAAGGTTTATAGAATCCTTTAAAAAATCCATGTAAGGTGAAAAACTATTTAAAAAATCTTTTACAGTAAAAAAAATTCCATGCATATAAAGATTTTTCGACTTACACAAATAACCTAAATTAGTATTGCGTGAAAATGTCACTAAATTAATAGTTTCATCGTCAACTAATAAAAGTCTTCACATTTATTTGTTTTTAGATCCATTGCACCCAAGGCTCTATGTACTTCCATAATCGACTTTAATATTGCTGGTAGTCTTTTTCGCCGAGCACAGTAGATATTTTTCCTCACACATTCCAAGTCCCTTACAGTGAGAGCACTGGTATGGGTTTCTTCCGTCAATACTTTTCGCATTATTTTTGCTAGTTTTTCTGTCAGATCACTTTTTGCTTTCCTTTTGACAGATGTAGTCATTATTTGCGTTTGCAAGATATTTCCAGTTCGTGCGAATAGTTTTGACTTAATGAACCTCCACTTCGTTTCTCCCGAAGATAATTTCCGATTATGCTCTTTAGATTTAAATTGATTTAATACTAGTAGTATTTTACCTCGTTGGCTAGTAATTCCACATAATTCAGCAGAATAAGTCGAAGCCATTTTTCTTTCTTTATTGAATTAAAAGTAAGGCTAAATCTCTTACTTACATTAATGAATGTTAATCGTAACTTAAAATGAATGTTTGCTTATACTAACTTAATCTAAGCTCTTATACTAGTGGTCCTATACTAATTTAACCTAGGAAATGTGTTTTATTATGCATGATTTTCTTAATACTAAGACTTAAAACTAAGATCTAAACTACCTTAGCCTAAGACTTACGCTAACTTAACTTAAGACATAGCATTAACTTAAACTAGGACTTATAATAATCTAAATTGGCAATCTTCTGTCAAGACGGGCGAGGGGGGTCATTATCTTCATTCGAGAGAGGGTCAGATTGCACATTGACAACAAATAAAAGACAGTAATACATAATATTCTCAGAGGTTGTTTGGAGCCATCGCTACATGTCTAGGTTTGTAACCTACGAATTTTGTCTCTTCAGTAAAATCAGTGTTAGTTTTTGCTTTCTCTTTCTTTAATATCGATTTCTAATTTTTAAAAATGATGCAATTTCTAAACCTTATTTGTTTTGCGTAACTGAATTCCTGCTCTGATCTGTGCTTTATTTCTTTAATAATTTTACATTGGCAACAAATAAAAAATAGTAGCTAATCTGGAGCTATAGCTACATGGCCAAGATTGTAAGCTATGCAGTTTGTCTCTTCACCAAAAGAAGTGTTAGTTTTTTCCTTGTATTCTTTTATTTGGAATCCAAATAAACACAGTGTATACTCAAATTTTCAAATGATAGAACTACTAAACCTTATTGGTTTCTAATAGACTTCTTCTGATATGCTCTTTATTTCTTTAGTAACTTTTACATTGATAACAAAAAAAAAACAAATATAAGCTGTCAGGCTATCTGGAGCAACAGCTACATATCCTGGTTTCTAGGCTATCAATTTTGTCTTCAGTAAAAGAAGTTTTATTTTTTTACATTCTCTTCTTTAAAATAAATTAAGTGGAAGTTTATTCTGAAATTTTCAAAAATGTGAGCAATACTAAACCTTATTTGTTTCGTTTGACTGAATTTCTTCTCTGATCTGTGCTTTATTTCTTTAATAATTTTACATTGGCAACAAATAAAAAGTAATAGCTAATCTGGAGCTACAGCTACATGGCCAGGGTTGCAAGCTATGAATTTTGTCTCTTCACCAAAAGAAGTGTTAATTTTTTCTTTGTATTTTTTTATTTACAATTTCAGTTAAACAACAGTTTATTCTCAAGTTTTCAAAAATGATAGAAATACTAAACCGTATTTGTTTCGGGTAACTGACTTCCGTTCCTAGTGTATGGTTTATTTCTTTAGCAACTCTACATTGACAACGAATAAAAAATCAAAATAAATGGACGGTTGATGTGGGGATATTGAGAAGTTTAAACTTAAATTTTCAAAAAATCATAGAAATGCTAAACCTTATTTGTTTCGGGTAACTGACTTCCTTTTCTAACGCTAATCTGCAAGGCTATATGGAGCCATAGCTACATATCCCGGTGTGTAAGCAATGAATTTTGTCCCTTCACTAAAAGAAGTGTTTTTTCCTTCTATTCTTTCTTCAAATTAGGGAAAAGTTTATACTCAAATTTTCAAAAATGGTGTAAATACTCGTGCCAAGAACTATTTTTTGCAAACTATCCTAATAGAACTGTTATTTTTTTTCTATTCCATTCTTTAATACAAAATCTTTTTTTTATTCTCTCTATTCCTCCTCTGATCTGTGCTTTATTTCTTTAGTAATTTTACATTGGCAACAAATAAAAATAGTGGTATAGACTAGGCTTCAAAGCTATCTGGAGCTACAGCAACATATCCAGGTGTGTAAGCTATGAATTTTGTCTACCGCAAGAGAAGTATTTTTTCATTGAGTTCATTTATTTGGAATTCCAATTAAACGCAATTTATGCTCAGATTTTTAAATACAATCGTAGAAATACTAAACCTTATTTGTTTCTGATAACTGATTTCTTCTTCTGTTGTACGCTTTATTTATTTAGTAACTTTACATTGGCACCAAATAAAAGGCAAAAATAAGCTGCAAGGCTATCTGGAGCTAATAGCTACATATCCTGGCTCGTAAGCTATGAATTTTGTCCCTACACTAAAAGAAGTATTTTTATTCCTTCTATTCTTTCTTCAAATTAGGGAGAAGTTTATACTCGAATTGTTATAATTACTGGTATTAAAACTAAGACTCCGTACCAAATCAATTTTTTTTTTCTATTCTCTCTATTCCTCCTATAATCTGTGCTTTATTTCTTTAGTAATTTTACATTGGCAACAAATAAAAATAGCCGTATACAGGGTTACAGGGAAAGTCGTCCTAGATAATTAAGGACGTTATAGTTTAGGTCGATATTGAAGTTTAAAGATTTTCTAAAAAAAAAACATGTTTTTTTCTGCTTTTATATCGATTTTTTTATTAGAGGTTCTCGAGTGCGATTTTTTGGTTATTTTTAGTTAGTCTGTATGTCAAGTATCAAAAATCATCAAAAAAATTTAAACTAGTTACTAACAGTTTCAAATGGCGGCTTGTTAATGTTTCTAAATTACGAATTTTTACCAAGTGTTTCCTACTTTAAATCAATAAAGAGAAAAAAAAATGTATGGAAGTTATTCTGCAAATTATTTTAAAAACTTTTACGCCGTTTCGTTTTGAACAGCTGATTTCTTTCTGATGTTCTCTTTATTTTTTTGATAACTTTGTTGTCTAGAAATAAAAAGCTTCAAGGCTGTCTGGAGCTGGAGCTACATGTTCAGGTTTGTGTTGTGTTTTGTTTTTCCATTGACAAAATTTCTTCCTTCCTTGTCTTCAACATAAAATTTTAATTATTAAGAAGTTTATATTTAAATTTTTAAAAATAATACGAATATTAATCCTCATTTGTTTTTCCTCAGACGTATACTTTATTTCTTTATAAATTCTATTTGTTCCATTTTCTTTGATATTATTTTTTTGATTATTTGATTATATATTATGTGGCAATTAAATGTAAATTATTATTCAATGGTTAAAAAATGATAGAAATACTAAACCCTATTTGTTTCAGGTAACTGACTTCCTCCTCTAATGTGTGCTTTATTTCTTTAGTAACTTTACATTAACAACAAATAAATTAACACATAACAAGCTTCAATACTCTGTAGCTCCATCTACATGTCCAGGTTACTAAACTATAGATTTTGTCTCTTCCCTAAAAAGAAGTGTTTTTCCCTTTTATTCTTTAAACCAAATTCAAATTAGGGAGAAGCTTCTACTCAAATTTTGAAAGGTGATGTAAATACTCGTACTAAAACTTATTCTCTATAGACTGTCCTAATAGAAGTGTTATTTTTTTTCATTCCATCCTTAAAAATTCAAATTAAAGAGAACTTTTTACTCAACTTTTCAAAAATGATGCAATTACTAAAATTTATTTGTTTTGGGTAGCTGATTTTCTCTTCTGATGTGTCCCTTATTTCTTTGATAACTTTATTGGTTAGTAGTAAAAATAATATATAATAAGCTTCAAGGCTATCTGGACCTACAGCTACATGTCCAGGTTTATAAGGTATAAATTTTGTCTCTTCACTAATAGGAGTGTTAGTTTTTTCCATTTTCGTCACTAATAGAAGTATTATTTTTTTCCATTCTCTTTTTTAGTGTAAAATTCCATTTATTCAGGACTGGCGAACTCCTCGTCTCGATCAGGGATCCGTGTTGGTTCGTCAATAAGCTGAGTTAAGCCACAATTGATTGAGAATGATTCAGCTTCACGACCTTGTTCGTCGGTAGTATTTGAATATTTAAGCCAGTCGATGTGAGCGAAAAGTGTTCTAAAGTTAATATCACTTGGTGGTCGATGGAGGATACAGATGAACCTTGTGGTTTGTTGAGTCGTTATTTTTAACCACATAACATCAAAGTTTCGGGCTCCAGAGCATCTTCTCGTTGGCAAGGAAGGTTGCTTCTGACAAAAAGACAGATTCAGACGTTAAGCAACTTCACGCAGCCTAAGCCGATGCGATGGTATCACACCGGGCGATGCTGGTGGGATCTGGGCATCTACCATCTAGGTTGCTCCTTAAGTCGCCTTCTACGACATGCAGAACGTATCGGGAGAGATATTCTATCCCACTCCCCCACGGGGGAAATGAACTTATGGGGTCTTTTTCTAAAGTTTGTGATATACCTGTATTAATAAATTCTGAAGTTTTAACATATTTATGTAATTTTTTATCCATAGCTATGACAGTATTTCCTTTTTCAGCTTTAGTAAAAAATAATGATGAGGTGATGAACAAATTAATTCTTGGAATTCGTTAAATGGGGGGTTGTTTACAAGTCGTTATCAGTGGTTCCTGGAAATTACGTCATGAATATTGTCCCGCTAGCATGTTCTTGCCGAATCAGTGTGCGGAGATCCGAACGGGGGGCTATTTTACTTCCGGGATTTTTTCTATCCAGGTGCCTCATCAGGCTATTTGGTCCCACAGTCCGAGACATTGGCACAGCCACAAAACGTTAAGCAACTTCACGCAGCCTAAGCCGATGCGATGGTATCACACCGAGCGATGCTGGTGGGATCTGAGCATCTACCATCTAGGTTGTTCTTTAAATCACCTTCTACGACAGGCAAAACGTATCGGGAGAAATATTCTATCCCACTCCCCCACGGGGGAAATGAACTTATGGAGTCTTTTTCTAAAGTTTGTGGTATACCTGTATTAATAAATTCTGAAGTTTTATTTATGTAATTTTTTTTATCCATAGCTATGACAGTATTTCCTTTTTCAGCTTTAGTAAAAAATAATCTCATTTTCTTTAGTCTTATTTTGAATCTTTTTAACTATATTAAAATTTGAATATTGTTGGTAGTATTTGTTAAAAATTCTTTTTTGATGATTTCTGAAATTTGATATTTGTGAACTGTATTGTTGTACAATTGCTTTAGGGCTATTTCAGATTCTGTTCCTAATGATTCTGTTGGTTTATAGCTAATGTTGGTTTCGATATTAAGTTTAAAACCTTTTTCTAGTAATTTATTTTCTTATTCCGTAAATGTGGTTTCTGGCACTGGTTAAAAAACCATATGTTTTGAGTGGTTTTAACACACTTTAAGAATAGTTTGAAATAAATAAAAATATTGTGGAAATTTTATGTTTAAATAACCATTTTTTTGTTGTATATAAATTAATCTTCTTTTAATTATTTTTTACGTTCCTTTCTAAATGAAATATTTTTAATATTTTACTCTCCGTTTTCTTCAAAATAACTGCTGTAGGATGTATGGAGCTATAGTTGCATATCTTGATTTGTAAAAGAATAGTTTTGTTACTTCACTAAATTAAATTTTAATGTCTTTTTCCGCTTTTTCTTTACCACGGACTTCTCATTAGGCACAATTTTGTTAATGAATATTTTTTAGGCTTAGAAAGCTATAGTGCTTTAAAAAAGGAGCTCAAGTTTTTAAAAATGATGAAAACACACTCGTAGCTTTTAGTTCCTATATTTTAAACTAAATCCTAAATATATCGGGTATATGATTTAAAACTCGGGTTCTAATATTCTGTCTTTACTCCGTGGAACTCCATATTCTGTATGTAGATAGTAACTTTATATTAGCAACAAATAAAATAATACATAATAAGCTTTAAGACTATATGTAGCTACATCTAAATGTCCAGGTTTGTAAGCTATGGATTGTATCTCTTCACTAAAAGAAAGAAAGTTTTTTTTTCATTCCATTCTTTAATACAAAACTTAAATTAAAGAGAAGCTTATACTCAAATTTTCAAAAGTGATGTAAATGCTAAACTTATTCGTTTTGGATAACTGATTTCCTTCTGATGTGCCCTTTATTTCTTGGATAACTTTATTGGCTAGAAATAAAAAGAATATATAATAAGCTTCAAGGCTGTCTGGAGCTACAGCTACATGGCCAGGTTTGTAAGCTATGAATTTTGTCCCTTCGCTAATAGAAGAGTCATCTTGTTCCAATCTTCTCTTCAATATAAACTTCTAATTATTCAGAAGTTTATATTTAAATTTTTAAAAATAATATGAATATTCATCCTTATTTGTTTCTCCTCAGACGCGTGCTTTATTTCTTTATAAATTATATTTGTTCCATTTTCTTTGATATGGATTTCCAATTAAACAGAAATTAATCAGTGTTTAAAAAATGATAGAAATACTAAACCCTATTTGTTTCAGGTAACTGACTTCCTCTTCTAATGTGTGCTTTATTTCTTTAGTAACTTTACATTAACAACAAATAAATTAACACATACTAAGCTTCAATACTCTGTAGCTCCATCTATATGTCCAGGTTACTAAGCTATGGATTTTGTCTCTTCACTAAAAAGAAGTGTTTTTTCCTTCTATTCTTTAAAACAAAATTCAAATTAGGGAGAAGCTTCTACTCAAATTTTCAAAAGTGATGTAAATACTCGTACTAAAACTTATTCTCTGTAAACTGCCCTAATAGAAGTGTTATTTTTTCCATTTCATTTTTTAATGCAAAATTCAAATTAAAGAGAAAATTTTCAAAAATGATGTAAATACTAAAATTTATGTTTTGGGTAGCTGATTTTCTCTTCTGATGTGTCCCTTATTTCTTTGATAACTTTATTGGTTAGTAGTAAAAATAATATATAATAAGCTTCAAGGCTATCTGGACCTACAGCTACTTGTCCAGGTTTATAAGGTATAAATTTTGTCTCTTCACTAATAGGAGTGTTATTTTTTTCCATTTTCGTCACTAATAGAAGTATTATTTTTTCCATTCTCTTTTTTAGTGTAAAATTCCATTTATTCAGGACTGGCGAACTCCTCGTCTCGATCAGGGATCCGTGTTGGTTCATCAATAAGCTGAGTTAAGCCACAACTGATTGAGAATGATTCAGCTTCACGACCTTGTTCGTCGGTAGCATTTCAATATTTAAGCCAGTTGATGTTATGGACATTAAAGTCGTCCAGAATGGCAATTTCGGTATTTGGATAGTTAATTTGTAAATGATCGATGGTGTCTGCAAGAGGAGCGAAAAGTGTTCTAAAGTTAGTATCACTTGGTGGTCGATGGAGGATACAGATGAACCTTGTGGTTTATTGAGTCGTTATTTTTAACCACATAACATCAAAGTTTCGGGCTCTAGAGCCTCTTCTCTTTGGCAAGAGAGGTTGCTTCTGACAAAAAGACAGATTCCAAACTTACGCCTAAATCGGGAATAGAAGTCGTACCCAGAATAAAGATAGTTGGCTGTGCTGGTCGATGAACTGACCTTGATTTCACAGAGAGTGAGTACATGAGGTTTATTTAATTGTTGGTGTTGGTGCACTGAATTTATGTTCGAGTTTAAACCTCGTATGTTGCAAAAATCTGTTTTAAAATTATGATCTCTGCATGTCGACGCCCCTGAAGCAGCCTCCACCCGGAGATCCGAACGGGGGGCTATTTTACTTCCGGGATTTTTTCTATCCAGGTGCCTCATCATGCTATTTGGTCCCACAGTCCGGGACATTGGCACAGCCACGAAACGTTAAGCAACTTCACGCAGCCTAAGCCGATGCGATGGTATCACACCGGGCGATGCTGGTGGGATCTGGGCATCTACCATCTAGGTTGTTCTTTAAGTCGCCTTCTACGACAGGCAAAACGTATCGGGAGAAATATTCTATCCCGTTCCCCCACGGGGGAAATGAACTTATGGGGTCTTTTTCTAAAATTTGTGATATACCTGTATTAATAAATTCTGAAGTTTTATTTATGTAATTTTTTTATCCATAGCTATGACAGTATTTCCTTTTTCAGCTTTAGTAAAAAATAATCTCATTTTCTTTAGTCTTATTTTGAATCTTTTTAACTATATTAAAATTTGAATATTGTTGGTAGTATTTGTTAAAAATTCTTTTTTGATGGTTTCTGAAATTTGACATTTGTGAACCGTATTGTTGTACAATTGCTTTAGGGCTATTTCAGATTCTATTCCTAATGATTCTATTAGTTTACAGCTAATGTTGGTTTCGATATTACGTTTAAAACCTTTTTCTAGTAATTTATTTTCTTGTTCCGTAAATGTGGTTTCTGGCACTGGTTAAAAAACCATATGTTGTGAGTGGTTTTAACACACTTTAAGAGTAGTTTGAAATAAATAAAAATATTGTGGAAATTTTATGCTTAAATAACCATTTTTTTGTTGTATATAAATTGATCTTCTTTTAATTATTTTTTACGTTCCTTTCTAAATGAAATATTCTTAATATTTTACTCTCCGTTTTCTGCAAAATAACTGCTGTAAGATGTATGGAGCTATAGTTGCATATCTTGATTTGTAAAAGAATAGTTTTGTTGCTTTACTAAATGAAATTTTAATGTCTTTTTCCGCTTTTTCTTTACCACGGACTTCTCATTAGGCACAATTTTGTTAATGAATATTTTTTAGGCTTAGAAAGCTATAGTGCTTTTAAAAAGGAGCTCAAGTTTTTAAAAATGATGAAAATACACTCGTAGCTTTTAGTTCCTATATTTTAAACTAAATCTTAAATATGTCGGGTATCTGATTTAAAACTCGAGTTCTAATATTCTGTCTTATTCCGTGGAACTCCATATTCTGTATATATGTTAGGTAGTAATTTTACATTAGTAGCAAATAAAATAATACATAATAAGCTTCAAGACTATATGTAGCTACATCTAAATGTCCAGGTATGTAAGCTATGGATTGTATCTCTTCACTAAAAGAAAGAAAGTTGTTTTTTTTTCATTCTATTCTTTAATACAAAATTTAAATTAAAGAGAAGCTTATACGCAAATTTTCTAAAGTGATGGAAATGCTAAAACTTGTTTTGGATAGCTAATTTCCTTCTGATGTGCCCTTTATTTCTTGGATAACTTTATTGGCTAGAAATAAAAAGAATATATAATAAGTTTCAAGGCTGTCTGGAGCTACAGCTACATGGCCAGGTTTGTAAGCTATGAATTTTGTCTCTTCACTAATAGAAGAGTCATCTTGTTCTAGTCTTTTCTTCAATATAAAATTCTAATTATTCCGAAGTTTATATTTAAATTTTTAAAAATAATATGAATATTAATCCTTATTTGTTTCTCCTCAGACGTGTGCTTTATTTCTTTATAAATTCTAGTTGTTCCGTTTCCTTTGATATGGATTTCCAATTAGTTTCTTTAGTATGAATTTCTAATTAAGCCGAAGTTTATACTCAAATTTTTAAAAATGATGCAATTCCTAAACCTTATTTGTTTCGTGTAACTGAATTCCTGCTCTGATCTGTGCTTGCTTTCTTTAGTAATTTTACATTGGCAACAAATAAAAATAGTGGTATATAATGGACTTCAAAGCTATCTGGAGCTACAGCTACATGTCCAGGTTTGTAAGCTATGCAGTTTCTCTCCTCACCTAAAGAGGTGTTAGTTTTTTCCTTGTATTCTTTTATTTGGAATTCCAACTAAACACAGTGTATACTCAAATTTTCAAATGATAGAAATACTAAACCTTATTGGTTTCTAACAGACTTCTTCTTCTGATATGCGCTTTATTCCTTCAGTAACTTTTAGATTGACAACAAATAAAAAACAAAAATAATCTCCAAGGCTATCTGGAGTCATAGCTACATATCACGGTTTGTAAGCAATGAATTTTGTCTCTTCACTAAAAGAAGTGTTTTTCCTTCTATTCTTTCTTCAAATTAGGGAGAAGTTTATACTCAAATTTTCAAAAGTGATGTAAACATTCGTGCTAAAACTTATTCTCTGCAAACTGTCCTAATAGAACTGTTATTTTTTTCTATTCCATTCTTTAATACAAAATCTTTTTTTCTATTCTCTTTATTCTTTCTCTGATATGTGCTTTATTTCTTTAGTAATTTTACATTGGCAACAAATAAAAATACTCGTATAGAAGAGGCTTCAAAACTATCTGGAGCTACAGCAACATATCCAGGTGTGTAAGCTATGAATTTTGTCTACCGCAAGAGAAGTATTTTTTCATTGGATTCATTTATTTGGAATTCCAATTAAACGCAATTTATGCTCAGATTTTTAAATTCAATGGTAGAAATACTAAACCTTATTTGTTTTTGATAACTGATTTCTTCTTTTGTTGTACGCTTTATATCTTTAGTAACTTTACATTGGCAACAAATAAAAGACAAAAATAAGCTGCAAGGCTATCTGGAGCAAATAGCCACATATCCTGGTTCGTAAGCTATGAATTTTGTCTCTTCACTAAAAGAAGTATTTTTATTTCTTCTATTCTTTCTTTAAATTAGCGAGAACTTTATACTCAAATTTTCAAAAGTGTTATAAATACTCGTACTAAAACTAAGTCTCCGTACCAAATCAAATTTTTTTTCTATTCTCTATATTCTTCCTAAAATCTGTGCTTTATTTTTTTAGTAATTTTACATTGATAACAAATAAAAATAGTCGTATATAATAGGCTTCAAAGCTATCTGGAACTACAGCAACATATCCAGGTGTGTAAGCTATAAATTTTATCTGCCGCAAAAGAAGTATTCTTTCATTGTATTCAATTATTTAGAATTCCAATTAAACGCAGCTTATACTCAAATTTTCAAAAATGGTAGAAATACTAAACATTATTTGTTTCGTTTAACTGAATGCCTTCTCAGCTCTGTACTCTGCATTTTTAGTAATTTTACATTGGCAACAAATAAAAATATTAGCTAGTCTGGAACTACAGTTCCATGTCCAGGTGTGTAAACTATGAATTTTGTCTCTTCACCAAAAGAAGTATTAGTTTTTTTCGTTAAATTCTTTTGTTTGAAATTTCAATTACAATTTGTACTCAAATTTTCAAAAATAATAGAAATACTAAATCTTATTTATTTCTGGTAGGTAATGCCTATGTACAAAAATGGAGAGTCGATGTGTGATGTTGAGATTTAGAAGTTTATTCTAAAATATTTAAAAAATGATAGAAATACTAAACATTATTTATTGTTCCTAATAAAAGATAGCTTTTTGAAGAGAAGACTTTCAGCTTTCCGATGATACTAATAGTTTTTATTTTTATTGCTTTATAATTTGTAAAACTTTTGTTTACATGATTTTATCGGGCATACAGTGTATTATAAATATTTAATAAAATATAATATTTAAAATGTATCATTATTATGTTAACTTTTAAACAGAAATTCACTTGTAGGTTAAATAATTGACTGAATAAACACAATATCATATATATATATATATATATATATATATATATATATATATATATATATATATATATATATATATACTCGTAATAGGCTTCAAAGCTATCTGGAACTACAGCAACATATCCAGGTGTGTAAGCTATAAATTTTATCTGCCACAAAAGAAGTATTCTTTCATTGTATTCAATTATTTAGAATTCCAATTAAACGCAGCTTATACTCAAATTTTCAAAAATGGTAGAAATACTAAACATTATTTGTTTCGTTTAACTGAATGCCTTCTCAGCTCTGTACTCTGCATTTTTAGTAATTTTACATTGGCAACAAATAAAAATAGTAGCTAGTCTGGAACTACAGTTCCATGTCCAGGTGTGTAAACTATGAATTTTGTCTCTTCACCAAAAGAAGTATTAGTTTTTTTCGTTAAATTCTTTTGTTTGAAATTTCAATTACAATTTGTACTCAAATTTTCAAAAATAATAGAAATACTAAATCTTATTTATTTCTGGTAGGTAATGCCTATGTACAAAAATAGAAAGTCGATGTGTGATGTTGAGATTTAGAAGTTTATTCTAAAATATTTAAAAAATGATAGAAATACTAAACATTATTTATTGTTCCTTAGATGTATGCTTTATTTCTTTAGTAACGTTACATCGACAACAAATTAAAAACAAATATAAGCTGCTAGGCTATTTGTAGCAACAGCTACATATCCTGGTTTCTAAGCTATCAATTTTGTCTTCAGTAAAAGAAGTTTTATTTTTTTACATTCTCTTCTTTAGAATAAATTACGTGGAAGTTTATTCAGAAATTTTCAAAAATGTGAGCAATACTAAACCTTATTTGTGTCGTTTAACTGAATTCCTTCTCTGATCTATGCTTTATTTCTTTAATAATTTTACATTGGCAACAAATAAAAAATAGTAGCTAATCTGGAGCTACAGCTACATGGCCAGGTTTACAAGCTATGAATTTTGTCTCTGTTTTGTTAAACAGCCGTTTATACTCAAGTTTTTAAAAATAATAGAAAAACTAAACCGTATGTGTTTCGAGTAACTGACTTCCGGTCCTAATATATGGTTTATTTCTTTAGCAACTCTACATTGACAACGAATAAAAAATCAAAATAAATGGACGGTTGATATGGGGATATTGAGAAGTTTATACTGAAATTTTCAAAAGATGATAGAAATGCTAAACCTTATTTGTTTCGGGTAACTGACTTCCTCTTCTAACGTTAATCTGCAAGGCTATCTGGAGCCATAGCTACATATCCCGGTTTGTAAGCAATAAATTTTATCTCTTCACTAAAAGAAGTATTTTTTCCTTCTATTATTTCTTCAAATTAGGGGGAAGGTTATACTCAAATTTTCAAAAGTGATGTAAATACTCGTGCTAAAACTTATTCTCTGCAAACTGTCCTAATAGAACTGTTATTTTTTTTCTATTCCATTCTTTAATACAAAATCTTTTTTTCTATTCTCTCTATTCCTCCTCTGATCTGTGCTTTATTTCTTTAGTAATTTTACATTCGCAACAAATAAAAATAGTAGCTAATCTGGAACTACACTTACATGTCTGTAAAATGTCATCAATACACTGAAGTGGCTCTTGAACAGGAAGTCCCGGTCCATGTCCTACCGGCCGATTAGCTGAAGTAAAGTTAGAGTAGACAATTACTTTCTTATTTTTGGAGTTATATCCGGAAACATCAAGCTGCCAAAATAACAATCATTTGAATGATTTTCTTGCTCTCTCTATACCATAGGTACTGCAAATCTAAAAGCTTTTTTTTCTTATACCATTTCCTAAGACCCTCGACACAAACATAACATACTTTGTGAGCAGCCCAACATTTTTCTTAATTACCGATTTCTACACCAAAATATGCAAAGTATACTTTTTTTACAAAGTCAGTAATGTTCGTTTAATGTTTTTTAGCTACAAACTCGCCACATATACGAGTATAATAAAAAGTGTTGGGAGAGTTTTTACGACCACGATTAGCTATACTTTGAGTGTGAATTAAAGCACATGGGTTAAACACTGCCATGCGAGGTTACATTAACTGGAAGAAAACAAACAGCTGTGACACTTACCGGAACTGCCAACCTAATAACATTTAATTTTACTGCCAACCTTATAAAATTCTGATTTTATTGCCAACATAATAACATTCAAATGATAAAAAATAAACTTTTCCCATTTTGAATATTAAAATGTGAAAAATTGGTGGGTAATACGCCTTTTTTATTATTATTTTCGGACTCAGCACACCAAAAAACATAGGAATCACGTAAAATTATTAAAAAAGTTTTTTCATCGTTGGCCTGTGAATTTTACATTGGCAACAAATAAAAAATAGTAGCTAATCTCAATCACTTAAGCAACAATTATTTATACTCAATTTTGAAAAATAATATTTATTTATTTCTGGTAGGTAATGCCTATGTACAAAAATGGAGGGTCGATATGTGACGAGTTTATACTAAAATATTCAAAAAATGATAGAAATACTAAACCTTATTTATTTCTCCTCAAATGTGTGCTTTATTTTTTATGTAAGCTGCCAGACTATCTGGAGCAACAGCTACATATCCTGGTTTCTAAGCTATCAATTTTGTCTTCAGTAAAAGAAGTTTTATTTTTTTAGATTCTCTTCTTTAAAATAAATTAAGTAGAAGTTTATACTGAAATTTACAAAAATGTCAGCAATACTAAACCTTATTTGTTTCGTTTAACTGAATTCCTTCTCTGATTTGTGCTTTATTTCTTTAATAATTTTACATTGGCAACAAATAAAAAATAGTAGTTAATCTGGAGCTACAGCTACATTGCCAGGTTTGTAAGCTATGAATTTAGTCTTGTCACCAAAAGAAGTGTTAATTTTTTCTTTGTATTTTTTTTATTTAGAATTCCAGTTAAACAATAGTTTATACTCAAATTTTCAAAAATGATAGAAATACTAAACCGTATTTGTTTCGGGTAACTGACTTCCGTTCCTAATGTAGGGTTTATTTCTTTAGCAACTCTACATTGACAACGAATAAAAAAATTACATTGACAACGAATAAAAAAATCAAAATTAGCTGCCAGGCTATCTGGAGCAATAGCTACATATCGTGGTACGAATTTTGTCTTCTTACATTACTCTTCTTTAATATAAATTAAATAGAAGTTTACACTCAAATTTTCAAAAATGACGGAAATACTAAACCTTATTTGTTTCTGGTAGGTATACCTATGTTCAAAAATGGACGTTCGATATGGGCCTTTGAGAATGATATTGAGAAGTTTATACTCAAATTTTCAAAAAATGATAGAAATGCTAAACCTTATTTGTTTCGGGTAACTGACTTCCTCTTCCAATGTGTTCTTTATTTCTTTGATAACTTTACTCGTACATTGGCAACAAATAAAAAAACGAAAATAAGCTGCAAGGCTATCTGGAGCAACATCTACTTATCCTGGTTCGTAAAAAATGAATTTTATCTCTTCACTAAAAGAAGTGTTATTTTTTACATTCTTTTCTTAAATATAAATTAAGTAGAAGTTATACTCAAATTTTTCAAAAATTATAGAAAAACTAAAACTTATTTGTTTCGAGTATCTGACTTCCTCTTATAATGTGTACTTTGTCTCTTTAGTAACGTTATATTTACAAAAAATAAAAAACAATAATACAAAATATTCTACAAGGTTATCTGGAACTGCCGCTCCATTTCCTGGTTCGTAATTGAGAAAGTGTTAGTTTCTTTTTAGCAATTTGTCTTGAACCTGTACTGTAATCTACTCGACTTTTTTTTAGTTATTTCATATTAAATATTTATCTACTTATAAGTTTCTGTGAGATATAATCATCCATTGCATATTTTTTAAGTCTCCACATATATACATATAGCCATTTTTACAAATTCATTCTTTAGCTTATCGCAAAATTTGAATATATGAAGCCTTGTAATTATAGTATTATGAATGAGCAACTAGGTGAGTTTGGTATAAAATAATTAGCAATAATTTATCGAATTATCCGATACTTGGTGGAAATCTATTCTAAATTGAAATGAAACAATTTTTTTTTGTTAAGACTTGCGCTTTATTTTAATTACTACGATGATTGTTTCGACAGCACTGTATCTACTTCAGGACTTATAACGACTCAAGATTTTGACATAGTTTGAAATATTATATTGTGTTGGAAATATGATTTTATAAAATGTTAATATAGAAAGCTATAAGCCAACAATAGACTCTGAGTGATAAAGGTTCAGTAAAGAGGAATTGTTGACCTTTAGTTGTTCATTAGCAAGAATGTCCTGTTTTTACTTTTATTTAGCTATAGAAATTCCAGACGATTAACTTTAAATGGAGTTTTTTAGAATTTGGATTAGTGTAATGATTTTCTATAATTAAATATTTTTCATAATTTGAATCGGTTTTATCATATGCGCATAAATATGCAAATAATTTTCTCAAAATATGCACATAAATGTTGTAAATATGCAGTAAAAAAAAAATCGAAATAGACTTGAAAAATGTAAATTTATTGTTTCACATTACATGATACGAGTACTATACAAATGTAGCTATAAAAAATCCATTTTAAATTTTCAACATACAGGGCGAATGAACTAAATCAAAATATAATATTATACAAAGTAAAAAATAAATATAAATAATAATGTATTTTATTACTTTACTTAAAGATGAACATATAATAATAATAATAATGTAGGTACATATTATAAAAATTTATATACGTAGTAAACAGCATAATAAATCATACATTTTAAATTTGATACATTGTAACATGGGAACTTGCCCGCACTTTGTGGCGTCATTTTTTGTACCCTGTGAAAAGTGGTTTGTCCCACGCTTGAGCGCAATTTTCTTGCAGCCCCTTTTTAATTTCTGAGAATGAATTGAGTGAATAAAGATTTTAAAAGAACTAAAGAAATTAAACAAACACTAGCTCAGTTTTCCTTGGTAGAGAAATATGGGTAAGAGATAATTGTTGTACGTCTTTTTGGAATTATTTTTTTTTTGGTTAAAAACTTTAATTGTACTATTTTTTTTTGGGCACTATTCATTTTAAAATAGAAAGGATCTAACTTCAGCTAAAAAAATGAAAAAATACTGAAGTGTTATACAGTTATTACTAAAAAGAATTAGTCTAGTACAACCCTTCTTATCCTGAAAAGAAAGATAGGTGTACAGTGAAACACTAGCTTTAATCAACAAAAAGAAAATTTATTCATGATTTTAAAATAAAAGTTCCAACCCTTGCAGTTTTAAGAATTACAAAAATTCTAGCCTAAACAGTAGTTATTAAAATTAGAGTTCCTAAATCAGACATTTTACTTCTAAAACTTTACTACACCCGAAGTCGAAGAGTCGTGATATTCACTTCACGATTTATCGGTTCAAATTGTTGTTATAACACTTATTTGCGGGAAATAGATCTACTGATGTATGTTCTGGTGACTTACGGTTTTCCTACGGGCTTCTTGGCCTTAAATTGAACACAAAACCGATTTCACACATTCCATCACTTATGAGAAGAGCCTACTTTGGCTACTCCATGTAGAAAAAACACACAAAGCCCACTACGGCTTTACGTTAAAAACTCGTACTTAACTTGGCTCTCGAAAATATTGCCAGAAAACCTCTACTGCGGCTTGATGGGCAAAGCCTGGCTGCGGCTTCGTCGTAAAAAGCCTTTCGGCGGCTCGTTGGGAAAATAAGCCTTCACGGCGGCTTGGTGGAAATAAGCCTTCACGGCGGCTTGGTGGAAATAAGCCTTCACGGCGGCTTGGTGGAAATAAGCCTCTCGGCGGCTTGGTGGAAATAAGCCTTCACGGCGGCTTGATGGTACTAAGCCTCTCGGCGGCTTGGTGGAAGTAAGCCTCTACTGCGGCTCGGTGGAAATAAGCCTAGATGTGCGTTCTCCGGACCCTTAAATAAGCCGTGAGAACTACGTCTCTAAAATGGCGACGCCGGAACCAAACTCCGGAAACAAACATTTGACCAATCCCGGCGTACTACGAATTCGATAGATTCGGTCGGAAACCCGCACTGCACCTGTACCATGAGCGGCTAGACATTCCAGTGTAATACACTGCTCGATACAAAGATGAAAAGAAGTACAATATAAAGCGAAAAATCAGTAACATTACATACTCTTAAAATCTAGAAAAAAATGAATGTTACAACATACAGGGCGATGCAACTAAGTAAGCGGAAATATGCAAATATTGCAAAAGACAGGGTCGCCGTTAGTTATAAAAACAACAAACCACTAAATCTTTCTCAAAATTCTCCATTAAAAAGTTTTGTCTTCTATCGTTGTATAAAAATTTATAAATTGAAAAACTCCTTTCCACATCCACTGATGTAATAGGGGCGTTTTTAATATTATTTAATAGCATAGGATCTAAATCAATGGAATCAGTAAAATCCCCCTTTAAAAAATTAGCTACTTGGCTGACAAATTGAAACCCACTATTTTTTCATTCCGAAATTTTTGAAAAATTTTGCTCCCAATTTTACCTGCGACATTTTCAAAAGCGACCGCACTTTGTTTTATTAGTTCAACACTTCGGGTTAATGGCAAATTAGATTCCTCCATTTGAGTTATGGTTTTAGAAACAAAGCTATGATTTGTTTTAAGAAAGAAAAGTTGTTGTTTTATCTCGTTGTTTTTGAATAATCGTTTAAGTTCTGTAAGGGATTGGGAAGATTTGTCCGTATTGTTGTTTCACCTGGGATATTAAATTTGCAATACTTCTGGAGGAAGGAAGTAAAGTTTTGATTACGTAGCTTCGATAACGGAATGTTTGATGTCATCATTGCACGGCATAGATCTCGGTTAAAGATGTCTTGTTCATTTAGCTCTTTATTTTTGTACGTTGGTTTGAAACATTGCATTAATGTGTGTTGTGGCCTATCTCCAGGTTTCGTCTTACTCAATTTGGCAAGATGGCAAGCAGTTTTCACCTGTTGCTCTATTTGAAATTTTTTATCGCATGGTATCTGCAATAAAAAAAAAAGAAAATTTAATTAAAATTCGTTAAATAGAAATTTCGTTAAATAAAAAACTAGGTGCTGAGGGCAGGCAAAAATTAAAATTCTGCTTTGTACGTATGTATTTCTATTTCGTGGTTTCGTTAAATAGAAATTTTGTTCGTTAAATGGAACAAAAATAACTTAAATAACATTGAAACTAGCATCAACGGCAAAATCCTGACAAAAATTTCGTTATGTTTAAATATTAAACGAAAATGAAATACCCTGTATATTCAATAGGTATTCACAAATTATACTTACAATTTTAACAAATGCAGAACAGTAGATTTTTCCCATATCTTTTTTTTTTTTTTTTTTACAGGGAGAAATCCACCTTATGGATTCTGGAGCAATCTGCCCCACCATAAGGGTGGCCCAGATTGCCCCAGATATGTGGGGCTCACCAGCCTCAGAGAGGGGGCATACCCACTAAAACTCCTTGTAAGCTGGGCTAGGCCCGTTACTCCTTTTACAATCAAACGTTTGTACTACTGTCTAGGTGTTTTTATTTGAACTTAACTCTAAGGTTAATTTTATGTGATTGGTTCTAAGCTACCTAAACCTAAAAACTAAACCTAAGTCCCCTGTAGAAGGGAGTGTTTTGTTATAATAGTGTTAGTCGTGTGTGGTGTAACACTTTTTACCGTTGGAGTTGCTCAACTATCCTAAGACCTTAACCTTAACTTATTCCTAACTCAAGGCGAGGGGTTTGGACAGTATTTTAATCGGGAGGTATGGGATCAATGGGGCGAAGATGTCGAATGCCGACGTTTACATCTGCTAGGAAAGTATTAGCTATTTCGGGGTTGGGGTGGGCTCGGGCTTTCTCCAGGAAGCGGAGCTGGGCATTTCGGGTGAACTCTTTTATCGTGGGCATTTCAAACTCCCTGTGCAACTGATTGTTGCGGACGAACCAGGGGACTCCTGCTATCATACGGAGGGCTTTATTTTGAACTGACTGGACTTTGGCTCGATGGGTCGCGGACATATGGCACCATGTCTGACAGCCGTACGTAAGTCCCGCCCTGATGATCATCTTGTAGATTAGCAACTTATTATTAGTTGACAATCTACTTTGATGATTCAGGAGCGGGTACAGCTTCCAAGAAGCTGGTTCACCTTACGCACCGCTGCCGGCACTTGGTCCTTCCATACGAGCTGCTGGTCATACTGAAGGCCCAGGTACCTAATGTTCTTGGCCCATCTGAGCCTGGTTCCATTCAGGGAGAGAGGAGGAGGGGCTATTCTGCGGGGGCGTTTATCGAAGATTATGGCCTGGGTCTTGGCTGGATTGACCTTAATCCTCCATCGGTCAAACCAGTCAGAAAGACGCGTTAGATGACGTTGAAGTCGGCCCGTGATGTAATCGAACCTCCTAGAGGAGGTGGAAATGGCCGTGTCATCAGCGGAGAGTAGTGGATCTGTCTTTGGGAATGTCAGAAACATAGATGTTGAAGAGGTGTGGAGAAAGGGCGGAGCCTTGTGGGACACCAGCTCTTATTCTCCTAACCTCAGAAAGGGTTTGGTCTACACGGACTTGGAAGGTCCTTTCTGAAAGGAAGGACTGGACCAGAGTCGTTAGGTGATGGGGATAGCCGAATCTTATGAGTTTGAGGATTAAGCCTTCGTGCCAGACCTTATCGAAGGCTTTAGAAATATCTAGAAATACAGCTCCAACCCTTGCTCTTTGGTTGAAGCTGTTGGAAATAAGTTGAGCGAGTTTCGCAGTATGGTGGATAGTGCCGTGTTTTGGTTGAAAGCCAAATTGTTCATCAGGGATGATCTTGAGTCTGATACTACTGTCTCTAATTACCTCGAGGACGACTTTTTTTTTCCGCCACTTTGCCCAATGTGGATATTAGGCTAATTGATCGGTAGCTGTCGGCCTCGTGGGAAGGAGAGCCAGGTTTCCGAATCATCACAATTTCAGCTTTTTTCCAGGTAGGGGGAAAATAACTAAAACGAAGGATGCTGTTTATAATGGCGGTGATCTCTGTAATTTGCTTAGCAGGCAGCTCTTTCAGGGATTTGACTGAGATTTTATCGTGCCCTGGGGCTTTTCTAACAGGGCGGGTTTTAATAATGGACTTGACATTCTGTGGGGTCGTGAAGATCCGCACAGGAGGAAGTGGGACTTGGTTATAGAGGCGAATGGTTTGGGCTACCACCGCATCTCTGCCGAATCTGGGATGAGTGTGAGGATTTGGTTGAAACCTATCCTCGAGAATTTCGGCAAGTAGATCTACCTTTTCTTGGGGAGAAGAGGCAGTGGAGTTGGCATGACGAAGGGTGGGCATTGTACTAGGTCCGTCATTGGAGACGGCTCTCGCCATTCTCCAGACGGACGTGGTGTTAGGGTTCAGGTCTTCGAGTTTGGAATTCCATCTATCGTTGTGAAATTGATAGAGGGCTTCTCTGACCAGTTCAATATGTTGATTTGCGAGCCGTTTGATGTTAGGATCACCAGTCCTTGTGGCTCTCCTTCGGATGCGATTTTTCTCCCGAATTTGCTCTCTGATGTGGGCGGGAAGTTTGCCCTTCATCTGAGCAGGGATAATCCGGGTGACAGTGGCATGGGTAATTGCCTGTTGGATGTCTGTGGTTATCTTATTAACCGCCGCATTCAACTCCTGTGGATTGTTGATCCTGGGAATTGGATCGGTGTTTTGGAGGAACTCTTGGAACTGGTTCCAGTCTGTATACTTTTGGGTGATAGAATCGCGGATTCTGTCAGCCGGATTCCCTATCGTGAGAATGACTGGAAGATGATCTGAGGACAGTTCGTGGAGAACTCTGATATTATGGCGGAGGATCAGATTCCTGACAAGGAACATGTCAAGAAAATCTGGTTGGCCTCTGCCAATGAAAGTGGGCTCGTCTGGAGTTATGGGGTTGAAAAGAAATCTGTTCTGGAGGGCGTACAAATCAGTGCCATTCCTGTTCGTCGATAGGTTGCCCCACAGAACATTCTTGGCATTGAAGTCGCCTCCCAGGATAGTTCTCTGATTATCAGGGCCTAGGAGTGTCCCATAGTCGTTGGGCACGACCGGGTGGGTTCGTGAATGTCTTTGGTAAACAGAGGAGATGACGATGGAAGTATTGTTGGACATATTAACTGATACTGTAGTAGCCTCGGCAGAGACAAGGTTGTAGCTTTGGGGCGGGGAGTTATGGCTAAGGGAGCGTCTGACAAGGATAAGAGTGTCACCATTCCGAACACCCACCTTGTCATCCCTGTAAATTAGGAAATTTGGGACTTTGAACCGTTTGTCAGGTTTCAAGAACGTGTCTTGAAGGAGGACAATATCGATCTTATGCTCCTGTAAGAAATGGATTAATTCTTGTTTTTTATTGGAGATGCTACAACAATTCCAGGACATGATGTTGAGCGTCGATGCTTTTAGATGTGCATTCATGCTTGTTTATTAGGGGCTATAGTGGTCATGAGCGGTTTAAGTTGATCCAGAATTGAAGCCGAGATTATCTGAGTTAAATGCGCCATTTGGGCTGCTGAAAGAGGGGCTTCGACAGAAGCGGGGGCAGGGGTTTGTTGAGCGGGCTGCTCTTGGGATTTGTTAGAGGCAAGACCGGAATGATCTTGTTTACCCCAACCTTTGAAACTGGATTTTTTAGGTTTTATTTGCGAAGGATGACGCGGGCACCCGCTGAACGAAGCGGGATGATCGCCCGCGCAGTTAGCACACCTTGCTGGGACGTCCCTGCTTTTTGTGCATTTTGAAGTGTGGTGACTTTCACCACACTTTACGCACCTAGGTG
Source organism: Pachyrhynchus sulphureomaculatus (assembly GCA_019049505.1). Lineage (NCBI taxonomy): Eukaryota > Metazoa > Arthropoda > Insecta > Coleoptera > Curculionidae > Pachyrhynchus > Pachyrhynchus sulphureomaculatus. The sequence continues at coordinate 32,085,703 of CM032448.1, forward strand.
GGATGTGACAGCAGGAAGCAGCATGCCCGTGGTTTTGACAGTTGTAACACTGTATTCCACGGGCTTTTGACTTCTGTGCTTCTGCACGGACTTCAAATGTACAGACAAGCCTAACTTTGTAGATATTAACCTCAGACTTGGGGAGGAGGATCATTGCCATCGGCATGGGCTTGCCATTAGGGTAGAACCATCTAATGACTTTTTTTGGGCTGAAGCCCTGGAGGGTGAGATTAGCAGCAATCTCTTCACTGGTTAGGTGGATTGGTATACCACGCAGGACTACATGATTGAGTTTCTCTTCCGGGAACCGGAAGGTGAAATAAGGCTCTTTATGTTTGTCTAGGAGTGCTGTAGCCTTCCTATAGTCGGACTCAGTCGTGGGGAAGATTTTAATGCCATTCCTCAGAACGGTAGCAGAAGAATATTGGATTTTGTGTTCTCTAAGATGACCAGAGATGCTGACGAAGTTACCAGCATTAGAAATGACAATGGGGGGGATTTATCTTGGCCTGGGTGGCCTCTTAGCAATTTGGGGCACTTGAGGTGTGGGCGAAGCCACCTTGACTTGGGTAGTGGGGGCTGCAGAAGTACCTGCAGCAGGCTTTGGGGAGGGTAGGGGGGGAAAATCGCAATTGTTATCAGTGATTGGTAAATTGATAGGATCAGGCTTACCCGTTTCTGTCCTAGTTTTTTTCGCCTTCTTGGCTAGTACTGCTTCAGGCGTCCTTATAGGCGACCTTACTGGTGAACCAGACGGCGACTCACTTTGAGTCAGTGCTCTCTTGGGAGCGCTTTCATCATCATCATCAGAGGCGAATCTCGCAGCCCGTCTGGCTTTCCTGTTCATTGCAGGTTGGAAGTCTGCTTCACTTCCAGAGGCGTCTATGGTAGTCTCCATTGATTCGTTAGAAAGGATGGACGAACGATCATCGTCTATCTCATCCTCCGGTTTCCTACCCTCGTCCTCAAGAGAGGAGTCGTCGGGCGTGTTCTCTTTTCTTTCAGGTTCCGGCTCTTTTTTGTCCAAGAGCTTTTTAATGGTGTTTTTGAGATCTTGGATCTCAACGAGCAGGTTTTGGTTCAGTTGGTCCTTCTCAGCTTGGGCCAACTGTAGTTTTTCGATGATGCTTTGCTTACTAGCAGCATCATCTGTGAGAAATTTCATCATCGCCTTCATGTCTGGGTTTGTGGCGCCTCTTACGCGGCTACTTCTTCTCGATAATCCCATTTCTGGGATTACCTAATGTCTTTTAAATCTTTATACTGATAATCCTTAATTACTGTAATCCTTTCGGCTTAAATGCACATAACTTGAAAATAGGGATTCCCGGTCTTTCCACCGGGTATCGCTTGACTCGAACGACCGTAGGTAAAAATCTCGACCTTTACCGTACCGAGGTCTGAGAAACTATATGTGTTTCCCATATCTATTCTTAGTTCTTTGTATGGTTTTAATCCACACTGCCACACTACTGGCTTTGGGTATTTCACTGTAGTAAAATACGACTCACAAGATAAAAAGCACAAATCGACGTAACCACTTTAAAAGCACAACCAAAAATGAAATCTAATAAATTAATAATACAAGTATGCTCTGATGGTCGTCTGGGGTTTACTGACTGGTTTTTACTGACCATAAATAATAAAATTTATTTGGGGAAAACCACCGGCGCGGCAGCGGCGGCTTTCACGTTCCCTTATTCCGAAAAATGAATGAAAACGCCTGCCAAAGACCTACATTATTATAAATTCCTTCAAATATGCTATTTTTAAAGCATTTATGCAAATATTTAGAAAAATGCATATAATATGCAAAATATGCAATATATGCGCTTTGCATATTTGGGTGTCCTTAATCATTAGTGTAACTTCTAAAATGTTAATTCGTTTTTGAAATAGTCTTCACGTTTGTCCAATATAAATTTTGTTGGCAACTAAATTTCTTAAATAATACCAAATATCCATTTACTAATTATTATCTACAAATCATTTTATTACCTAATTACTTCATTATTTTATTACTTGGGGCCGAGATGGGCGCTTTTGCAAACTCATTAAAAACCATTTTACCTGTTGGATCCGTTTTTGGAGCCACGTTGGATGATGCCCGCCAAAAGAGGGCTTCCCTCTCAGGCAGAAAAGTATTCTTGATCAAATTGGAAATAGTTTTGATTTGTCCAGACTCTTAATGCAGTGCTTATTTTATGGAGGTTAACGGGATTTGTGTTTTTTGAATATTGTGTCTTCTAAAATTATAATTGCTTCCGTGGAGGTACACTTGCGAACAGATTTTTTTACGTTGAAAGAAATTAATTTTGAGTTGTTAGGTATTTGTATGTCTTAAATTTTATTGATTAGTAGTAGAGAATCACTGTCTTTATTGATTTTTTAGCTAGGCCAGACCTCTTTCTTATAATTTTTGAAAGTATATAAAAATTATTTCTATAACTAAATGTAAACTTATTCTATCTTAACCTAAGTTCTTACAATAGTGATCCTATACTAACTTAAGCTGGTATATACATGAAGTTTCTTAAAGCTAGGACTACCTTAGACTAAAACTTACGCTAACTTAAACTAGGAAGTAACAAGACGTAAATTAGGACTAATTTAAACTTAACCTAGAATGACATTCTTCTTGTCACGGCGGGCGAGGGGGTCATCGTTTTCGTCCGAGAGCAGCAGCGAGTCCGACGGTCTAGGGAACTGGCAACTAGCTTGAGGTGGGAGTCGGAAGGCGTCCCTGATGCACGAGTTGGGGTGCTGGGACGCCTTCTCGAGGAACTTCTGTTGAGTTTGGCTCATGTGTGCCTTTACGGTAGGCACACCGAGGTCCCTGTGAATTTGACGGTTCCTCATGAACCACGGGGCTCCCGTGATCATCCTCAGGGCCTTGTTCTGCACTGCTTGAAGCTGAGCTCTCCTTGTTTTGGAGAGCTGGCACCAGGTGGGACAGGCGTACGTGAGGCCTGCCTTCACGATGGATAAACTAGAAGCTTGGTCCGGGGGAGCAACTTACTGAAGCGGTTCAGGATGGGGTAGAGTTTCCCCAGTAGTTGCTTCGCCTTCTGGTTGCAGTGCAGACCTGGTCCTTCCAAACGAGTTGTCGGTCGAAATGGACGCTCAGGTATTTGATGGTCTTGGCCCATTGGATACGGGAGTTGTAGAGAGTTTTTTATGCTAAAAGGCGATTTGAACTTTGTTTTTTCCAGCATAATATTATTCGTTTTTATAAATTCTATTCGTAATTTTAAAAAAGGGATCACTATTTTCAATTTTTTTTAAAATTTTATATAACTTAATAGTAACAGTATTAAATAATATTAAATTAAAAGTAAATAAAAGCGTAACTCAAGAGAATGTCTTTATCCGAATCGAAGAGGTGTCTAAGAAATGTTGAATGAGGTTATGATCCGAAGAATAGCAAAACCAATTTATCTGACGAAACTGCCCGTTATAAATACAGACAACTGGTATCTAATAAAGTCAAAAAATTATTGTTCTATCTCTATAGGAACATTTGGATAATTTCCTCACAAAATTGAAAATCGCGATTTTGAAAATGATGAAAATATATGGATTACTTAGTTAATAACTCCGATTAATTGAACTGATTCAAAACCGCAGTTTTCTAAATTCATTATTATATTCTTTTCTATCGTCACATTATTCCCTTGCGTCTTCGGCACTGTACCTCTCGAGAAAAGTCAAATCACTCATTAAACGACTGGTTTTGTACACCTAGGTCATCATTTTTCATACCCTGCGCGAGTATAACTTCCGATACTTTAAGCCTCCTGCCACAATTTCATAGAGCGCACTTCTTAAAACACATTACATAATGATGAAATCGTAAAGCATCTATTTTCTCGACTTTATTCTTCAACTTTCCACACTAGATCATCATTAATGATGGACGATCTCCCACGTCATCCCTCATCGTCCACTTCTGCCGATGAATTTTGGCCGCTTTTACGTCTCTTGCATTTAGGATACAAATTACAGTGCGTATTTCTCAATTCACCGAAATTTTCAGTGGTCTGAGGATTTTAAACACGCAGAAACAAACTGGGACGAATGCTTTCGTAATGGTGCTTGTACTTCTTATTTTTCCTTTCCTTTCTACGGACTTCTTAAAATTCTTCCATTTCTTCTTCTAGTGAGACAGACTGAATTTCTAAGTCATCAGCGGAACTATTTATTTAGTTCCTTGATTTGCCAAGCTCCATTACTTCGGAAATCAGCAAATCGATTTTGTTGGTGATCCATGTCTGTAATTGTAGTTAAACACAATAACAAATTAAAATCCACTAAGTAAAGAAAAATAGACATTAATCCAAAGACAATGCACTGGCCCCACTTACTCGAGGACGCAGGTTAAACGATATCGTACCGAATCGGGGTACATGTAAATTGCCTCCCGAGATAAAACTGGACCTTAAATAATAGGTAAATTGCCTCCCATAAATTTTAGCTACCGGATATAGATGTGTAAATTGGGTCCAGGTTAATAAATAATAAACACGGTTTATAAGTCTGATTTTATAAAGAACAAAAAATTTAGACAACAAATTTAAAGAAAATATCTAATTCTAATTTTTAAGATATAGCCTAAACCTTAAATTTATCTATAATACTGAAGTGTAAACGTACATGATGATATTTTACAAATATATATAAGAAAATATACATAATATTCCATACAAATATATATAATAATTAATCTTTAGCACCACAATGGAAAGATATGCGTTTAATAAAATGCATTCTGCTAATTTCGTTGTTTTTGTAAAGCTCGATGATTTTTACGATGATTTTTTACGATTTTTTACATTGTTATTATGAATTTTAGCAGTTAAATGAATACTTTGTAAGTTCACATAAGTTTCTTTTTGGAATTCTTTAAGCTTTTCTATAAAAATAAAAATATTTGGATGAGCTTTGTAGAAGAAGTGGTTGTTAAAATGTTTGTGGAACGATTCACAAGCATTGGTAGTACGGGTAAGTTCCACTAAATTTTCAGCCCAAAGATATGGAGGAAACAAAGCATCCTCTCATATGTAGTTGTTTATTAAAAAATCGGAATATTTTGAATATTTTCTAAGTCTAAGCAACTGATAGCAAGTCAAGTACGAAATAATCGCTGACTTCTTCCGGTTTTAAAAAAGTAAGGGCGAATGTCATTTGTAACCATTTTCCAACTTCAGAAGTTGCATCTTTATATGAATATGTTAAGCCGTATTCTTGGATTTTCGATACCAACATTGTAAAACAGAAACCGACATCCCAACTATTTTCGCTAGTGCCCAAGATTGTTGAACAGCCTTGTGGATACCTTTTTCACAATCAATTACAATTTCAAAAATTTCTAGTTTGACAAAATTATATTTAAATCCGTTACGAAATTAAATAACATTGGTAGTACGGGTAAGTTCCACTGAATTTTCAGCCCAAAGATATGGAGGAAACAAAGCATCCTCTGATATATAGTTGTCTATTAAATAATCCTAATATTTTGAATATTTTCTAAGTCGGGTGCAACTAATAGCAAGTCAAGTATGAAACAGTCGCTGACTTCATCCGGTTTTAAAAAAGTAAGGGCGAATGTCATTTGTAACCATTTTTCGACTTCAGGAGTTACATCTTTATATGAACATGTTAAGCCGTATTCTTGGATTTTTGATACCAACATTGTAAAAGAGAAACCGACATCCCAACTATTTTCGCTAGTGCCCAAGATTGTTGAACAGCCTTGTGGATACCTTTTTCACAATCAATTACAATTTCAAAAATTTCTAGTTTGACAAAATTATATTTAAATCCGTTACGAAATTAAATAACATTGGTAGTACGGGTAAGTTCCACTGAATTTTCAGCCCAAAGATATGGAGGAAACAAAGCATCCTCTGATATATAGTTGTCTATTAAATAATCCTAATATTTTGAATATTTTCTAAGTCGGGTGCAACTAATAGCAAGTCAAGTATGAAACAGTCGCTGACTTCATCCGGTTTTAAAAAAGTAAGGGCGAATGTCATTTGTAACCATTTTTCGACTTCAGGAGTTACATCTTTATATGAACATGTTAAGCCGTATTCTTGGATTTTTGATACCAACATTGTAAAAGAGAAACCGACATCCCAACTATTTTCGCTAGTGCCCAAGATTGTTGAACAGCCTTGTGGATACCTTTTTCACAATCAATTACAATTTCAAAAATTTCTAGTTTGACAAAATTATATTTAAATCCGTTACGAAATTAAATAACATTGGTAGTACGGGTAAGTTCCACTGAATTTTCAGCCCAAAGATATGGAGGAAACAAAGCATCCTCTGATATGTAGTTGTCTATTAAAAAATCGGAATATTTTGAATATTTTCTAAGTCTAAGCAACTGATAGCAAGTCAAGTACGAAATAATCGCCGACTTCTTCCGGTTTTAAAAAAGTAAAGGCGAATGTCATTTGTAACCATTTTCCAACTTCAGAAGTTGCATCTTTATATGAATATGTTAAGCCGTATTCTTGGATTTTCGATACCAACATTGTAAAAGAGAAACCGACATCCCAACTATTTTCGCTAGTGCCCAAGATTGTTGAACAGCCTTGTGGATACCTTTTTCACAATCAATTACAATTTCAAAAATTTCTAGTTTGACAAAATTATATTTAAATCCGTTACGAAATTAAATAACATTGGTAGTACGGGTAAGTTCCACTGAATTTTCAGCCCAAAGATATGGAGGAAACAAAGCATCCTCTGATATATAGTTGTCTATTAAATAATCCTAATATTTTGAATATTTTCTAAGTCGGGTGCAACTAATAGCAAGCCAAGTATGAAACAGTCGCTGACTTCATCCGGTTTTAAAAAAGTAAGGGCGAATGTCATTTGTAACCATTTTTCGACTTCAGGAGTTACATCTTTATATGAACATGTTAAGCCGTATTCTTGGATTTTTGATACCAACATTGTAAAAGAGAAACCGACATCCCAACTATTTTCGCTAGTGCCCAAGATTGTTGAACAGCCTTGTGGATACCTTTTTCACAATCAATTACAATTTCAAAAATTTCTAGTTTGACAAAATTATATTTAAATCCGTTACGAAATTAAATAACATTGGTAGTACGGGTAAGTTCCACTGAATTTTCAGCCCAAAGATATGGAGGAAACAAAGCATCCTCTGATATATAGTTGTCTATTAAATAATCCTAATATTTTGAATATTTTCTAAGTCGGGTGCAACTAATAGCAAGTCAAGTATGAAACAGTCGTTGACTTCATCCTGTTTTAAAAAAGTAAGGGCGAATGTCATTTGTAACCATTTTTCGACTTCAGGAGTTACATCTTTATATGAACATGTTAAGCCGTATTCTTGGATTTTTGATACCAACATTGTAAAAGAGAAACCGACATCCAGCTATTTTTGCTAGTGCCCAAGATTGTTGAACAGCCTTGTGGATACCTTTTTCACAATCAATTACAATTTCAAAAATTTCTAGTTTGACAAAATTATATTTATTATTATATTATATTCTTTAGTAATTTTACATTGGCAACATATAAAAATAGTCGTATATAATAGGCTTTAAAGCTATTTGGAGTTTCAGCAACATGTCCAGGGTGTAAGCTATAAATTTTATCTGCCGCAAAAAAAGGATTTTTTCATTGTATTCAATTATTTGGGATTCCAATTAAATGCAGCTTATACTCAAATTTTCAAAAATGATAGAAATACTAAACCTTATTTGTTTCGTTTAACTGAATTCCTCCTCTGATCTGTACTTTATTTCTTTAGTAATTTTACATTGGCAAACAAATAAAAATAGTAGCTAGTCTGGAACTACAGTTACATGTCCAGGTTTGTAAACTATGAATTTTGTCTCTTTTTTTCGTTAGATTCTTTTATTTGCAATTTCAATTACAATTTATACTGGCATCTAATGACGTCAAAAAATTGTTGTTCTATCTTTATAGGAACATTTGGATAATTTCCTCATAAAATTGAAAATCGCGATTTTGAAAATGATGAAAATATATGAGTTGTTTAGTTAATAACTCCGATTAATTGAATTGATTCAAAACCGCAGTTTTCTAAATTCATTATTATATTCTTTTCTATGGTCACATTATTCCCCTCAGTCTTCCACACTGTACCTCTCGAGAAAAGTCAAATCACTCATTAAACGACTGGTTTTGTACACCTAGGTCAGCATTTTTCATACCCAGCGTGAGCATAACTTCCGATACTTTAAGAATTCTGCCACAGTTTCATAGAGCGCACTCCTTAAAACGCATTAAATAATGATGAAATCGTAAAGCGTCTATTTTCTCGACCTTTTTCATACACTTTTCACACTAGATCATCATTAATGATGGACGGTCTCCCACTTCGTCCCTCATCGTTCACGTTTGTACGGCGATCTTTAAATGCTTCAACCAGTTTTCTTACCCTTCCATCGCTCATAGCGTGTCCGCCATATAATTTACTAATCTGCCGATGAATTTCGGCCGCTTTCACGTCTCTTGCATTTAGGATACAAATTACAGTGCGTATTTTTCAATTCACGGAATTTTCAATGGTCTGAGGATATTAAATAGACAAACATAAATGCATACTGGGACGAATGCTTTCGTAATGGTGCCTGTACTTCTTACTTTTCCTTTTCTTTCTACGGACTTCTTAAAATTCTTCTTCCATTTCTTCTTCTAGTGAGACCGACTGAATTTCTCAGTCATCAGCGGAACTATTTATTTAGTTCCTTGATTTGCCAAGCTCCTTTACTTCGGAGATCAGCAAATCGATTTTGCTGGTGATCCATGTCTGTAATTGTAGTTAAACACAATAACAAATTAAAATCCACTAAGTAAAGAAAAATAGACATTAATCCAAAGACAATGCACTGGCCCCACTTACTTGAGGACGCAGGTTATACGATATCGTACCGAATCGAGGCACTTGTAAATTGCCTTCCGAAATAAAACTAGACCCTAAATAATAGGTAAATTGTCTCCCATAAATTTTAGCTACCTGATGTAGATGTGTAAATTGAGTCCAGGTTAATAAATAATAAACATGATTTAATATATGATTTTAATATATATAAAAAATATACATAATATTCCATACAAATATATATAATAATTAATCTTTAGCACCACAATGGAAAGATATGCGTTTAATAAAATGCATTCTGCTAATTTCGTTGTTTTTGTAATGCTCGATGATTTTTACGATGATTTTTTACGATTTTTTACATTGTTATTATGAATTTTAGCAGTTAAATGAATACTTTGTAAGTTCACATAAGTTTCTTTTTGGAATTCTTTAAGCTTTTCTATAAAAATAAAAATATTTGGATGAGCTTTGTAGAAGAAGTGGTTGTTAAAATGTTTGTGGAACGATTCACAAGCATTGGTAGTACGGGTAAATTCCACTAAATTTTCAGCCCAAAGATATGGAGGAAACAAAGCATCCTCTGATATGTAGTTGTCTATTAAAAAATCGGAATATTTTGAATATTTTCTAAGTCTAAGCAACTGATAGCAAGTCAAGTACGAAATAATCGCTGACTTCTTCCGGTTTTAAAAAAGTAAGGGCGAATGTCATTTGTAACCATTTTCCAACTTCAGAAGTTGCATCTTTATATGAATATGTTAAGCCGTATTCTTGGATTTTCGATACCAACATTGTAAAAGAGAAACCGACATCCCAACTATTTTCGCTAGTGCCCAAGATTGTTGAACAGCCTTGTGGATACCTTTTTCACAATCAATTACAATTTCAAAAATTTCTAGTTTGACAAAATTATATTTAAATCCGTTACGAAATTAAATAACATTGGTAGTACGGGTAAGTTCCACTGAATTTTCAGCCCAAAGATATGGAGGAAACAAAGCATCCTCTGATATATAGTTGTCTATTAAATAATCCTAATATTTTGAATATTTTCTAAGTCGGGTGCAACTAATAGCAAGTCAAGTATGAAACAGTCGCTGACTTCATCCGGTTTTAAAAAAGTAAGGGCGAATGTCATTTGTAACCATTTTTCGACTTCAGGAGTTACATCTTTATATGAACATGTTAAGCCGTATTCTTGGATTTTTGATACCAACATTGTAAAAGAGAAACCGACAACTAGTTACTAACAGTTTCAAATGGCGGCTTGTTAATGTTTCTAAATTACGAATTTTTACCAAGTGTTTCCTACTTTAAATCAATAAAGAGAAAAAAAAATGTATGGAAGTTATTCTGCAAATTATTTTAAAAACTTTTACGTCGTTTCGTTTTGAACAGCTGATTTCTTTCTGATGTTCTCTTTATTTTTTTGATAACTTTGTTGTCTAGAAATAAAAAGAATAAATAATAAGCTTCAAGGCTGTCTGGAGCTGGAGCTACATGTTCAGGTTTGTGTTGTGTTTTGTTTTTCCATTGACAAAATTTCGTCCTTCCTTGTCTTCAATATAAAATTCTAATTATTAAGAAGTTTATATTTAAATTTTTAAAAATAATACGAATATTAATCCTCATTTGTTTTTCCTCAGACGTGTACTTTATTTCTTTATAAATTCTATTTGTTCCATTTTCTTTGATATTATTTTTTTGATTATTTGGTTATATATTATGTGGCAATTAAATGTAAATTATTATTCAATGGTTAAAAAATGATCGAAATACTAAACCCTATTTGTTTCAGGTAACTGACTTCCTCTTCTAATGTGTGCTTTATTTCTTTAGTAACTTTACATTAACAACAAATAAATTAACACATAACAAGCTTCAATACTCTGTAGCTCCATCTACATGTCCAGGTTACTAAACTATAGATTTTGTCTCTTCCCTAAAAAGAAGTGTTTTTCCCTTTTTTATTCTTTAAACCAAATTCAAATTAGGGAGAAGCTTCTACTCAAATTTTCAAAGGTGATGTAAATACTCGTACTAAAACTTATTCTCTATAGACTGTCCTAATAGAAGTGTTATTTTTTTTCATTCCATCCTTAATGCAAAATTCAAATTAAAGAGAACTTTTTACTCAACTTTTCAAAAATGATGCAATTACTAAAATTTATTTGTTTTGGGTAGCTGATTTTCTCTTCTGATGTGTCCCTTATTTCTTTGATAACTTTATTGGTTAGTAGTAAAAATAATATATAATAAGCTTCAAGGCTATCTGGACCTACAGCTACATGTCCAGGTTTATAAGGTATAAATTTTGTCTCTTCACTAATAGGAGTGTTAGTTTTTTCCATTTTCGTCACTAATAGAAGTATTATTTTTTTCCATTCTCTTTTTTAGTGTAAAATTCCATTTATTCAGGACTGGCGAACTCCTCGTCTCGATCAGGGATCCGTGTTGGTTCGTCAATAAGCTGAGTTAAGCCACAATTGATTGAGAATGGTTCAGCTTCACGACCTTGTTCGTCGGTAGTATTTGAATATTTAAGCCAGTCGATGTGAGCGAAAAGTGTTCTAAAGTTAATATCACTTGGTGGTCGATGGAGGATACAGATGAACCTTGTGGTTTGTTGAGTCGTTATTTTTAACCACATAACATCAATGTTTCGGGCTCCAGAGCATCTTCTCGTTGGCAAGAAAGGTTGCTTCTGACAAAAAGACAGATTCAGACGTTAAGCAACTTCACGCAGCCTAAGCCGATGCGATGGTATCACACCGGGCGATGCTGGTGGGATCTGGGCATCTACCATCTAGGTTGTTCCTTAAGTCGCCTTCTACGACATGCAGAACGTATCGGGAGAGATATTCTATCCCACTCCCCCACGAGGGAAATGAACTTATGGGGTCTTTTTCTAAAGTTTGTGATATACCTGTATTAATAAATTCTGAAGTTTTAACATATTTATGTAATTTTTTTATCCATAGCTATGACAGTATTTCCTTTTTCAGCTTTAGTAAAAAATAATGATGAGGTGATGAACAAATTAATTCTTGGAATTCGTTAAATGGGGGGGTTGTTTACAAGTCGTTATCAGTGGTTCCTGGAAATTACGTCATGAATATTGTCCCGCTAGCATGTTCTTGCCGAATCAGTGTGCGGAGATCCGAACGGGAGGCTATTTTACTTCCGGGATTTTTTCTATCCAGGTGCCTCATCAGGCTATTTGGTCCCACAGTCCGAGACATTGGCACAGCCACGAAACGTTAAGCAACTTCACGCAGCCTAAGCCGATGCGATGGTATCACACCGAGCGATGCTGGTGGGATCTGAGCATCTACCATCTAGGTTGTTCTTTAAATCACCTTCTACGACAGGCAAAACGTATCGGGAGAAATATTCTATCCCGCTCCCCCACGGGGGAAATGAACTTATGGAGTCTTTTTCTAAAGTTTGTGGTATACCTGTATTAATAAATTCTGAAGTTTTATTTATGTAATTTTTTTATCCATAGCTATGACAGTATTTCCTTTGTCAGCTTTAGTAAAAAATAATCTCATTTTCTTTAGTCTTATTTTGAATCTTTTTAACTATATTAAAATTTGAATATTGTTGGTAGTATTTGTTAAAAATTCTTTTTTGATGGTTTCTGAAATTTGATATTTGTGAACTGTATTGTTGTACAATTGCTTTAGGGCTATTTCAGATTCTGTTCCTAATGATTCTGTTGGTTTATAGCTAATGTTGGTTTCGATATTAAGTTTAAAACCTTTTTCTAGTAATTTATTTTCTTATTCCGTAAATGTGGTTTCTGGCACTGGTTAAAAAACCATATGTTTTGAGTGGTTTTAACACACTTTAAGAATAGTTTGAAATAAATAAAAATATTGTGGAAATTTTATGTTTAAATAACCATTTTTTTGTTGGTCTTCTTTTAATTATTTTTTACGTTCCTTTCTAAATGAAATATTTTTAATATTTTACTCTCCGTTTTCTTCAAAATAACTGCTGTAGGATGTATGGAGCTATAGTTGCATATCTTGATTTGTAAAAGAATAGTTTTGTTACTTCACTAAATTAAATTTTAATGTCTTTTTCCGCTTTTTCTTTACCGCGGACTTCTCATTAGGCACAATTTTGTTAATGAATATTTTTTAGGCTTAGAAAGCTATAGTGCTTTAAAAAAGGAGCTCAAGTTTTTAAAAATGATGAAAATACACTCGTAGCTTTTAGTTCCTATATTTTAAACTAAATCCTAAATATATCGGGTATCTGATTTAAAACTCGGGTTCTAATATTCTGTCTTTACTCCGTGGAACTCCATATTCTGTATATAGATAGTAACTTTATATTAGCAACAAATAAAATAATACATAATAAGCTTCAAGACTATATGTAACATAGCTATATCTAAATGTCCAGGTTTGTAAGCTATGGATTGTATCTCTTCACTAAAAGAAAGAAAGTTTTTTTTTCATTCTATTCTTTAATACAAAATTTAAATTAAAGAGAAGCTTATACTCAAATTTTCAAAAGTGATGTAAATGCTAAAACTTATTCGTTTTGGATAACTGATTTCCTTCTGATGTGCCCTTTATTTCTTGGATAACTTTATTGGCTAGAAATAAAAAGAATATACAATAAGCTTCAAGGCTGTCTGGAGCTACAGCTACATGGCCAGGTTTGTAAGCTATGAATTTTGTCTCTTCGCTAATAGAAGAGTCATCTTGTTCCAATCTTCTCTTCAATATAAACTTCAGGTTTGTGTTGTGTTTTGTTTTTCCATTGACAAAATTTCGTCCTTCCTTGTCTTCAATATAAAATTCTAATTATTCAGAAGTTTATATTTAAATTTTTAAAAATAATATGAATATTAATCCTTATTTGTTTCTCCTCAGACGTGTGCTTTATTTCTTTATAAATTATATTTGTTCCATTTTCTTTGATATGGATTTCCAGTTAAACAGAAATTAATATTCAGTGTTTAAAAAATGATAGAAATACTAAACCCTATTTGTTTCAGGTAACTGACTTCCTCTTCTAATGTGTGCTTTATTTCTTTAGTAACTTTACATTAATAAATTAACACATACTAAGCTTCAATACTCTGTAGCTCCATCTATATGTCCAGGTTACTAAGCTATGGATTTTGTCTGTTCACTAAAAAGAAATGTTTTTCCCTTCTATTCTTTAAAACAAAATTCAAATTAGGGAGAAACTTCTACTCAAATTTTCAAAAGTGATGTAAATATTCGTATTAAAACTTATTCTCTGTAAACTGCCCTAATAGAAGTGTTATTTTTTTCCATTTCATTTTTTAATTCAAAATTCAAATTAAAGAGAAAATTTTCAAAAATGATGTAAATACTAAAATTTATGTTTTGTGTAGCTGATTTTCTCTTCTGATGTGTCCCTTATTTCTTTGATAACTTTATTGGTTAGTAGTAAAAATAATATATAATAAGCTTCAAGGCTATCTGGACCTACAGCTACATGTCCAGGTTTATAAGGTATAAATTTTGTCTCTTCACTAATAGGAGTGTTATTTTTTTTTCCATTTTCGTCACTAATAGAAGTATTATTTTTTTCATTCTCTTTTTTAGTGTAAAATTCCATTTATTCAGGACTGGCGAACTCCTCGTCTCGATCAGGGATCCGTGTTGGTTCGTCAATAAGCTGAGTTAAGCCACAACTGATTGAGAATGATTCAGCTTTACGACCTTGTTCGTCGGTAGTATTTGAATATTTAAGCCAGTTGATGTTGTGGACATTAAAGTCGCCCAGAATGGCAATTTCGGTATTTGGATAGTTAATTTGTAAATGATCGATGGTGTCGAGGAGCGAAAAGTGTTCTAAAGTTAATATCACTTGGTGGTCGATGGAGGATACAGATGAACCTTGTGGTTTGTTGAGTCGTTATTTTTAACCACATAACATCAAAGTTTCGGGCTCCAGAGCATCTTCTCGTTGGCAAGAAAGGTTGCTTCTGACAAAAAGACAGATTCCAAACTTATGCCTAAATCGGGAATAGAAGTCGTACCCAGAATGAAGATAGTTGACTGTGCTGGTCGATCAACTGACCTTGATTTCACAGAGAGTGAGTACGTGAGGTTTATTTAATTGTTGGTGTTGGTGCACCGAATTTATGTTCGAGTTTAAACCTCGTATGTTGCAAAAATCTATTTTAAAATTATGATCTCTGCATGTCGACGCCCCTGAAGCAGCCTCCACCCGGAGATCCGATCGGGGGGCTATTTTACTTCCGGGATTTTTTCTATCCAGGTGCCTCATCATGCTATTTGGTCCCACAGTCCGGGACATTGGCACAGCCACGAAACGTTAAGCAACTTCACGCACCCTAAGCCGATGCGATGGTATCACACCGGGCGATGCTGGTGGGATCTGGGCATCTACCATCTAGGTTGTTCTTTAAGTCGCCTTCTACGACCGGCAAAACGTATCGGGAGAAATATTCTATCCCGCTCCTCCACGGGGGAAATGAACTTATGGGGTCTTTTTCTAAAGTTTGTGATATACCTGTATTAATAAATTCTGAAGTTTTATTTATGTAATTTTTTTATGCATAGCTATGACAGTATTTCCTTTTTCAGCTTTAGTAAAAAATAATCTCATTTTCTTTAGTCTTATTTTGAATCTTTTTAACTATATTCTATTCTATTCCTAATGATTCTAGTAGTTTATAGCTAATGTTGGTTTCGATATTATGTTTAAAACCTTTTTCTAGTAATTTATTTTCTTGTTCCGTAAATGTGGTTTCTGGCACTGGTTAAAAAACCATATGTTTTGAGTGGTTTTAACACACTTTAAGAGTAGTTTGAAATAAATAAAAATATTGTGGAAATTTTATGCTTAAATAACCATTTTTTTGTTGTATATAAATTGATCTTCTTTTAATTATTTTTTACGTTCCTTTCTAAATGAAATATTTTTAATATTTTACTCTCCGTTTTCTGCAAAATAACTGCTGTAGGATGTATGGAGCTATAGTTGCATATCTTGATTTGTAAAAGAATAGTTTTGTTGCTTTACTAAATGAAATTTTAATGTCTTTTTCCGCTTTTTCTTTACCACGGACTTCTCATTAGGCACAATTTTGTTAATGAATATTTTTTAGGCTTAGAAAGCTATAGTGCTTTTAAAAAGGAGCTCAAGTTTTTAAAAATGATGAAAATACACTCGTAGCTTTTAGTTCCTATATTTTAAACTAAATCTTAAATAACATATATCGGGTATCTGATTTAAAACTCGAGTTCTAATATTCTGTCTTATTCCGTGGAACTCCATATTCTGTATATAGGTAGTAATTTTACATTAGTAGCAAATAAAATAATACATAATAAGCTTCAAGACTATATGTAGCTACATCTAAATGTCCAGGTTTGTAAGCTATGGATTGTATCTCTTCACTAAAAGAAAGAAAGTTGTTTTTTTTTCATTCTATTCTTTAATACAAAATTTAAATTAAAGAGAAGCTTATACGCAAATTTTCTAAAGTGATGGAAATGCTAAAACTTGTTTTGGATAGCTAATTTCCTTCTGATGTGCCCTTTATTTCTTGGATAACTTTATTGGCTAGAAATAAAAAGAATATATAATAAGTTTCAAGGCTGTCTGGAGCTACAGCTACATGGCCAGGTTTGTAAGCTATAAATTTTGTCTCTTCACTAATAGAAGAGTCATCTTGTTCTAGTCTTTTCTTCAATATAAAATTCTAATTATTCAGAAGTTTATATTTAAATTTTTAAAAATAATATGAATATTAATCCTTATTTGTTTCTCCTCAGACGTGTGCTTTATTTCTTTATAAATTATATTTGTTCCATTTTCTTTGATATGGATTTCAAATTAAACAGAAATTAATATTCAGTGTTTAAAAAATGATAGAAATACTAAACCCTATTTGTTTCAGGTAACTGACTTCCTCTTCTAATGTGTGCTATATATTTAAATTTTTAAAAATAATACGAATATTAATCCTTATTTGTTTCTCCTCAGACGTGTGCTTTATTTCTCTATAAATTCTAGTTGTTCCGTTTCCTTTGATATGGATTTCCAATTAGTTTCTTTAGTATGAATTTCTAATTAAGCCGAAGTTTATACTCAAATTTTTAAAAATGATGCAATTCCTAAACCTTATTTGTTTCGTGTAACTGAATTCCTGCTCTGATCTGTGCTTGCTTTCTTTAGTAATTTTACATTGGCAACAAATAAAAATAGTGGTATATAATGGACTTCAAAGCTATCTGGAGCTACAGCTACATGTCCAGGTTTGTAAGCTATGCAGTTTCTCTCTTCACCTAAAGAAGTGTTAGTTTTTTCCTTGTATTCTTTTATTTGGAATTCCAACTAAACACAGTGTATACTCAAATTTTCAAATGATAGAACTACTAAACCTTATTGGTTTCTAACAGACTTCTTCTTCTGATATACGCTTCATTTCTTCAGTAACTTTTAGATTGACAACAAATAAAAAACAAAAATAATCTCCAAGGCTATCTGGAGCCATAGCTACATATCACGGTTTGTAAGCAATGAATTTTGTCTCTTCACTAAAAGAAGTGTTTTTCCTTCTATTCTTTCTTCAAATTAGGGAGAAGTTTATACTCAAATTTTCAAAAGTGATGTAAACATTCGTGCTAAAACTTATTCTCTGCAAACTGTCCTAATAGAACTGTTATTTTTTTCTATCCCATTCTTTAATACAAAATCTTTTTTTCTATTCTCTCTATTCTTTCTCTGATATGTGCTTTATTTCTTTAGTAATTTTACATTGGCAACAAATAAAAATACTCGTATAGAAGAGGCTTCAAAGCTATCTGGAGCTACAGCAACATATCCAGGTGTGTAAGCTATGAATTTTGTCTACCGCAAGAGAAGTATTTTTTCATTGGATTCATTTATTTGGAATTCCAATTAAACGCAATTTATGCTCAGATTTGTAAATTCAATCGTAGAAATACTAAACCTTATTTGTTTTTGATAACTGATTTCTTCTTTTGTTGTACGCTTTATTTCTTTAATAACTTTACATTGGCAACAAATAAAAGACAAAAATAAGCTGCAAGGCTATCTGGAGCAAATAGCCACATATCCTGGTTCGTAAGCTATGAATTTTGTCTCTTCACTAAAAGAAGTATTTTTATTTCTTCTATTCTTTCTTTAAATTAGCGAGAACTTTATACTCAAATTTTCAAAAGTGTTATAAATACTCGTACTAAAACTAAGTCTCCGTACCAAATCAAATTTTTTTTCTATTCTCTATATTCTTCCTAAAATCTGTGCTTTATTTTCTTAGTAATTTTACATTGATAACAAATAAAAATAGTCGTATATAATAGGCTTCAAAGCTATCTGGAACTACAGCAACATATCCAGGTGTGTAAGCTATAAATTTTATCTGCCGCAAAAGAAGTATTCTTTCATTGTATTCAATTATTTAGAATTCCAATTAAACGCAGCTTATACTCAAATTTTCAAAAATGGTAGAAATACCAAACATTATTTGTTTCGTTTAACTGAATGCTTTCTCAGCTCTGTACTCTGCATTTTTAGTAATTTTACATTGGCAACAAATAAAAATAGTAGCTAGTCTGGAACTACAGTTCCATGTCCAGGTGTGTAAACTATGAATTTTGTCTCTTCACCAAAAGAAGTATTAGTTTTTTTCGTTAAATTCTTTTGTTTGAAATTTCATTACAATTTGTACTCAAATTTTCAAAAATAATAGAAATACTAAATCTTATTTATTTCTGGTAGGTAATGCCTATGTACAAAAATGGAGAGTCGATGTGTGATGTTGAGATTTAGAAGTTTATTCTAAAATATTTAAAAAATGATAGAAATACTAAACATTATTTATTGTTCCTAATAAAAGATAGCTTTTTGAAGAGAAGACTTTCAGCTTTCCGATGATACTAATAGTTTTTATTTTTATTGCTTTATAATTTGTAAAACTTTTGTTTACATGATTTTATCGGGCATACAGTGTATTATAAATATTTAATAAAATATAATATTTAAAATGTATCATTATTATGTTAACTTTTAAACAGAAATTCACTTGTAGGTTAAATAATTGACTGAATAAACACAATATCATATATATATATATATATATATATATATATATATATATATATATATATATATATATATATATATATATATACGAGGCATGTTTTTTAAGTAAGTACCGTTTTGGAATTAAAAAAAGACGTGCAAAGATATCGCTATAATTTTATTTTTACATGAAAGCCTGTACCTTAATCTACTTTTCTACATAATTTCCGTGAATATTGAGGCACTTGTCATAACGTGGCACCAGTTTTTGAATACCCTCCTCATAAAATTCTGCCGCCTGACTTGTTAACCACTGTATCACAAATGTTTTGACTTCGTTATCGTCTTGAAGACGCTGACCACCCAGGTGCTTCTTCAAGTGCAGGAACAAATGGTAGTCGCTGGGCGCCAGATCAGGGCTGTATGGAGGATGATCTAGAGTTTCCCATTTAAAAGATTTGATGAGATCTTTGGTCCGATTAGCCACATGTGGACGGGCATTGTCATGCAGCAAAACGATACCCTTACTCAACTTGCCACGTCTTTTGTTCTGGATTGCACGACGCAGATTGTTCAATGTCTCACAATAAGACGCTGCATTGATTGTCTCATTACGAGGCAGAAACTCCACTAGCAATACTCCTTTTCTGTCCCAAAAAACTGTGCACATGATTTTGCGGGCAGAAATTGTTTGCTTAAACTTCACTTTTTTGGGTGATGATGAATGTCGCCATTCCATGGATTGTTGTTTCGATTCTGGTGTGACGTGCGGTACCGCTCAAGGAAAGTCAATGCACTGCCTAAACGTTGGGTTTTGTGCAAATCCGTCAACATTTTTGGAACCCAACGTGAACACAATTTCCGGTAATTCAAGTTCTCGGTCACAATGCGATACAAAACACTACGAGAATATTGAGGAAAGCAGTCGCACAATGATGAAATTGTAAAGCGTCTGTTTTCTCTCACCTTTTCGTCCACTTTCTGCACCAAATCTTCAATAACGACCGAAGGACGCCCACTCCGTTCTTCATCATGCACATTTGTGCGGCCATCTTTAAATGCTCTCACCCATTTCCTTACCATTCCATCACTCATAATGTTTTGTCCGTAAACTTCACAGATCTCACGATGAATATCGATCGGTTTTACGCCTTTAGCACTAAGAAATCGTATAACAGCCCGTACTTCACAATCGGCGGGACTCACGATTGTCGGAGGCATCTTAAACACTCAGTAAACAACGTATACAATGAAGAATCAGACTGTAATGACGTCAGTGCGTAGACGTGAGATGTAGGTTACCAGCGCGCATGCGCGGAACGCCGACCGTATCGCTGCGGCGGCGGAATCGCAAAACGGTACTTACTTAAAAAACATGCCTCGTATATATATATATATATATATATATATATATATATATATATATATATATATATATATATATATATATATATATATATATATATATATATATATATATATATATATATATATATATATACGTATATATATATATATATATATATATATATATATATATATATATATATATATATATATATGACCACAATTTCTTAGAAACCCATATCACCCCCAATAGAATAGAAGAAATAGAATTCCCCGACCCCGGGTCTTAATGCCTGTTATTTCTGCATATTTACTAAATAAAAGTAATAAAGGTGAAAGTAGCAATCTGATAGTAGGTACTCCTATGGAATTTGTCATATTGGGTGATTTGTTACTCCACGTCTTTTAAAGATAGAGTATAAACCTTATTTATTTCTGGTAGGAATGCTGATGTACGAAAATGGAGGGTCGATGTGTGATTTAGAAGTTTATACTAAAATATTCAAAAAATAATATATATCGTGGATCTATAAGCCGCTATTTTATGGAACATTAGATGGAGGGAATCTTTAGGCATTGTTATAGCTGTGTGGGTTTTCTGAAGATATCGAATAATAAATGGTTATTAGATTTTTTTACAGTGATGTCTAAGAAGTTGATGCTGTGTTGTCCTTCTTGTAATGTAAATTTAACTTTGGGGTGAACAGAATTCAGTATGTTTAAGACTCTTCTTTATTCTCCATTATTTCCTTTGAAACAAACCAAAATGCTGGCGACATATCTGCACTAGAAAATATATTTTTGGCTTCTTTTCTATTTAAAACATTTTTCTTTAAAATTATACATACATCAAGGTTTCCGCTAATAGTGAACTTAGCGGAGATCCCATTGCTAGGCCGTCTGTTTGTTTAAAGTAAACTGTTGTTAATATGTACTGTCACAAAACAACGGACAACTCCATAAATCCTCTTCTATTTTCGTCAAACTTCTTAAAATTGAAAATTTCTGTACTTTAATTAGAATTAATTTTGAGTAGTCTCCATTTATATTCTGTTTCTCTTCACCACATATAGTACATAAATTTAGACTATTTTTACATTTTAATATTTCAATACTTTAGTATGCGTCTAATAATTTCCTGTCACATACATTCTTTATCAACCTTAACTTATTTAATATTACTGTAATGTTACTTTTCAAGAGCATGTTCGGAAATACTTGATTTTTCAAATCTACCGTATCTTAAATGAGCTAAATCTTTTTAAATCTTGTTTGAATTGACCTTCGTGTTTACCCAACGTAGTTTTATTCTTCAGGTATTTTTAAGTTGTCTTATAGACTAACGTGAGGCTTACATTATTAAATATCTTATTACGTTCTCTAGTATATTTTAGATTATATGGTATTGAAACATATTTCGTTATATTTTTTCTCTTGAGTAAAAAAGATGGACTTGTGGATTTTAGCTTAAACTTATGTCTATATATTAACTTGTTTATTAAGTTTTTGTCATAACCATTGATTCTAACTATATTCTTAATAGGATTCCTTCCATTTATGAAACTAACTTCATTCAACGGGACAGTGACAAAACGATGAGCCAAAAAGTGTAACGCGCAAATTTGTCTAGTTTTGAATGAAATGAATCCTTAGGAATATATATATCTGTTACGATATCTTTCCTAGAGATGTCAAATTCTAATTTATTACTATTTTAATAACTAAAATGTCTAGAAATGGTGTTCATTGTTCTCAACTTCATAAGTAAATCTAATGGAGTCGAATCCATTATTAGATATAAAATCTGTTGTTTATATTGAAAATAATTTTGTCCCATGGAAAAGTTTTGGCCAGAATCATTTATTTCTTGAAGTCATTCATTTTAAGTAGCAATAAACAAATATAATTTTACTCGTATTACAGGCTCAATTCTATATTGTATGTGCTGTCGTATAATTATTTTTCTTATTGTTTAAGGATTTACATTGTCTTTTTCTCCCTTGGTGTTTTTTTCTCTTCTGATATTTTCCTTAAATATATTAAAATAAGTATTTTTAATGTAATAGTCTACTCAGATTAAAATCAATTTAGAATATTCTTTAAAGAAAATGTAGGAAATAAAGATGTTATTTTTTCGCTATTCTTCGCGCATTGATTTTGTTTTTTTTTTCTTATGTGAGGCTTTTTTCTCTGTTATTTTGAATAACTACTTTGGACAACACCAAACTATGTACTGTTAATATCACAATTTAATATAACCCACCTCACGGCCAACAGATTAAAAGGAATTACCTGCCCCCACCCTCTAAATGCCTATTATTTATGCTTATTTACGATATATTATATATATTATCACAATTTCTTAGAAGCCCATATCACCCCCAATAGAACAAATTAAATTACCTGACCCTAGGTCTTAATGCCTATTGTTTCTGCATATTTACTAAACAAAAGTAATAAAGGTGAAAGTAGCAATCTGATAGTACAGAAAAGGTTCTATGTATCGTTGATCTATAAGCCGCTAGTTTATGGAACATTAGATGGAGGGAACCTTTAGGTATTGTTATAGCTGTGTGGGTTTTCTGAAGACATCGATTAATAAATGGTTATTAGATTTTTTTACAGTGATGTCTAAGAAATTGATGCTGTGTTGTCCTTCTTGTAAAGTGAATTTAACTTTGGGGTGTTTTCTAACGGAACAGAGAAGTCTCTATGTATCGTTGATCTATAAGCCGCTAGTTTATGGAACATTAGATGGAGGGAATCTTTAGGTATTGTTATAGCTGTGTGGGTTTTCTGAAGACATCGAATAATAAATTGTTATTAGATTTTTTTACAGTGATGTCTAAGAAATTGATGCTGTGTTGTCCTTCTTGTGATGTAAATTTAACTTTGGGGTGAACAGAGTTCATCTTTAAGACTATTCTTTATTCTCCATTATTTCCTTTGAAACAAACCAAAATGCCGTCGACATATCTGCACTAGAAAATATATTTTTGGCTTCTTTTCTATTTAAAACATTTTTCTTTAAAATTAGACATCAAGGTTCCCACTAATAGTGAACTTAGCGGAGATCCCATTGCTAGGCCGTCTGTTTGTTTAAAGTAAACTATTGTTAATATGTACTGTCACAAAACAACGGACAACTCCATAAATTCTCTTCTATTTTCGTCAAACTTCTTAAAATTGAAAATTTCTGTACTTTAATTAGAATTAATTTTGAATAATCTCCATTTATATTCTGTTTCTCTTCACCACATATAGGAGATAAATTTAGACTATTTTTACATTTTATTATTTCAATACTTTCGTATGCGTCTAATAACTTCCTATCACATACATTTTTTATCAACCTTAACTTATTTAATATTACTGTAATGTTACTTTTCAAGAGCATGTTCGGCAATACCTGATTTTTCAGATCTACCGTATCTTAAATCAGCTAAATGTTTTTTGAATCTAGTTTGAATTGACCTTCGTGTTTGCCCAACGTAGTTTTATCCTTCAGATTTCCTAAGATATTTTTTAAGTTGTCTGATGACTTATAGACTAACGTGATGCCTACATTATTAAATACATTATTATGTTCTCTGATATATTTTGGATTATATGGTATTGATATTTCGTTATATTTTGCCTATGAGTAAAAAAGGTGGATTTATGGTTTTTAGCCTAAACTTAGGTCTATTTATTAACTTGTTTATTCAGTTTTTGTCATAACCATTGATTCTAACTATATTCTTAATAGGATTACTTTCGTTTATGAATATAACTTCATTCAACTGGAAAGTGACAAAACAACGAACCAAAAAGTGTAACACGAAAAATTTATCTAGTTTTCAATGAAATTAATCCTTAGGAATATATCTATCTATTACGATATCTTTCCTAGAGATTTCAAATTCTAATTTATTTTTATTTTTTACAACTAAAATGTCTAGAAATGGTAGGTGTTCATTGTTCTCAACTTCATAAATAAATCTAATGGAGTCGTATCCATTATTAGAAACAAAATCTTCTTCATTTTATTTTTTTGTATCGAGAATCGGAAATGAATGATTCAAATACTTATACCAAACTCTACGAAAGTATTCAAATTCTTAACTGTCCTCGGTCTCAAAGTTACTCTCTTTTTTAAGCAAAAAATTGATGGTTATATTGAAAATAATTTTGTTTCATGCAAAAGTTTTGGCCAGAATCATTTCTTCTTCGAAGTCATTCGTTCTAAGCAACAATAAACAAATATACTTTTATTAAAGGCTCAATTTTATAATATATGTGCTGTCGTATAATTATTTTTCTTATTGTTTAAGCATTTACATTGTCTTTTTCTCCCCTGGTGTTTTTTCTTCTGATATTTTCTTTAAATATATTAAAATAAGTATTTTTAATGTAATAGCCTACTCAGATTAAAATCAATTTAGAATGTTCTTTGAAGAAAATGTAGGAAATAAAGATGTTATTATTTCGCTATTCTTCGCGCATGGATTTTGTTTTTTTTTTTTTTCTTATGCGATGCTTTTTTTCTCTGTTATTTTGAATAACTACTCTGGACAACACCAAACTATGTACTGTTAATATCACAATTTAATATAACCCACATCACCCCAACAGATTAAACGGAATTACCTGACCCCCTCCCCCTCTAAGTGCCTATTATTTATGCTTATTTACGATATATTATATATATTACCGCAATTTCTAGTAGGTAATCACAAAATTTATTTAAACCTTCATCCTCAGGTTTTATAGAATATAAATCGTATGCAAAACTGTCACCTAATTCTTCGGGTGCTAAATAGGACAAGCCGAAACAATACTTTAACCAACGACCAATTTCAGAATTTTTGTCGCAATATTCTTTAGCTAGACCTAGATTCTGTATGTTGCGAAACCAAGATTGGTGTAAATGAAATCTACACCCTAACACTTTAGCATTTAGTCAAACTTCTGATACTGCCTATGAATAGATTTTTCGAAGTCAATAGTAATTTTCTCTGGATTGAAATACAGTCTATCTGTTGAATAAATCTTACATTTTAATAATGGAATGTAATGACTGTTTGCAAAACCATGTACTGTAAATAACTGTGTAAAATATTTAGTGCAGTATGAGGAGATGCCGTCCATATATATATTGGATATTTTACACAACATATTGACATTTGTAGGGCAAGAAAAAACAATAATGCCACTTTCGAGTTCATTGATATATAGAAAATTCTCACCCTTGCTAGTTTTGATTTCAAATGTCTCTAAAACACTATGCACCTCCTCAGCACTTCTTGGATTACGTCCTGGCAAAAATTTTTGTCTATGGTTATAAATGTTTTTTCTAATATATTCGACGTCTTTTTCTGTTACTGTTTCAGGCAGCGTGTTTTGTAGTTCTTGTCAGATAATTTTAGATGGCCTTTCACTCATATGCTCTCCGGCTTTTCTTTTGCAGGAATTACTAACTATTTGCCGATTCAGCTTCTTGGTGTCGGCTTCGTGTGTATGGAGTCCTTCACTTCTGGTAACTAAATTCTCGGGCTCAACGGTGAAGACTTTTGATTTGCAATCTTTTTTTGAACATCTCCAAAATGTATCTCCACATTTTAGCACCTTTTGTCGAAAGTAAGTGTAGTAATTCACACACAATATGTCCTTTCCTCGATTACTTTTTATTAACTTTGCTTCCATATTAGCAACACTTTAAAAAATATACGCACAACCAAGTAATAATCACAAATTAATAATATGTATTAAACTGATATGTAGAAGGGTTTAACAATGATTTAATTGAACAGGCCGGTTAGTACCACCATCCATTTATCAACTCTCATCCTCTACCTGAAAGTACTCGGTGTGGAATTTACTTCTGCAATTACAATCCCTTAAATATGTCTAGGTCATAAATGGATTAGTGGTGTGGAAATTACTTGCGCCCTGTATGATATATATATTTAGGTCTGTATGTTTTTTATATCTAGTGTTAAAATTTTTTCCTATTTGTCATATATACAGGCTATTGCATTCATTACATTTTAATCTATTAACTCCTGATTTTTTAAATTTATCTTTTCCACTTTTTACATAGACAATTATGTTTAAAAGTTTCTGTGACGACTTAAAAGCAATACTATTTTTTCATTTTTCTTTAAAATATTTGAGATTTTATTGGATATTTGCCCGAAGTATGTGAGAGTTGTGTATTTTTTGGGCGGAGTTTTGATTTTGGAGTATATTCGACTAGTAGTTACTAATGTTCGTTTTTTGGAGATATAATTTGTTAATTCCAGAGACATTTTATCCGTTGTTAGCAGCAACAGATCTGATGATATTAAGTTCCCTCTCCAAATCCGTTTTTTCTAACGGAAAGAATCTTTAGGTATTGTTATAGCTGTGTGGGTTTTCTGAAGATATCGAATAATAAATGGTTATTAGATTTTTTTACAGTGATGTCTAAGAAATTGATGATGTGTTGTTCTTCTTATAAAGTAAATTTAACTTTGGGGTGAATAGAGTTCAGTATGTTTAAGACTATTTTTTATTCTCGATTATATCCTCTGAAACAAACCGAAATGCCGTCGACATATCTGCACTAGAAAATATATTTTTGGCTTCTTTTCTATTTAAAATATTTTTCTTTAAAATTAGGCATCCAGGTTCCCACTAATAGTGAACTTAGCGGAGATTCCATTGCTAGGCCGTCTGTTTGTTTAAAGTAAACTGTTGCTAATATGTACCATCACAAAACAACGGCCAATTTCTTAAAATTGAAAATTTATGTACTTTAATTAGAATTAATTTTGAATAGTCTCCATTTATATTCTGTTTCTCTTCACCAAATATAGTACATAAATTTAGATTATTTTTACATTTTAATATTTCAATACTTTCGTATGCGTCTAATAGTTTCCTGTCACATACATTCTTTATCAACCTTAACTTATTTAATATTACTCTAATGTTACTTTTCAAGAGCATGTTCGGAAATACTTGATTTTTCAAATCTACCGTATCTTAGAAGAGCTAAATCTTTTTAAATCTTGTTTGAATTGACCTTCGTGTTTACCCAACGTAGTTTTATTCTTCAGGTATTTTTAAGTTGTCTTATAGACTAACGTGAGGCTTACATTTTTAAATACCTTATTACGTTCTCTAGTATATTTTGGATTATATGGTATTGAAACATATTTCGTTATATTTTTTCTCTTGAGTAAAAAAGATGGACTTATGGATTTTAGCTTAAACTTATGTCTATATGTTAACTTGTTTATTAAGTTTTTGTCATAACCATTGATTCTAACTATATTCTTAATAGGATTCCTTCCATTTATGAAACTAACTTCATTCAACGGGACAGTGACAAAACGATGAGCCAAAAAGTGTAACGCGCAAATTTGTCTAGTTTTGAATGAAATGAATCCTTAGGAATATATATATCTGTTACGATATCTTTCCTAGAGATGTCAAATTCTAATTTATTACTATTTTAATAACTAAAATGTCTAGAAATGGTGTTCATTGTTCTCTCAACTTCATAAGTAAATCTAATGGAGTCGAATCCATTATTAGATATAAAATCTGTTGGTTATATTGAAAATAATTTTGTCCCATGGAAAAGTTTTGGCCAGAATCATTTTTTTCTTGAAGTCATTCATTTTAAGTAGCAATAAACAAATATAATTTTACTCGTATTACAGGCTCAATTCTATATTGTATGTGCTGTCGTATAATTATTTTTCTTATTGTTTAAGGATTTACATTGTCTTTTTCTCCCTTGGTGTTTTTTTCTTCTGATATTTTCCTTAAATATATTAAAATAAGTATTTTTAATGTAATAGTCTACTCAGATTAAAATCAATTTAGAATGTTCCTTAAAGAAAATGTAGGAAATAAAGATGTTATTTTTTCGCTATTCTTCGCGCATTGATTTTGTTTTTTTTTTCTTATATGAGGCTTTTTTCTCTGTTATTTTGAATAACTACTTTGGACAACACCAAACTATGTACTGTTAATATCACAATTTAATACAACCCACATCACGGCCAACAGATTAAACGGAATTACCTGCCCTCCCCCTCTAAATGCCTATTATTTATGCTTATTTACGATATATTATATATATTATCACAATTTCTTAGAAGCCCATATCACCCCCAATAGAACAAATTAAATTACCTGACCCTAGGTCTTAATGCCTATTATTTCTGCATATTTACTAAATAAAAGTAATAAAGGTGAAAGTAGCAATCTGATAGTACAGAGAAGGTTCTATGTATCGTGGATCTATAAGCCGCTAGTTTATGGAACATTAGATGGAGGGAACCTTTAGGTATTGTTATAGCTGTGTGGGTTTTCTAAAGACATCGATTAATAAATGGTTATTAGATTTTTTTACAGTGATGTCTAAGAAATTGATGCTGTGTTGTCCTTCTTGAAAAGTGAATTTAACTTTGGGGTGTTTTCTAACGGAACGGAGAAGTCTCTATGTATCGTTGATCTATAAGCCTCTAGTTTATGGAACATTAGATGGAGGGAATCTTTAGGTATTGTTATAGTTGTGTGGGTTTTCTGAAGACATCGAATAATAAATTGTTATTAGATTTTTTTACAGTGATGTCTAAGAAATTGATGCTGTGTTGTCCTTCTTGTAATGTAAATTTAACTTTGGGGTGAACAGAGTTCATCTTTAAGACTATTCTTTATTCTCCATTATTTCCTTTGAAACAAACCAAAATGCCGTCGACATATCTGCACTAGAAAATATATTTTTGGCTTCTTTTCTATTTAAAACATTTTTCTTTAAAATTAGACATCAAGGTTCCCACTAATAGTGAACTTAGCGGAGATCCCATTGCTAGGCCGTCTGTTTGTTTAAAGTAAACTATTGTTAATATGTACTGTCACAAAACAACGGACAACTCCATAAATTCTCTTCTATTTTCGTCAAACTTCTTAAAATTGAAAATTTCTGTACTTTAATTAGAATTAATTTTGAATAGTCTCCATTTATATTATGTTTCTCTTCACCACATATAGGAGATAAATTTAGACTATTTTTACATTTTATTATTTCAATACTTTCGTATGCGTCTAATAACTTCCTATCACATACATTTTTTATCAACCTTAACTTATTTAATATTACTGTCATGTTACTTTTCAAGAGCATGTTCGGCAATACCTGATTTTTCAGATCTACCGTATCTTAAATGAGCTAAATGTTTTTTGAATCTAGTTTGAATTGACCTTCGTGTTTGCCCAACGTAGTTTTATCCTTCAGATTTCCTAAGATATTTTTTAAGCTGTCTGATGACTTATAGACTAACGTGATGCCTACATTATTAAATACATTATTATGTTCTCTGATATATTTTGGATTATGTGGTATTGGTATTTCGTTATATTTTGCCTATGAGTAAAAAAGGTGGATTTATGGATTTTAGCCTAAACTTATGTCTATTTATTAACTTGTTTATTCAGTTTTTGTCATAACCATTGATTCTAACTATATTCTTGATAGGATTCCTTTCATTTATGAATCTAACTTCATTCAACTGGAAAGTGACAAAACGACGAACCAAAAAGTGTAACACGAAAAATTTATCTAGTTTTCAATGAAATTAATCCTTAGGAATATATCTATCTATTACGATATCTTTCCTAGAGATGTCAAATTCTAATTTATTTTTATTTTTTATAACTAAAATGTCTAGAAATGGTAGGTGTTTATTGTTCTCAACTTCATAAATAAATCTAATGGAGTCGTATCCATTATTAGAAACAAAATCTTCTTTATTTTATTTTTTTGTATCGAGAATCGGAAATACATGATTCAAATACTTATACCAAACTCTACGAAAGTATTCAAATTCTTGACTGTCCTCGATCTCAAAGTTACTCTCTTTTTTATGCAAAAAATTGATGGTTATATTGAAAATAATTTTGTTTCATGCAAAAGTTTTGGCCAGAATCATTTCTTCTTCGAAGTCATTCGTTCTAAGCAACAATAAACAAATATACTTTTATTAAAGGCTCAATTTTATAATGTATGTGCTGTCGTATAATTATTTTTCTTATTGTTTAATCATTTACATTGTCTTTTTCTCCCCTGGTGTTTTTTTTCTTCTGATATTTTCCTTAAATATATTAAAATAAGTATTTTTAATGTAATAGCCTACTCAGATTAAAATCAATTTAGAATGTTCTTTAAAGAAAATGTAGGAAATAAAGATGTTATTATTTCGCTATTCTTCGCGCATGGTTTTTGTTTTTTTTTTCTTATGTGATGCTTTTTTTCTCTGTTATTTTGAATAACTACTCTGGACAACACCAAACTATGTACTGTTAATATCACAATTTAATATAACCCACATCACCCCAACAGATTAAACGGAATTACCTGACCCCCTCCCCCTCTAAGTGCCTATTATTTATGCTTATTTACATATATTATATATATTACCGCAATTTCTAGTAGGTAATCACAAAATTTATTTAAACGTTCATCCTCAGGTTTTATAGAATATAAATCGTATGCAAAACTGTCTCCTAATTCTTCGGGTGCTAAATAGGACAAGCCGAAACAATACTTTAACCAACGATCAGTTTCAGAATTTTTGTCGCAATATTCTTTAGCTAGACCTAGATTCTGTATGTTGCGAAACCAAGATTGGTGTAAATGAAATCTACACCCTAACACTTTAGCATTTGGTTAAACATCTGATACTGTCTATAAATAGATTTTTCGAAGTCAATAGTAATTTTCTCTGGATTGAAATACAGTCTATCTGTTGAATAAATCTTACATTTTAATAATGGAATGTAATGACCGTTTGCAAAACCATGCACTGTAAATAACTGTGTAAAATATTTAGTGCAGTATGAGGAGATGCCGTCCATATATATTGGATATTTTACACAACATATTGACATTTGTAGTGCAAGAAAAAACAATAATGCCACTTTCGAGTTCATTGATATATAGAAAATTCTCACCCTTGCTAGTTTTGATTTCAAATGTCTCTAAAACACTATGCACCTCCTCAGCACTTCTTGGATTACGTCCTGGCAAAAATTTTCGTCTATGGTTATAAATGTTTTTTCTAATATATTCGACGTCTTTTTCTGTTACTGTTTCAGGCAGCGTGTTTTGTAGTTCTTGTCAGATAATTTTAGATGGCCTTTCACTCATATGCTCTCCGGCTTTTCTTTTGCAGGAATTACTAACTATTTGCCGATTCAGCTTCTTGGTGTCGGCTTCGTGTGTATGGAGTCCTTCACTTCTGGTAACTAAATTCTCGGGCTCAACGGTGAAGACTTTTGATTTGCAATCTTTTTTTGAACATCTCCAAAATGTTTCTCCACATTTTAGCACCTTTTGTCGAAAGTAAGTGTAGTAATTCACACATAACATGTCCTTTCCTCGATTATTTTTTATTACCTTTGCTTCCATATTAGCAACACTTTAAAAAATATACGCACAACCCAGTAATAATCACAAATTAATAATATGTATTAAACTGATATGTAGAAGGGTTTAACAATGATTTAATTGAACAGGCCGGTGAGTACCACCACCCATTTATCAACCCTCATCCTCTACCTGAAAGTACTCGGTGTGGAATTTACTTCTGCAATTACAATCCCTTAAATATGTCTAGGTCATAAACGGATTAGTGGTGTGGAAATTACTTGCGCCCTGTATGATATATATATTTAGGTCTGTATGTTCTTTATATCTGGTGTTAAAATTTTTTCCTATTTGTCATATATACAGGCTATTGCATTCATTACATTTTAATCTATTAACTCCTGATTTTTTAAATTTATCTTTTCCACTTTTTACATAGACAATTATGTTTAAAAGTTTCTGTGAGGACTTAAAAGCAATACTATTGTTTTCATTTTTCTTTAAAATATTTGAGATTTTATTGGATATTTGCCCGAAGTATGTGAGAGTTGTGTATTTTTTGGGCAGAGTTTTGATTTTGGAGTATATTCGACTAGTAGTTACTAATGTTCGTTTTTGGAGATATAATTTGTTAATTCCAGAGACATTTTATCCGTTGTTAGCAGCAACAGATCTGATGATATTAAGTTCCCTCTCCAAATCCGTTTTTTCTACCGGAAAGAATCTTTAGGTATTGTTATAGCTCTGTGGGTTTTCTGAAGATATCGAATAATAAATGGTTATTAGATTTTGTTATAGTGATGTCTAAGAAATTGATGCTGTGTTGTCCTTCTTGTAAAGTGAATTTAACTTTGGGGTGAATAGAGTTCAGTATGTTTAAGACTATTTTCTATTCTCCATTATTTCCTTTGAAACAAACCAAAATGCCGTCGATATATCTGCACTAGAAAATATATTTTTGGCTTCTTTTCTATTTAAAACATTTTTCTTTAAAATTAGACATCAATGTTCCCGCTAATAGTGAACTTAGCGGAGATTCCATTGCTAGGCCGTCTGTTTGTTTAAAGTAAACTGTTGCTAATAGGTACTGTCACAAAACAACGGCCAATTTCTTAAAATTGAAAATTTCTGTACTTTAATTAGAATTAATTTTGAATAGTCTCCATTTATATTCTGTTTCTCTTCACCACATATAGGAGATAAATTTAGACTATTTTTACATTTTATTATTTCAATACTTTCGTATGCGTCTAATAATTTTCTATCACATACATTCTTTATCAACCTTAACTTATTTAATATTACTGTAATGTTACTTTTCAAGAACATGTTCGGCAATACCTGATTTTTCAGATCTACCGTATCTTACAACGTAGTTTTATCATTCAGATTTCCTAAGATATTTTTTAAGTTGTCTGATGACTTATAGACTAACGTAATGCCTACATTATTAAATACATTATTATGTTCTCTGATATATTTTGGATTATGTGGTATGTACTCGTATATTTCGTTATATTTTGCCCGTGAGTAAAAAAGGTGGATTTATGGATTTTAGCCTAAACTTATGTCTATTTATTAACTTGTTTATTAAGTTTTTGTCATAACCATTGATTTCTAACTATAATCTTAATAGGATTACTTTCATTTATGAATCTAACTTCATTCAACTGGAAAGTGACAAAACGACGAACCAAAAAGTGTAACACGAAAAATTTATCTAGTTTTCAATGAAATTAATCCTTAGGAATATATCTATCTATTACGATATCTTTCCTAGAGATTTCAAATTCTAATTTATTTTTATTTTTTACAATTAAAATGTCTAGAAATGGTAGGTGTTCATTGTTCTCAACTTTAAAATATTTGAGATTTTATTGGATATTTGCCCGAAGTATGTGAGAGTTGTGTATTTTTTGGGCAGAGTTTTGATTTTGGAGTATATTCGACTAGTAGTTACTAATGTTCGTTTTTGGAGATATAATTTGTTAATTCCAGAGACATTTTATCCGTTGTTAGCAGCAACAGATCTGATGATATTAAGTTCCCTCTCCAAATCCGTTTTTTCTACCGGAAAGAATCTTTAGGTATTGTTATAGCTCTGTGGGTTTTCTGAAGATATCGAATAATAAATGGTTATTAGATTTTGTTATAGTGATGTCTAAGAAATTGATGCTGTGTTGTCCTTCTTGTAAAGTGAATTTAACTTTGGGGTGAATAGAGTTCAGTATGTTTAAGACTATTTTCTATTCTCCATTATTTCCTTTGAAACAAACCAAAATGCCGTCGATATATCTGCACTAGAAAATATATTTTTGGCTTCTTTTCTATTTAAAACATTTTTCTTTAAAATTAGACATCAATGTTCCCGCTAATAGTGAACTTAGCGGAGATTCCATTGCTAGGCCGTCTGTTTGTTTAAAGTAAACTGTTGCTAATAGGTACTGTCACAAAACAACGGCCAATTTCTTAAAATTGAAAATTTCTATACTTTAATTAGAATTAATTTTGAATAGTCTCCATTTATATTCTGTTTCTCTTCACCACATATAGGAGATAAATTTAGACTATTTTTACATTTTATTATTTCAATACTTTCGTATGCGTCTAATAATTTTCTATCACATACATTCTTTATCAACCTTAACTTATTTAATATTACTGTAATGTTACTTTTCAAGAGCATGTTCGGCAATACCTGATTTTTCAGATCTACCGTATCTTACAACGTAGTTTTATCATTCAGATTTCCTAAGATATTTTTTAAGTTGTCTGATGACTTATAGACTAACGTAATGCCTACATTATTAAATACATTATTATGTTCTCTGATATATTTTGGATTATGTGGTATGTACTCGTATATTTCGTTATATTTTGCCCGTGAGTAAAAAAGGTGGATTTATGGATTTTAGCCTAAACTTATGTCTATTTATTAACTTGTTTATTAAGTTTTTGTCATAACCATTGATTCTAACTATAATCTTAATAGGATTACTTTCATTTATGAATCTAACTTCATTCAACTGGAAAGTGACAAAACGACGAACCAAAAAGTGTAACACGAAAAATTTATCTAGTTTTCAATGAAATTAATCCTTAGGAATATATCTATCTATTACGATATCTTTCCTAGAGATTTCAAATTCTAATTTATTTTTATTTTTTACAATTAAAATGTCTAGAAATGGTAGGTGTTCATTGTTCTCAACTTCATAAATAAATCTAATGGAGTCGTATCCATTATTAGAAACAAAATCTTCTTCATTTTATTTTTTTGTATCGAGAATCGGAAATGAATGATTCAAATACTTATACCAAACTCTACGAAAGTATTCAAATTCTTAACTATCCTCGGTCTCAAAGTTATTCTCTTTTTTAAGCAAAAAATTGATGGTTATATTGAAAATAATTTTGTTTCATGCAAATTTTGGCCAGAATCATTTCTTCTTCGAAGTCATTCGTTCTAAGCAACAATAAACAAATATACTTTTATTAAAGGCTCAATTTTATAATGTATGTGCTGTCGTATAATTATTTTTCTTATTGTTTAAGCATTTACATTGTCTTTTTCTCCCCTGGTGTTTTTTTCTTCTGATATTTTCCTTAAATATATTAAAATAAGTATTTTTAATGTAATAGCCTACTCAGATTAAAATCAATTTAGAATGTTCTTTAAAGAAAATGTAGGAAATAAAGATGTTATTATTTCGCTACTCTTCGCGCATGGATTTTATTGTTTTTTCTTATGTGATGCTTTTTTTCTCTGTTATTTTGAATAACTACTTTGGACAACACCAAACTATGTACTGTTAATATCACAATTTAATATAACCCATATCACCCCAACAGATTAAACGGAATTACCTGGCCCCCTCCCCCTCTAAGCGCCTATTAGTTATGTTTATTTGCGATTTATTATATATAGTACCACAATTTCTTAGAAGCTCATATCACCCCTAATAGAATAAATTAAATTACCTGACCCCAGGTCTTAATGCCTATTATTTCTGCATATTTACTAAATAAAAGTAATAAAAGTGAAAGTAGCAATCTGATAGTAGGTACGCCTATAGAATTTGTCATATTGGGTGATTTATTACTCTACGTCTTTTAAAAGATAGAGTATAAACCTTATTTATTTCTAATTGGTATGCCTATGTACAAAAATGGAAGGTTGATGTGTGACGTGGAGGGTCGATGTGTGACGTTGAGATTTAGAAGTTTATACTAAAATATTCAAAAGATAATAGAAATACTAAACCTTATTTATCTCTTTTCAGATGTGTGCTTTATTTCTTTGGTAACTTTACATTGACAACAAATAAAAAAAACAAAAAATAAGCTGCCAGGATATATGGAGCCACAGCTACATATCCTGGTTCGTAAGCTATGAATTTTATCTTCACTAAAACAAGTGTTATTTTTTATATTCTCTCCTTTCATATAAATTAAGTAGAAGTTTATACTGAAATTTCCAAAAATGTCATAAATACTAAACCTTATTTGTTTCATTTAACCGAATTTCTCTTCTAATCTGTGCTTTATTTTTTAATAATTTTCCATTGGCAACAAACCAAAATAATTGCTAATCTGGAGCTACAGCTACACATTCGGGTTTGTAAACTACGAATTTTGTCTCTTTACCAAAAAAAGTGTTATTTCTCTAAACTAAATGGAAAAAATAAACAGATATAATTTTATTACAGGGACAACTCTATAATGGGTGCGCTATGGTATAATTGTTTTTGTTATTGTTTAAGCATTTATATTGTCTTTTTCTTCCTTGGTGTTTTTTTCTTCTGATATTTTCCTTAAATATATTAAAATAAGTATTTTTAATGTAATAGTCTACTCAGATTAAAATCAGTTTTGAATCTAATAGAAAGCCTTTTTTTTCTTATGCCGCGCTTTTTTCCTCTGTTATATTCAGTAAATACTCTGGACAGCACCAAACTATGTACTGTTAATATCACAATTTAATATAACCCACATCACCCCAATAAATTAAACGAAATTATACCCATCCACACATTTAAGGTGAATCTTGTTTGTGATCCTTTCGTTCTTTTTTTGTTTGGGTTGCCTTCCTCTTTAGAAGCCCAATAGTGGGCATTGTGGTAGTTTGTAAGACCGTCTTTGTCGAATTTCGACTCGTCAGTCCATAGTATTTTCTTAAAAAAAGATGCATCTTCGACATCGGTATTGAGCATAAATCTGCAGAATTCTAATCGTCGCAACGGATCCCCTTCTTCAATGACTTGCACGGGCATATAGTGGTAAGGGTGTTGCCCAACAGTATGCATTACAAACCATACCTTCCACTGCGAAATACCAAGCTGTTGTGCGACAACATTTGTAGATGTGGTTGGGTCCACCTCAAAGAGACGTTCTCCACTATAATGTTTCTTTGTCCGAAGTCATTTATTTATTAACTGGCAAGCTATTACTATTATACAATGATGTGATTGAGAACAGAGTATATATATTGGATTTTAAGATATATATCTGTCAGGGACCTAACTAGCTTAGTCTAGGTAAGGATTTTATATAAATCTATTGAGAGAACTTAAGATATTCGAACTTAGGATACTTCAAGGACATAAAAGTTAAGATGAAACATAAAATTAATTAAGGCTAACTTAAGTTAATCCATTGGTAGGTGTCCAAGGCTCTTGGAAGACAGCATCGGGCATGGCGTGGAGGGGACGATAGTCGTTCTTGACTGTGGGGGTTGGGGTGTGTGACTTTATCCAGGAATTTGAGGTGAGTGTAGCTCATGAATTCCCAGATTTTGGACGGCTGGAGGGCCTTGTTTTGGACGGTCTGGAGGGAATGTTTCCTTAAATTAAAGGTTGCAAATAAACATATGTGACGTAAATATGGACAAAATTGTCTAGCGTAGGGGTGGTAATAGAATTAGTTATCTATTCTTGATTTTTTTTTTATTGTGTTTTATCAACCTTGCTGCTTTTTGCTTCTGATATTTGAGATAAAATATTAAAATTGAATACGTTATTCATTCGTTATTAATTTAGAATATTCGCCTTTATAATGAATTAACAAAATTAAACACTAATATGTTTCACAATGTTCACTTTATTATTTTTTTATTTACGATCGTTTCAATACATGAAACGAAAGATATTCTAAACTATTCATAAATTGACATTATTTCCTTATAAAGGGTGTTTTTTATAGAGGTATAAAACTTTGAAATGGAAGAAAACAAAGATGAATTTTTTAAATTGGCATGAAATTTACTTTATTCGAAAGATAATCTTCTGGCATTATAATTTAAATATGACTTCTGGCATATGACCGCCACGGCTGGCTCGGACGTAGTCTAATCTGGAGGTCCAATTTTCGATGACTTTTTCCAACATTTGTGGCCGTATATCGGCAATAACGTGGCGAATGTTGTCCTCCAATTGGTCAATCGTTTCGGGCTTATCGGCGTAGACTAGCGACTTCACATATCCCCACAGAAAATAGTCTAGCGGCGTTAAATCGCACGATCTTGGAGGCCAATTGACGGGTCCGAAATGTGAAACTATGCGGTTACCAAACGTTTCCTTCAATAAATCAATTGTGGCACGAGCTGTGTGACATGTTGCGCCGTCTTGTTGAAACCACAGCTCCTGCACATCATGGTTGTTAAATTGATGAACGAAAAAGTCAGTAATCATGGCTCTATAGCGGTCACCATTGACTGTAACGATCAGACCAGCATCGTTTTTAAAGAAGTATGGACCAATGAGTCCACCAGCCCATAAAGCACACCAAACAGTCAGTTTTTCTGGATGTAACGGTGTCTCAACATACACTTGAGGATTATCATCACTCCAAATACGGCAGTTTTATTTATTGACGTATTCATTCAAACAAAAGTGAGCTTCATCGCTAAACAAAATTCGCTTATGAAAATCGGGATCAACGGCAATCTTGTTTTGGGCCCATTCACCGAATCTACGCCTTGCTAGGTGATCGTGTGGCTTCAATTGTTGCACGAGTTGGATTTTGTAAGCACGCAAACCAAGATCTTTCCGCAAAATCTTCCATAAAGAGGATGGACACATATCCAATTCCTGTGCACGATGGCGGATAGACTGATTCGGGTCTCCCTCTACGCTACGCTCTACAGCAGCAATGACTTCTTCTGTACGCACTGTACGACGTCTCTGTGGATGCGTATTATCATTTAGAGTAAACGTGGTGCGAAAACGTTCCATAGTTAATCGAATTAATTGCTCTGATGGACGATTATGTTGACCGTAAAATGGACGTAGCGCGCGATACGTATTTCGAACAGAACTATGACTTTTAAAATAAATTTGCACAATTTGGAAGCATTGTTCAGGCGTCAGACTATTCATATTGAAATGCCAAACCAAACTAAACATAAATCACTTGACAGCTGACAAAATGGCCGCCAGTTAAAAAAGCGTTGCCAACTTAAAGTTTTATACCTCTATAAAAAACACCCTTTATATATAAGATCCCTACAGGTAAAATGCAATAATTTTGTGAATTCCTAATTATACTGTTATAAAAACTGTATATTATAAGTAACAAATTATTAGGTACGGTATTATTGAAATATATTTAAAAGGGGTGAATTATTTAATTTTAATTGGTCATTTAACAAATAATTAGTATTTTTAAGTTTACTGATTTTAAGAGATTCAAGCAAATTTAATTTATATCCTGTATTTTCAACATGTAAATTTCAAAGTTTTTATTAAACTAATGTTCTGATTCTATTAAATGATTAGCGTAATTTGAGCCTGATTTACTAGTTATAAAAGAGGTAAGATGTTCTTTTATTCTTTTTTTTTAATTTCTTCCTCTTAGGCCAATATATGTAAAATTGCAATTTTCACAGTTAAGTTTATTTTTGTTCTTTGTCTGTTTTTGATTTATTATTTTTTATATATTTGCTTAGGGTGTTATCTGTTTTAAATGCTACATTAATATTTAGTTTTTTTGTTAATTTTATTGCTAGTCTCACCTATGTATGTAATAATACTGTAACGTTCTTGATTCATTTTTTGTCTAGGAAAAATTAGTTCTAATGCTTTTTTTATATTTTTTCTTTTATAAAATTTTGTTTACTCTATCTACATTATATCCGTTATTTGTTGCAGTTTGTTTCATTATGTTTAGTTCTTTAAGAAAATATTTTTCATTTAATGGAATCTATGGATCATGCTATGGAAGGCAGCTAGTTTGTGTTGGATTGAGTGACATGATTTATTATGTATTGTTTTGTCAGTATGCGATGGTTTGTTGTAAATAGAGAAAGTTTATTTATTATTATATTTTGTTACAGTTAAGTCTAAGAAGTTTATGCTATTATTAGTTTCTTCTTCTGTAGTGAATTTTATGTTAGCATATAAATTATTTATATGATCACAAAATATTTTGAGTTGTCTATCTGTTCCTGTGAAGCAGACTAAAATATCATCGACATATCTATACCAATAAATGAATTTTTTAAACAACGGATGTTCACTGATTTTGAATTCCATAAAGTTTATGAAAATGTTTACTAGTAAGGGACTAAGGAGATTACCCATGATGAGACCTTTATTTTTAATGTATATAGTGTTATTAAATTTAAAATAGTTTTGTGTTAAACAAGTCCTAAGTGTAATGAGAACTTCTTGTTTTTTGATATAATGAATGTGGTTTGAGTTTAAACGCTGTTCGACTAGTGTAGTGTTATAGTATCTTGAGGTGGTATTTTCGGAAATAAATTGGTTACATCAAAAGAGATGAGTTTCGTTTTATTAGGAAGTTGTATATTTTGAATTCTATTAACTAATTCATACGAGTTTATATTTGAAAATTAGCAACAAAATTAGTATTCTCATTAATTATTTCTATTAATTTCTTTGACAAGTTATAAGATGGTGCTGAAATAAAAGATACTACTGGCCTTATTGGATAATCTTCTATATGCAATTTTATTAAAATATAGTTTTGGCATTTGTAGGTTAATAATTTGTTACCTATAATATAAAGTTTTTATAACAGTATAAACAGGAATTAACAAAATTATTGCATTTTCCGTTAGGGATCTTATATATATATATATATATATATATATATATATATATATATATATATATATATATATATATATATAATAAATTTTCCATCTTGCTCATTTACTGT
This sequence comes from Pachyrhynchus sulphureomaculatus, assembly GCA_019049505.1. Classification (NCBI taxonomy): domain Eukaryota; kingdom Metazoa; phylum Arthropoda; class Insecta; order Coleoptera; family Curculionidae; genus Pachyrhynchus; species Pachyrhynchus sulphureomaculatus. Next base: position 32,126,610 of record CM032448.1, read on the forward strand.
TGATAAAGCTATAGTGATAGCGAAACTTGTTGAAATATTAAAATAAATGTGGAGTTTACCAGTAAATGAAAAAAAAAAAAATTGTTCATTTTAACTTAGTAATTGACATATATAGCTTTAACAAGTGCAGTATTACTTTTTCGTTCTTGCAACTTTTTATACTCGTATGTTCGTTTTACGTACCTAATAAAATTAAATATTTCAAATAGAATAATGTACTTCGACAATAATTATATAATTCTGAATATTCTAAATAATATTTATATTCTGGATATGTTGTTTCTCCCCACCATGTATCATAAATACATAAAAAACATACGTAACCCTAATATAGATGTAATTCCATAAAATCTCTTATTGAATGTTAAAATCGTTTTAAATGTTATTATTTTTCAATAATTTTAAATAATAAAGTAAACATGTGCTTTTTCGTCAGTCAAATATACGAGGCTGGTTTGAAAAGTCCGTGCAAAAATAAAAACTACTTATGTGTTTGGGGTAAACCTTTTTTATTTTACGACATAGTCTCCTTTTAGGCTTATACACTTCGTCCAACGATGTTCTGGTGTGTTGATCCCTTCCGAATAATAGGATTTGTCCAAGTCTGCAAAATATCCATTAGTGTCTGCAATCACCTCCTCGTTTGAATAAAATCTTTGTCCCGCCAGCCATTTCTTCAAATTGGGGAACAAATAGTAGTCCGAGGGAGCCAAGTCTGGAGAATAGGGGGGATGTGAAACGAGTTGGAATCCTATTTCCATTAATTTTGCGACCACAACTGCTGAGGTGTGTGCTGGTGCGTTGTCGTGATGGAAAAGGACTTTCTTGTGGGCCAATCGCGGGCGTTTTTCTTGCAGCTCGGTTTTCGAACGGTCCAATAACGATGAATAATATTCACCTGTAACAGTTTTACCCTTTTCCAGATAGTCGATGAGGATTATCCCTTGCGAATCCCAAAAGACAGTCGCCATAACCTTTCCGGCCGAAGGAACGGACTTCGCCTTTTTTGGTGCAGATTACCCCTTGGTAACCCATTGTTTAGATTGTTGTTTGGTCTCAGGAGTATAGTAATGTATCCATGTTTCATCCACAGTGACGAAACGACGCTTAAAGTCCTCCGGATTCTTCTGGAACAGCTGCAAACCACCCTTGCAACACTTCACACAATTCCGTTTTTGGTCAAGCGTGAGCAATCGCGGCACCCATCTTGCGGATAGCTTTCTTATGTCCAAATGTTTATGCAAAATATTATGTACCCGTTCAGTCGAGATGCCCACAGCACTAGCAATCTCACGCACCTTAACTCTTCTGTCATCCATCACCATATCATGGATTTGATCAATGATTTCTGGAGTCGTAACCTCCACAGGCCGTCCAGAACGTTCAGCGTCACTTGTGCCCATAGGGCCAGTTCGAAAATTTTGAAACTACTTATAAACTGTTCTAATCGAAGGTGCAGAGTCACCATAATGTTTATCAAGCTTCTCTTTAGTCTCCTGAGGCGTTTTGCCTTTCATAAAGTAATGTTTAATCACCACACGAAATTCTTTTTCGTCCATTTCTTGAAAATGCTACTAACTAAACATGACCTCGATACGCGCCGGTGGTGCCATCTCTCGGACTTTGCACGGACTTTTCAAACCAGCCTCGTATGAGTATATATATATATATATATATATATATATATATATATATATATATATATATATATATATGTATATATATATATATATATATATATATATATATATATATATATATATATATATATATGTATATGTATACATATATATAACACGTAGGGTGAAAAGTTTTTGGTCTAGCTACTTAAAACACATTTTTGTTTTGCAAAATTCCACTTTATTCATCAATATAGTCTTCTTCATGAGCGATACAATCAGTCCAATGCTTTTCTAACATTTTATACCTTTCTTGTCTTTGCCTTCAAAACAGGCCTCAGCTTCGGCGATAACTTCTTCATTGGAGCCAAATCCCTTTGCCGCGAGCATTTTTTTGAGGTCTGTGAACAAATAATAGTCGCGGGCGCCAAATCTAGAGAATACGGTGAACAACGAAGCAGTTCGAACTTCAACTCGACAGTTCTACAGTTTGTCGTAATCCTTGTTTTAATAGTTTCCGCTGTTGTTACCTTTTTTGTTTCATATTTCTAATCGTTTAACTATAAAAACTCCAATTTATAAGATTATTGTACTGATTTTCTTAAAATATCCCCTGTTTTTCTCTTTCTCAGCTAATATCAAAACATTGTCGTCTTTTCCCTATAGAAACGACAAGTAAGGGGCATTTGCACTTATAATGAACAAATATTTTTTTTTCCAGATCGTCCATCTATATCAGAGGTGTCAAACTCAATTTTGCAGAGGGCCATATATTAAATTTAGAATGTGTAGGCGGGCCAGATTCAAATAAAAAAAATGTACTGAATTATTATAACGTTTTATTTATTTAATTATATAGTATATAATATACGGTTGTTAAAAATTATATCAAAGTTATAAAAGAGGGTAATTATTTTGAGCTCGAGGATCCAGATACCTGACTTCTCTTGTTTTTGACAAGCTCATTGATGTCAGGTATCATATTCGTTGTAGTTATTTTAAGAATTTATTGGAGATGTTCAATCGAAAGTCTTGTGCGATGTTTGTTCTTATTTATTTTCATGACTGAAAACATCTGCTCACATAAATAGGTGCTACCAAACATGCAGAGAATGCGTGCTGCATGCTTTTTTAATTCCGGGTAGTTATCCAAACTCTTGAAATATTGTATATAAAAAAAACGTAAGAGCGTTAATCTCTTTAAATTTTTCTTTCAAAATACTGTCCGATTGAAGATCTATCAACTCCATTTGCAAATGGACTGGTGCCTGTGAAGCTTCAAAATTGAATGGATTGTTGAAAATTGGGAATTCCATTTCATTCATTTTGTGAAAGTCTTCAAAACGATTGTTGAATTCCGTGATCAAATTTTGCAAAAGTTGAGAATATTGATCCAATTTTTTTTTTGGTTCACTGTGCCAAATGATTTTAAATGAGGGAAATGATCCAAAGTTTGATTTTTTACCTGATTTTCCCACAGCCTCAACTTTGTTTCAAAGGCTTGAATACATGAATACATTTGAGTGACAATCAGATTTTTACCCTGTAACTTTACATTCAGATCAGTCAAGTGTTTATTCATATCTACCAAAAAGGCACAATCAACCCACCAGTCATTGTCATAATCAATTGGGTTGCCTTTTTCTAACATGAAAGCTTGAATAGGGTCACGTAATGCAAAAAATTTTTCTAAAACTACTCCTCGACTGAGCCAACGAACTTCGGTGAAGTAAGGAAAATCAGAAAACTTTTCGTTCAAATCTTGTAAAAACTGCCTGAACTGTCAGTGATTTAGTCCTCTGCTCCTTATAAAATTTACTATTTTAATTATAGGTTGCATGACATGGTCCATTTTTAAATGTTTGGATGCCAATGATTCCTGATGAATTATACAGTGAAATCCCACAAAATTCCCTGATATTTTCTGTTTTAATTTAGTTACAACGCCCGAATGTTTGCCAGCCATGGCAGGAACGCCATCCGTAGTTGTGCTGCTAAGTATATTCCAGTCGAGTTCATATTCTGCTATCAAATGCTCAATTGCAGAATAAATATCATTTGCTGTTGTAGTACCTGTCAATGGAACGCACTTTAATAGTTCTTCAGTTATTTCAAAGTTACTGTTAATACCTCGTATAAAAACAGCAAGTTGAGCTGTATCAACAGTATCAGTGTTCTCGTCAACAGCCAGTGAAAAGTTTGTAAATTCCTTAATTTTCTCCTTCAGTTGAAGAACCAAATTTTGAGATAAATCATTTATTCTTGAAGCAACAGTGTTTCTTGATAGCGAAATATTTTGAATTATTGACTTTTGAAATGGAAATGAAACATCGGCAACTTTCAACATACAGTCTTTAATAAAATCACCATCAGTGAAAGGTTTTGATCTCTTCGCGATTTCTAATGCAATAATAAAACTTGATTTCAGGGCATCTTCGCTCTCAGTATTAGCTTTAGTAAACATCGATGGTTGACCTTGAAGTTTAGATTTTAAAGATGACAATGTGTCCACTCTTATTTTTTCAGTGTAACAATCGAATTTTGATTTATGATTCGTATCATAGTGTCTCTTCAAGTTAAACTCCTTACAAACAGCAACTGTTTGATTGCAAATCAAACACAGTGGTTTACCTTTCCATTCTATGAAAAAATATGCAATTTCCCATTTAGACTGAAAAACTCTGCACTCACTATCAACTTTACGTTTTTGTGACATTATGCCAAAATCGTAACAATTATGGATCTCGACACAACAATTATGGATATCGCACGCGCACGACACAAACAAATGCACAATACCTTCACAATCACTACTTCGCAGTACAACTAAAATCCTTCTCCGACCGTATCGCTTCGATTACTCGACTCACACTCAACTGACTCACGTCGCGTCGACGCACTCCTTTTATAATATCGATAAGGAAGGTTCTAGTCTAGACTCGAAGCGCGTGGAAGATTCTATTGTTCTCAACAAAAATAATAGGGTATTTCCGCTTGTTGCTAAGAGATGGCGTTACTATCTATCTCTCTCGCTTGTCAAGGCACGCGCTGCCCTTGAAATTACTTATAAATGTAGTGTGCGCATTTTAAAACTTCCGTAGAGGAATCGAGTGAAGTCTAAAAGCTCTAAAAAACATGATTCTTCTTTCTGTGACACATTGCGATCGCGGGCCTTATTGATACGTCCCGGGGGGGCCGGATGCGGCCCGCGGGCCGTATCTTTGACATCCCTAATCTATATCATTACGGCGTAGTAATAGTCAGAAATTGGGATAATGTTACTTTTTTTTTTAATTGATAATATTAGCGTTATAGTATCTTAAGGTGGTATTTTCGGAAATAAATTGGTTACATCAAAAGAGATGAGTTGCGTTTTGTTAGAAAGTTGTATATTTTGAATTCTATTAACTAATTCATACGAGTTATTTGAAAATTAGCAACAAAATTAGTATTCTCATTAATTATTTCTATTAATGACAACTTATAAGATGCTGAAATAAAAGAGACTACTGGTCTTATTGGATAATCTTTTTTATGCAATTTTGTTAAAATATAGTTTTGGCATTTGTGGGTTCATCGAAATTAATAATTTGTTACCTATAATATAAAGCTTTTATAATAGTATAAATAGAAATTCCCAAAATGATTGCATTTTACCGTTAGGGATCTTATTCCTAACCCTAATATAGATGTAATTCCATAAAATCTCTTATTGAATGTTAAAATCGTTTTAAATGGTATTATTTTTCAATAATTTTAAATAACAAAGTAAGAAAATGCTTTTTCGTCAGTCCAATATATATATATATATATATATATATATATATATATATATATATATATATATATATATATATATATATATATATATATATATATACATATATGTGTATCACCTAGGCCGAAAAGTTTTTGGTCTAGCTACTTAAAACACATGTTTTTTTGTAAAATTCCACTTTATTCATCAAGTCCCTTAATAAGCGATACAATCAGTCCAATGCTTTTCTAACATTTCTATACCTTTGTTATAGAAGGATTTGTCTTTGCCTTCAAAACAGGCCTCAGCTTCGGCGATAACTTCTTCACCAAATCTCTTCTCCGCGAGCATTTTTTTTGAAGTCTGCGAACAGATAATAGTCGCGGGGACCAAATCTGGAGAATACGGTGAATAACGAAGCAGTTCGAATTTCAACTCGACAGTTCTACAGTTTGTTGTAATCACTGTTTTAATAGTTTCCTCTGTTGTTGCCTTTTTTGTTTCATATTTCTGATCGTTTAACTACAAAAACTCCAAATTATAAGATTATTGTACTGATTTTCTTAAAATATCCTCCGTTTTTTCTCAACTGATATTAAAATATTGTCGTCTTTTCCCTATAGAAACGACAAGTAAGGGGCATTTGCACTTAGGTTGAACAAATAAATTTTTTTCAGATCGACCGTCTATATCATTACGGCGTAGTAATATTCAGAAATTGGGTTAATGTTACTTTTTTTTTTAAATCGATAATATTAGTGTTATAGTATCTTGAGGTGGTATTTTCGAAAATAAATTGGTTACATCAAAAGAGATGAGTTTCGTTCTGTTAGAAAGTTGTATATTTTGAATTCTATTAACTAATTCATACGAGTTATTTGAAAATTAGCAGCAAAATTCTCATTAATTATTTCTATTAATGACAACTTATAAGATGGTGCTGAAATAAAAGAGACTACTGGTCTTATTGGATAATCTTTTTTATGCAATTTTATTAAACTATAGTTTTAGCATTTGTGGATTCATCGAAATTAATAATTTGTTACCTATAATATAAAGCTTTTATAATAGTATAAATAGAAATTCCCAAAATGATTGCATTTTACTGTTAGGGATCTTATTCTTAACCCTAATATAGATGTAATTCCATAAAATCTCTTATTGAATGTTAAAATCATTTTAAATGGTATTATTTTTCAATAATTTTAAATAACAAAATAAACAAATGCTTTTTCGTCAGTCCAATATATATATATATATATATATATATATATATATATATATATATATATATATATATACATATGTATATATATATATATATATATATATATATATATATATATATATATATATATATATATATATATATATATATATATATATATATATATATATATATATATATATATATATATATATATATATATATATATATATATATATATATATATATATATATATATATATATATATATATACATATATGTGTATCACGTAGGCTGAAAAGTTTTTGGTCTAGCTACTTAAAACACATGTTTTTTTGCAAAATTCCACTTTATTCGTCAAGTCCCTTCATGAGCGATACAATCAGTCCTAACATTTCTGTACCTTTGTTATAGAAGGATTTGTCTTTGTGTTCAAAACAGGCCTCAGCTTCGGCGATAACTTCTTCACCAAATCTCTTCTCCGCGAGCATTTTTTTTGAAGTCTGCGAACAGATAATAGTCGCGGGGACCAAATCTGGAGAATACGGTGAATAACGAAGCAGTTCGAACTTCATCTCGACAGTTCTACAGTTTGTTGTAATCATTGTTTTAATACTTTCCTCTGTTGTTGCCTTTTTTGTTTCATATTTCTGATCGTTTAACTATAAAAACTCCAAATTATAAGATTATTGTACTGATTTTCTTAAAATATCCTCTGTTTTTCTCAACTGATATCAAAATATTGTCGTCTTTTCCCTATAGAAACGACAAGTAAGGGGCATTTGCACTTATGCTGACCAAATTATCTTTTTTCAGATCAACCATCTATATCATTACGGCGTAGTAATATTCAGAAATTGGATTAATGTTACTTTTTTTTTAAATCGATAATATTAGTGTTATATTATCTTGAGGTGGTATTTTCGGAAATAAATTGGTTACATCAAAAGAGATGAGTTTCGTTTTGTTAGAAAGTTGTATATTTTGAATTCTATTAACTAATTCATACGAGTTTTTTATTTGAAAATTAGCAACAAAATTAGTATTCTCATTAATTATTTCTATTAATGACAACTTATAAGATGTGCTGAAATAAAAGAGACTACTGGTCTTATTGGATAATCTTTTTTATGCAATTTTATTAAAATATAGTTTTGGCATTTGTGGGTTCATCGAAATTAATAATTTGTTACCTATAATATAAAGCTTTTATAATAGTATAAATAGAAATTCCCAAAATGATTGCATTTTACCGTTAGGGATCTTATTCGTAACCCTAATATAGATGTAATTCCATAAAATCTCTTATTGAATGTTAAAATCGTATTAAATGGTATTATTTTTCAATAATTTTAAATAATAAAGTAAACAAATGCTTTTTCGTCAGTCCAATATATATATATATATATATATATATATATATATATATATATATATATATATATATATATATATATATATACATATATGTGTATCACGTAGGCTGAAAAGTTTTTGGTCTAGCTACTTAAAACACATGTTTTTTTGCAAAATTCCACTTTATTCATCAAGTCCCTTCATGAGCGATACAATCAGTCCAATGCTTTTGTAACATTTCTATACCTTTGTTATAGAAGGATTTGTCTTTGCCTTCAAAACAGGCCTCAGCTTCGGCGATAACTTCTTCACCAAATCTCTTCTCCGCAAGCATTTTTTTTGAGGTCTGCGAACAGATAATAGTCGCGGGGGCCAAATCTGGAGAATACGGTGAATAACGAAGCAGTTCGAATTTCAACTCGACAGTTCTACAGTTTGTTGTAATCACTGTTTTAATAGTTTCCTCTGTTGTTGCCCTTTTTGTTTCATATTTCTGATCGTTTAACTATAAAAACTCCAAATTATAAGATTATTGCACTGATTTTCTTAAAATATCCTCTGTTTTTCTCAACTGATATCAAAATATTGTCGTCTTTTCACTATAGAAACGACAAGTAAGGGGCATTTGCACTTAGGTTGAACAAATAAATTTTTTTCAGATCGACCGTCTATATCATTACGGCGTAGTAATATTCAGAAATTGGGTTAATGTTACTTTTTTTTTTAAATCGATAATATTAGTGTTATAGTATCTTGAGGTGGTATTTTCGGAAATAAATTGGTTACATCAAAAGAGATGAGTTTCGTTTTATTAGGAAGTTGTATATTTTGAATTCTATTAACTAATTCATACGAGTTATTTGAAAATTAGCAGCAAAATTAGTATTCTCATTAATTATTTCTATTAATGACAACTTATAAGATGGTGCTGAAATAAAAGAGACTACTGGTCTTATTGGATAATCTTTTTTATGCAATTTTATTAAACTATAGTTTTAGCATTTGTGGGTTCATCGATATTAATAATTTGTTACCTATAATATAAAGCTTTTATAATAGTATAAATAGAAATTCCCAAAATGATTGCATTTTACCGTTAGGGATCTTATTCTTAACCCTAATATAGATGTAATTCCATAAAATCTCTTATTGAATGTTAAAATCATTTTAAATGGTATTATTTTTCAATAATTTTAAATAACAAAATAAACAAATGCTTTTTCGTCAGTCCAATATACGAGTATATATATATATATATATATATATATATATATATATATATATATATATATATATATGTATATATATATATATATATATATATATATGTATATATATATATATATATATATATATATATATATATATATATATATATATATATATATATGTATATACATATATATATATATATATATATATATATATATATATATATATATATATATATATATATATGTATATATTTATATATATATATATATATATATATATATATATATATATATATATATATATGTATATATTTATATATATATATATATATATATATATATATATTTATATATATATATATATATATATATATATATATATATATATATATATATATATATACATATATACATATATGTGTATCACGTAGCATTTTTTTTGAAGTCTGCGAACAGATAATAGTCGCGGGGACCAAATCTGGAGAATACGGTGAATAACGAAGCAGTTCGAACTTCAACTCGACAGTTCTACAGTTTGTTGTAATCATTGTTTTAATACTTTCCTCTGTTGTTGCCTTTTTTGTTTCATATTTCTGATCGTTTAACTATAAAAACTCCAAATTATAAGATTATTGTACTGATCTTCTTAAAATATCCTGTTTTTCTCAACTGATATCAAAATATTGTCGTCTTTTCCCTATAGAAACGACAAGTAAGGGGCATTTGCACTTATGCTGACCAAATTATCTTTTTTCAGATCAACCATCTATATCATTACGGCGTAGTAATATTCAGAAATTGGATTAATGTTACTTTTTTTTTAAATCGATAATATTAGTGTTATAGTATCTTGAGGTGGTATTTTCGAAAATAAATTGGTTACATCAAAAGAGATGAGTTTCGTTCTGTTAGAAAGTTGTATATTTTGAATTCTATTAACTAATTCATACGAGTTATTTGAAAATTAGCAACAAAATTAGTATTCTCATTAATTATTTCTATTAATGACAACTTATAAGATGGTGCTGAAATAAAAGAGACTACTGGTCTTATTGGATAATCTTTTTATGCAATTTTGTTAAAATATAGTTTTGGCATTTGTGGGTTCATCGAAATTAATAATTTGTTACCTATAATATAAAGCTTTTATAATAGTATAAATAGAAATTCCCAAAATGATTGCATTTTACCGTTAGGGATCTTATTCGTAACCCTAATATAGATTTAATTCCATAAAATCTCTTATTGAATGTTAAAATCGTTTTAAATGGTATTATTTTTCAATAATTTTAAATAACAAAGTAAGAAAATGCTTTTTCGTCAGTCCAATATATATATATATATATATATATATATATATATATATATATATATATATATATATATATATACATACATATATGTGTATCACCTAGGCCGAAAAGTTTTTGGTCTAGCTACTTAAAACACATGTTTTTTTGCAAAGTTCCACTTTATTTATCAAGTCCCTTAATAAGCGATACAATCAGCCCAATGCTTTTCTAACATTTCTATACCCTTGTTATAGAAGGATTTGTCTTTGCCTTCAAAACAGGCCTCAGCTTCGGCGATAACTTCTTCACCAAATCTCTTCTCCGCGAGCATTTTTTTTGAGGTCTGCGAACAGATAATATTCGCGGGGGCCAAATCTGGAGAATACAGTGAATAACGAAGCAGTTAGAACTTCAACTCGACAGTTCTACAGTTTGTTGTAATCATTATTTTAATAGTTTCCTCTGTTGTTGCCTTTTTTGTTTCATATTTCTGATCGTTTAACTATAAAAACTCCAAATTATAAGATTATTGCACTGATTTTCTTAAAATATCCTCTGTTTTTCTCAACTGATATCAAAATATTGTCGTCTTTTCACTATAGAAACGACAAGTAAGGGGCATTTGCACTTAGGTTGAACAAATAAATTTTTTTCAGATCGACCGTCTATATCATTACGGCGTAGTAATATTCAGAAATTGGGTTAATGTTACTTTTTTTTTTAAATCGATAATATTAGTGTTATAGTATCTTGAGGTGGTATTTTCGGAAATAAATTGGTTACATCAAAAGAGATGAGTTTCGTTTTATTAGGAAGTTGTATATTTTGAATTCTATTAACTAATTCATACGAGTTATTTGAAAATTAGCAGCAAAATTAGTATTCTCATTAATTATTTCTATTAATGACAACTTATAAGATGGTGCTGAAATAAAAGAGACTACTGGTCTTATTCGATAATCTTTTTTATGCAATTTTATTAAACTATAGTTTTAGCATTTGTGGGTTCATCGATATTAATAATTTGTTACCTATAATATAAAGCTTTTATAATAGTATAAATAGAAATTCCCAAAATGATTGCATTTTACCGTTAGGGATCTTATTCTTGACCCTAATATAGATGTAATTCCATAAAATCTCTTATTGAATGTTAAAATCATTTTAAATGGTATTATTTTTCAATAATTTTAAATAACAAAATAAACAAATGCTTTTTCGTCAGTCCAATATATATATATATATATATATATATATATATATATATATATATATATATATATATATATATATATATATATATATATATATATACATATATGTGTATCACGTAGCATTTTTTTTGAAGTCTGCGAACAGATAATAGTCGCGGGGACCAAATCTGGAGAATACGGTGAATAACGAAGCAGTTCGAACTTCAACTCGACAGTTCTACAGTTTGTTGTAATCATTGTTTTAATACTTTCCTCTGTTGTTGCCTTTTTTGTTTCATATTTCTGATCGTTTAACTATAAAAACTCCAAATTATAAGATTATTGTACTGATCTTCTTAAAATATCCTGTTTTTTTCTCAACTGATATCAAAATATTGTCGTCTTTTCCCTATAGAAACGACAAGTAAGGGGCATTTGCACTTATGCTGACCAAATTATCTTTTTTCAGATCAACCATCTATATCATTACGGCGTAGTAATATTCAGAAATTGGATTAATGTTACTTTTTTTTTAAATCGATAATATTAGTGTTATAGTATCTTGAGGTGGTATTTTCGAAAATAAATTGGTTACATCAAAAGAGATGAGTTTCGTTCTGTTAGAAAGTTGTATATTTTGAATTTTATTAACTAATTCATACGAGTTATTTGAAAATTAGCAACAAAATTAGTATTCTCATTAATTATTTCTATTAATGACAACTTATAAGATGTGCTGAAATAAAAGAGACTACTGGTCTTATTGGATAATCTTTTTTATGCAATTTTATTAAAATATAGTTTTGGCATTTGTGGGTTCATCGAAATTAATAATTTGTTACCTATAATATAAAGCTCTTATAATAGTATAAATAGAAATTCCCAAAATGATTGCATTTTACAGTTAGGGATCTTATTCGTAACCCTAATATAGATGTAATTCCATAAAATCTCTTATTGAATGTTAAAATCGTATTAAATGGTATTATTTTTAAATAATTTTAAATAACAAAGTAAACAAATGCTTTTTCGTCAGTCCAATATATATATATATATATATATATATATATATATATATATATATATATATATATATATATATATATATATACATATATGTGTATCACGTAGGCTGAAAAGTTTTTGGTCTAGCTACTTAAAACACATGTTTTTTTTTGCAAAATTCCACTTTATTCATCAAGTCCCTTCATGAGCGATACAATCAGTCCAATGCTTTTGTAACATTTCTATACCTTTGTTATAGAAGGATTTGTCTTTGCCTTCAAAACAGGCCTCAGCTTCGGCGATAACTTCTTCACCAAATCTCTTCTCCGCAAGCATTTTTTTTGAGGTCTGCGAACAGATAATAGTCGCGGGGGCCAAATCTGGAGAATACGGTGAATAACGAAGCAGTTCGAATTTCAACTCGACAGTTCTACAGTTTGTTGTAATCACTGTTTTAATAGTTTCCTCTGTTGTTGCCCTTTTTGTTTCATATTTCTGATCGTTTAACTATAAAAACTCCAAATTATAAGATTATTGCACTGATTTTCTTAAAATATCCTCTGTTTTTCTCAACTGATATCAAAATATTGTCGTCTTTTCACTATAGAAACGACAAGTAAGGGGCATTTGCACTTAGGTTGAACAAATAAATTTTTTTCAGATCGACCGTCTATATCATTACGGCGTAGTAATATTCAGAAATTGGGTTAATGTTACTTTTTTTTAAAATCGATAATATTAGTGTTATAGTATCTTGAGGTGGTATTTTCGGAAATAAATTGGTTACATCAAAAGAGATGAGTTTCGTTTTATTAGGAAGTTGTATATTTTGAATTCTATTAACTAATTCATACGAGTTATTTGAAAATTAGCAGCAAAATTAGTATTCTCATTAATTATTTCTATTAATGACAACTTATAAGATGGTGCTGAAATAAAAGAGACTACTGGTCTTATTGGATAATCTTTTTTATGCAATTTTATTAAACTATAGTTTTAGCATTTGTGGGTTCATCGATATTAATAATTTGTTACCTATAATATAAAGCTTTTATAATAGTATAAATAGAAATTCCCAAAATGATTGCATTTTACCGTTAGGGATCTTATTCTTAACCCTAATATAGATGTAATTCCATAAAATCTCTTATTGAATGTTAAAATCATTTTAAATGGTATTATTTTTCAATAATTTTAAATAACAAAATAAACAAATGCTTTTTCGTCAGTCCAATATACGAGTATATATATATATATATATATATATATATATATATATATATATATATATATATATATATATATATATATATATATATATATATATATATATATATATATATATATATATATATATATATATATATATATATATATATATATATATATATATATATATGTATATATATATATATATATATATATATATATATATATATATATATATATATATATATATATATATGTATATATTTATATATATATATATATATATATATATATATATATATATATATATATATATATATATATATATATATATATTTATATATATATATATATATATATATATATATATATATATATATATATATATATACATATATGTGTATCACGTAGGCTGAAAAGTTTTTGGTCTAGCTACTTAAAACACATGTTTTTTTGCAAAATTCCACTTTATTCGTCAAGTCCCTTCATGAGCGATACAATCAGTCCTAACATTTCTATACCTTTGTTATAGAAGGATTTGTCTTTGTGTTCAAAACAGGCCTCAGCTTCGGCGATAACTTCTTCACCAAATCTCTTCTCCGCGAGCATTTTTTTTGAAGTCTGCGAACAGATAATAGTCGCGGGGACCAAATCTGGAGAATACGGTGAATAACGAAGCAGTTCGAACTTCAACTCGACAGTTCTACAGTTTGTTGTAATCATTGTTTTAATACTTTCCTCTGTTGTTGCCTTTTTTTGTTTCTCAACTGATATCAAAATATTGTCGTCTTTTCCCTATAGAAACGACAAGTAAGGGGCATTTGCACTTATGCTGACCAAATTATCTTTTTTCAGATCAACCATCTATATCATTACGGCGTAGTAATATTCAGAAATTGGATTAATGTTACTTTTTTTTAAATCGATAATATTAGTGTTATATTATCTTGAGGTGGTATTTTCGGAAATAAATTGGTTACATCAAAAGAGATGAGTTTCGTTTTGTTAGAAAGTTGTATATTTTGAATTCTATTAACTAATTCATACGAGTTTTTTATTTGAAAATTAGCAACAAAATTAGTATTCTCATTAATTATTTCTATTAATGACAACTTATAAGATGTGCTGAAATAAAAGAGACTACTGGTCTTATTGGATAATCTTTTTTATGCAATTTTATTAAAATATAGTTTTGGCATTTGTGGGTTCATCGAAATTAATAATTTGTTACCTATAATATAAAGCTTTTATAATAGTATAAATAGAAATTCCCAAAATGATTGCATTTTACCGTTAGGGATCTTATTCGTAACCCTAATATAGATGTAATTCCATAAAATCTCTTATTGAATGTTAAAATCGTATTAAATGGTATTATTTTTCAATAATTTTAAATAATAAAGTAAACAAATGCTTTTTCGTCAGTCCAATATATATATATATATATATATATATATATATATATATATATATATATATATATATATATATTTATATATATATATATATATATATATATATATATATGTATATATATATATATATATATATATATATATATACATATATACATATATGTGTATCACGTAGCATTTTTTTTGAAGTCTGCGAACAGATAATAGTCGCGGGGACCAAATCTGGAGAATACGGTGAATAACGAAGCAGTTCGAACTTCAACTCGACAGTTCTACAGTTTGTTGTAATCATTGTTTTAATACTTTCCTCTGTTGTTGCCTTTTTTGTTTCATATTTCTGATCGTTTAACTATAAAAACTCCAAATTATAAGATTATTGTACTGATTTTCTTAAAATATCCTGTTTTTCTCAACTGATATCAAAATATTGTCGTCTTTTCCCTATAGAAACGACAAGTAAGTTGCATTTGCACTTATGCTGACCAAATTATCTTTTTTCAGATCAACCATCTATATCATTACGGCGTAGTAATATTCAGAAATTGGATTAATGTTACTTTTTTTTTAAATCGATAATATTAGTGTTATAGTATCTTGAGGTGGTATTTTCGAAAATAAATTGGTTACATCAAAAGAGATGAGTTTCGTTCTGTTAGAAAGTTGTATATTTTGAATTCTATTAACTAATTCATACGAGTTATTTGAAAATTAGCAACAAAATTAGTATTTTCATTAATTATTTCTATTAATGACAACTTATAAGATGGTGCTGAAATAAAAGAGACTACTGGTCTTATTAGATAATCTTTTTATGCAATTTTGTTAAAATATAGTTTTGGCATTTGTGGGTTCATCGATATTAATAATTTGTTACCTATAGAAATTCCCAAAATGATTGCATTTTACCGTTAGGGATCTTATTCGTAACCCTAATATAGATTTAATTCCATAAAATCTCTTATTGAATGTTAAAATCGTTTTAAATGGTATTATTTTTCAATAATTTTAAATAACAAAGTAAGAAAATGCTTTTTGGTCAGTCCAATATATATATATATATATATATATATATATATATATATATATATATATATATATATATATATATATATATACATACATACATATATGTGTATCACCTAGGCCGAAAAGGTTTTGGTCTAGCTACTTAAAACACATGTTTTTTTGCAAAATTCCACTTTATTCATCAAGTCCCTTCATGAGCGATACAATCAGTCCAATGCTTTTCTAACATTTCTATACCTTTGTTATAGAATGATTTGTCTTTGCCTTCAAAACAGGCCTCAGCTTCGGCGATAACTTCTTCACCAAATCTCTTCTCCGCAAGCATTTTTTTTGAGGTCTGCGAACAGATAATAGTCGCGGGGGCCAAATCTGGAGAATACGGTGAATAACGAAGCAGTTCGAACTTCAACTCGACAGTTCTACAGTTTGTTGTAATCATTGTTTTAATACTTTCCTCTGTTGTTGCCTTTTTTGTTTCATATTTCTGATCGTTTAACTATAAAAACTCCAAATTATAAGATTATTGTACTGATTTTCTTAAAATATCCTCTGTTTTTCTCAACTGATATCAAAATATTGTCGTCTTTTCCCTATAGAAACGACAAGTAAGAGGCATTTGCACTTATGATGACCAAATTATTTTTTTTCAGATCAACCATCTATATCATTACGGCGTAGTAATATTCAGAAATTGGATTAATGTTACTTTTTTTTTAAATCGATAATATTATTGTTATAGTATCTTGAGTTGGTATTTTCGGAAATAAATTGGTTACATCAAAAGAGATGAGTTTCGTTTTGTTAGAAAGTTGTATATTTTGAATTCTATTAACTAATTCATACGAGTTCTTTATTTGAAAATTAGCAACAAAATTAGTATTCTCATTAATTATTTCTATTAATGACAACTTATAAGATGGTGCTGAAATAAAAGAGACTACTGGTCTTATTGGATAATCTTTTTTATGCAATTTTATTAAAATATAGTTTTGACATTTGTGGGTTCATCGAAATTAATAATTTGTTACCTATAATATAAAGCTTTTATAATAATATAAATAGAAATTCCCAAAATTATTGCATTTTACCCTTAGGGATCTTATTCGTAACCCTAATATAGATGTAATTCCATAAAATCTCTTATTGATTGTTAAAATCGTATTAAATGGTATTATTTTTCAATAATTTTAAATAACAGTAAACAAATGCTTTTTCGTGAGTCCAATATATATATATATATATATATATATATATATATATATATATATATATATATATATATATATATATATGTGTGTGTGTGTGTGTATGTATCACGTAGGCTGAAAATTTTTTGGTCTAGTTACTTAAAACACATTTTTTTTTTGCAAAATTCCACTTTATTCATCAAGTCCCTTCATAAGCGATACAATCAGTCCAATGCTTTTCTAATATTTCTATACCTTTGTTATAGAAGGATTTGTCTTTGCCTTCAAAACAGGCCTCCGCTTCGGCGATAACTTTTTCACCAAATGTCTTCCCCGCGAGCATTTTTTTAGGTCTGCGAACAGATAATAGTCGCGGGGGGCCAAATCTGGAGAATACGGTGAATAACGAAGCAGTTCGATTGTTTGCTATTTCTAATCGTTTAACTATAAAAACTCCAATTTATAAGATTATTGTATTGATTTTCTTAAAATATCCTCTGTTTTTCTCTTTCTTAATTGATATCAAAATATTGTCGTCTTTTCCCTGTAGAAACGACAAGTAAGGGGCATTTGCACTTATAATGAACAAATAAATTTTTTTCAGATCGACCATCTATATCATTACGGCGTAGTAATATTCAGAAATTGGGTTAATGTTACTTTTTTTTTAAATCGATAATATTAGTGTTACAGTATCTTGAGGTGGTATTTTCGGAAATAAATTGGTTACATCAAAAGAGATGAGTTGCGTTTTGTTAGAAAGTTGTACATTTTGAATTCTATTAACTAATTCATACGAGTTATTTGAAAATTAGCAACAAAATTAGTATTCTTATTAATTATTTCTATTAATGACAACTTATAAGATGGTGCTGAAATAAAAGAGACTACTGGTCTTATTGGATAATCTTTTTTATGCAATTTTGTTAAAATATAGTTTTGGCATTTGTGGGTTCATCGAAATTAATAATTTGTTACCTATAATATAAAGCTTTTATAATAGTATAAATAGAAATTCCCAAAATGATTGCATTTTACCGTTAGGGATCTTATTCTTAACCCTAATATAGATGTAATTCCATAAAATCTCTTATTGATTGTTAAAATCATTTTAAATGGTATTATTTTTCAATAATTTTAAATAACAAAGTAAACAAATGCTTTTTCGTCAGTCCAGTATGTATATATATATATATATATATATATATATATATATATATATATATATATATATATATATATATATATATATATATATATATATATACATATATACATATATATATATATATATATATATATATATATATATATATATATATATATATATATATATACATATATGTGTATCACGTAGGCTGAAAAGTTTTTGGTCTAGTTATCTAAAACACATTTTTTTTTTGCAAAATTCCACTTTATTCATCAAGTCCCTTCATGAGCAATACAATCAGTCCAATGCTTTTCTAATATTTCTGTACCTTTGTTGTAGAAGGATTTGTCTTTGCCTTCAAAACAGGCCTCAGCTTCGGCGATAACTTCTTCACCAAATGTCTTCCCCGCGAGCATTTTTTGAGGTCTGCGAACAGATAATAGTTGCGGGAGGTCAAATCTGGAGAATACGGTGAATAACGAAGCAGTTCGATTGTTTGATATTTCTGATCGTTTAACTATAAAAAGTCCAATTTATAAGATTATTGTATTGATTTTCTTAAAATATCCTCTGTTTTTCTCTTTCTCAATTGATATCAAAACATTGTCGTCTTTTCCCTATAGAAACGACAAGTAAGGGGCATTTGCACTTAAAATGAACAAATAAATTTTTTTCAGATCGACCATCCATATCATTACTGCGTAGTAATATTCAGAAATTGGGTTAATGTTACTTTTTTTTAAAATCGATAATATTTTTGTTTTTTTTACCATATTTCATCATCTATTCTGATTTTAATCATCAATCTACTGATTAAATCTGCATCCTAAAACTCCTTAGATATATAATCTAAAAAATTTATGTTAAAATCTCCCACAAACATTATCTTAGATCCTTGCTGTACATGTGTGTTTATACTGTTATCTACTACACACTGAATAACATTTTTTAATAAACAGGATGGGGACTTGTATACAAGTACGAAACATATATCAAAAATTTAAAGGTTATACATTCGCAGTGTCCTGAGTTTTTATCGTTTTTTACGTATTCTTCGCTAGTAAAATTATGAAAATTACATAACAGTGAACACATCAATTAAGCAAACCCCAGCCACGTTTAGCTTAAGGTTGCTCAGGTTCATTTCCATGAAGGTTTATTTTCATGAAATTATTTGAAAAAAAAAAACTAATTTATCCTGTGGAAATAACCAAGTTTCTACAAAGAGGGATATGTGATAAGCCTGGTAAATTGACCCCATATCGACGTCAATAAAATGTTTGCGTAAAGACTGAACATTAAGATAAAAAAATTTGAGCGTCTCGTGAGGGCACACTTCTTAAAAACGTAAATTTGAAAATAAGATAGATAAACGTAAAAATCAGATAAACGTAATAATTCTTTTTCGATTGGATTATTCGCTGGTGATGGTATGGGTGCATGAAATTGACCATCATTTAATATGATACAGATTTCACTGGCTCTAGAACAAGCAACGT
Organism: Pachyrhynchus sulphureomaculatus; assembly: GCA_019049505.1. Classification (NCBI taxonomy): domain Eukaryota; kingdom Metazoa; phylum Arthropoda; class Insecta; order Coleoptera; family Curculionidae; genus Pachyrhynchus; species Pachyrhynchus sulphureomaculatus. The sequence goes on from CM032448.1 coordinate 32,146,740, forward strand.
AGAGCATGGCCCATTTAAAGTTGTTACTTAAATGAAGAGCCACTTTTTCTAGAGTGGCACCTTGGTTTTTATGGACGATCATACCTTCTGCACCAACTAGAGGGAATTGAGTACGACGGGCGCGGGCGGTCAAATTTGAGGATTTCTACTTTTTGATGGTGTAAGCATCAAGCGCTGGTAACGTTAATTTTTTCAACCACCACCTTTTTGGCTGCAAGCAGCATTTTTATTTCTAGTCGACTGTCCCAGTTTTTCTTGATCGAATTTTAGCCAGAGTGTTAGCAGTCGTCTTTCACTAGTCTCGTTATTGCGCCCAAAAATCGATAGCTTCTAATCTACAAGTACTTCCGTTAACCGGGCCATCAGCAGTGTCCATATTGACCGTCATCATATATAGTGCGTGGATATTAACATGTAATTTTTCTTGTAAAGCGTAAGTTTGCATGGTTCTTAAAGAATTTATATTACGTACTGCTTTGCGTTTTGCTACGTCGTTGGGTGCGACAGATATTGCACCTACAGAATTAAGTATGACACCTTGAGCGGACATTGTAGAGAGTACAACCACCTAGGGCATGGGCTTGCCGTTTTGATGCTTTCAACGGATTAGATTTTTCGGGCTGGATTAAGTCCTCTTAGATTTCCTCTTTAAAGAGGTGGATGTCTACACTACGGAGAACCACGTGGTTCAGTTTTTCTGCCGGGAATTGGAAGTAATTTTTCTGGTATAGTACGTATTGCTTTACGTTTTGCTACGTCATTGGATGCTCCAGATATTGCATCTATAGCATTAACTATGGCACCTTGAGCGGTCATTGTAGACAGTACAAGTTATCTAGCTCCGTATTTGTGCTAAATAAATGTAGCGCATTAGCAGTACCACTTCAGATATCCAGTTTAAATGTACTCCTATTCATCAGATCTGCATTCATTTGACCAATCCCTAAATTATTAAGTGTTAATGCAACCTTAAAGTCAACTTTCATGACTTTGTCCATCTTAAAAAGTTTAAACTTTTCCCATAGCGGTGTCCCTGCCAGGACTGCCATGGAATTTTTAGAATACGGTTGGAAGTCCCAATTATCTTCAAACATTGGTAATTGTCTCAAGTCTCCTACAGCAATTGCACCAAAATTTTTCTTATTATTAAATATTTGCTGTAACCTCAAATCAATTTAATTTTAAGCGTTGAAATTTCATCTATAATAATCAATTTTACTTTGCTTAATTTACACGCTAATGTGTTCCCAAGACTTTTTTGGGAGTAGTACAAGCACCAAGGGCTTGCCGTTTTGATGCTTCCAACGGATTATATTTTTCGGATTGAAGCCCTGATGAATTAGCTCTTTGGATTTCCTCTTTAGAGAAGTGGATGCCTACACTACGGAGGACCACGTGATTCAGCTTTTCTTCCGGGAATCGGAAGGTGAAATATTTTTTTGATATGGGATTACTTTAATTAGTACCATAAACTAATTTATGGGGAACTGTTTAAATCAATTTGTTCATTCAAATTACCTATATTTTGTTGATTTATTTCTAAAAGCTTTAATTTATAAGATTCATTATTTAAATACAAAATTTCAACATTATCTTAAAAAAGACGATTTTCACTTAAAATATGAGAAGCATAATTAGAATCAAATTTGTCTTCAAGATATCACTTGTTACGTTCTTTTATATGTCTCTCAAAATTTCTGGCACTTTGGCCAATATATAGTAAATTTTTGAATATGAGCCACATTTAAGTTTGTAAACCCTTGACTTTTGGTTTTTATTAGTTTTGTTTTTGTTATTCTTGATTAACTTATTTAAAGTATTGTTGCCAAATGTTAGAACAATACTTTAATTAAAAGACTTTACAAGCCGTTTACAAAAACATAGAAATGGAGATACTGAAGCTGGCTGTACGATGACTGCAGTACTTTCTTCATGCTTGTTAGTACTTTTTGCATATTGATTAAGGGTTCTATATCGGCTAGATACCTTTCAAATTCATAACCTTGTAGGACGTCATGTCGACGACAGCCGACTGTTTCATCATCTTCCTTATCATTAATATTTTCAATATTATGGACAGCGTCTAAGAGGGCTTGAAATGCGAATTCCCCTCCGAGTTAATTGAACTGAACGCTCTCTTTTCTTATTGTCATTATTCTGCTCAAACAGTTTGTTTTGTTGCACCTTTTCCTTGCTACTTCTGAAGTATTTCCGCCATTTTCTTTACTACGGACTTATGTAATGAAAGACTGATTTTGTGAAATTTCCACTTTATTTAGTTTCACTGAAACTGTATGACGAGTTTCGCTATACTATAGTTTCGTCTGATACAAAATGATATTTGAATATTAGTGTTGTTACAATTTATAAAAATACCCTAAGTTAGATAGATTATTAAATATAATACTATATGCTAATGAATATGGCTGGGAAATCCATTCTGAATATTAATTGAATAAATTGAGTAAAGGTGAGTTCCCATGGGCCAGACAGGTATCTTTTAGATTGTCTGAATTTTTAATTCTATTTATTTCTAAATTTTCTAATAGGTTTAATTTTACGCCTTTATTTTGTATATGTAGAATTTTAAATTTATCGTCAAAAAGATCATTTGATTCTGTTAAATGATTACTGTACGCAGAGTTGTTTTTGTTTTTTAAATAGCTTCTTTTATGTTCTGAAATCCGAGTTTCGAATGAGCGACCTGCCTGACCTATGTAACTTTTATGACAAGAACCACAATTCAACTGATACACTCCAGATTTTTTTGATCTTTTTTATTTTTCCTTTGCGTTTTTAATGAATATTCCTAACGAGTTGTTTGTTCTAAAAGCTATGTTGATATTATATTTGTTTAAGTTGTTTTTACTACGGACTTCTTATAAAGCACAATTTCATGGATGGATATTTCTTAAGTTTGATATTTGAAAAAGAAAGAACTCGCATTTTTAAAAATGATGAAAATACGCTCGTAGAGTTTAGTTCCTAGATTTCGGATAACTGATTTAAAACTCGAGTTCTAATATTCTGCTTGTACTTCGTGGAACTCCATAATTTATATATAGGATGTCCCATTTAAAAATAGTTTCTTCTGTTCGCTCTTTCGCTTTATATTGGGCGCTAGTCATTTACCTATAAAAGTTACAACCGTTTATAAGATTGTCATATTAATCTTCTTAAAATATCCTCCCTTTTTTTCTCTTTTTTAATTCTTACCAAAACACTGTCGTTGTTTCCCTAAAAAACGACAACTCAAGGACATTTTTACGTATAATGACCAAATTAATTTTCTTCAAGTCAACCATGTATATCATCTTTAACATGCATATTATTAAAAAATTGTGTAATTATTACTTTTTTAAATCGATAATATGTTTGCTTTTTGTATTTATGTCATCTAAGAAGCTTTGAATTTCATAATCCATAACTAACGTAATGAAAGACAATTTATCACAATTTCCACTTTTTATTACAAAATTGCATGACGCGTTTCGTTACATGGTAACTTCTTCTGGTGCTTTTTGCAACTAGCAAACATTTAGGCTTTATTCCACCTTATTATCTACTTTTACAATTAGTCTGAAAATAGTTAATTAGGGTATTCTTGGTATTCATATTGAACTTTATAAGGTATATAAATTTAATAATGGGGATTTCTCATCTGTCATATTTATTTCTGTTTGTTCATTTAGAAAGGAACCTGTGTTTTTCAAACGGTTTGTCTCTAGACATTCCAAAAGGTTTAACTTTTTTGCTTTGTTTTCTACATGTAATATTTCAAACTGGTCATTAAATTGATGGTTCTGTTATATTAAATGATTACTGTATTGAAGAATCTCTTTTGTTGTTAAGAAAACTTCGTTTGTGTTCTGAAATTCTAGTTTCAAATGAGCACCCTGTCTGCAATTCAATTTATATACCCCTGATTTTTCACCATTGCACTTTCGCATTTTTTATGAGTTTTCCAAGTGAGTGTTTAAAGTTATATTTATATTTAGGGCAGTTTTTTGTTCTTGGTCTTGCGGTCACTTTTTAATGAAACAAGTTTACTTTTGGTTAACGTTTCGGTTTATTTTATTTAAACCATCTTCAGAACTACAAGAAAGAAAAAATTTTTTTTATTAGTGTTAATGTTTAAGATGTAAAATTGATGATTAGTGTTGTTTTGTACAGATATATATGTAGAGCAGGGGTGCTCAAACTTGAACTGCTGGCGATCTACTTCAATATTGTTAGACTACGATCGATCGACTCTGAGAGGCTGCAAGTAAGTGTGATGCAGGATTGTCGTCTAGGTAGGGTGTATCGTGGCATAGATATTAGTTTTCCGCACAATATGCATTTTTTTAGTCAAGGTAAGTGTAGGTCTGCTCTAAAATGTCAATGAAAAAACTCATAATTATTTAAAATTGCGTGTTTATTGGTTCTTACAAAACAAACGAGTTCTAGTGTCTAAACTTAACTAAAGAGTGACTTTGGATGTTGAAGCGTGGCACTGCATCTCCTCAGCATACTTTTCATAAGATGGTACGTAATTACCGAGTGCTAATCGCAAGCATGATGACATATGTTCGTCAGTTAGTCGATTGCGATATTTTGACGTAATTATCTTCATTTCAGAAAATGCAGACTCGCACAAGTAAGTTGACCCAAACATTGCCGTCAGTTGAAGGGCGATTTGCCTTAGATTCGGATATTTATCTTTAGATATAAAACACCAGAATTTTGTATCAGATGCTGTGGCTTTGAGATGTATATCTAATATAATCTGCTCTAACTCATTTTCAACAGAACATGAGTCCATGTTAAACTGACTTGCTATTTCAGTAGCTAATTCCTCAATGTTTTTACACGAAAAAGGATAACTCATAAATGATGCGATATTTGCGAATTTACTGAAATCATAAAAACGTATTTCGAATTGGCCCAAAATATTTGATAATTCTGCCTCATAAATATCATAATTCAACTGAGAAATCCTTGCTTTCAAAGACGGAAGATTTTTCAGATCCTTTCTTTGCAGTTGATCTATCATAAGTTGCAATTTACTTTTGAATGCGTTTATTGCGCTAATCATATCAATAATAGTTTTTCCTTTACCTTGAAGCTCCAAATTAATGGTGTTTAAATGCATTGTGATGTCTGTCAAAAATGCCAAATCAATCAGCCATTTTCCGTTTTTCAGCATCTGAGTGTCATCACCTCTTTCGTCCAGAAAAGCTGTTATTTCAGGCAATAATTCTTGAAACTTTTCTAGGAATTTTCCGCGACTCAACCACCTGACGTCCGTGTGAAGAACTACATCAGTGTGTTCAGCTGACTCACTATCTTTCAACTGCAACTTAAAGAGCCGTCGTTGCAAGCTACGTGCACGGATAGAATTCACAATTTTTATTGCAATGCCCATAATCTCCTCCATGTTTAGAACTTTTGAACACAAAACTTGTTGATGTATAATGCAATGGAAGGAGAAAAATGAAGGGAAATCATCATTAGCTCGACACAATGCCACAAAACCGTTTTCGTTTCCCGTCATTGCTGGTGCTCCATCGGTTGTAATGCACACTAGTTTATATATTGGTAGCTTGTTGTTTGTTACAAAATTGAAGAAAACGTCATATATATCTTCGCCACGGGCCTTTCCTTTCAGAGGAATTATCGAAAACTCTGTCAAAAACAGTGGATTCGTCGAACTGTAAAGAAAAGTATGTACATTCCATGATATCATGTTTTAGTTTATCTGCCATGTCCTGACTCATGACTTCAACACGCCTTGTGACAGTCGGACGAGATAACTGAAGTTCTCTAATAGCAGACATAATCTCTGTTTCATTTTTTAAAATCTCCAAATAAAGTCTCACCCGCTTCAATAAATGCTTCCTTCACAACCAATCCATCATCAAATGGTTTCTTGTGTTTCGCCAATATATGAGATATTTTAAATGACGCGATCGTTGCAGCTTTTGATTGTTTGGCTGGTCTTGTGAACATGGTTTGTTCTTTTTTCAAACAAGTTATCAAATCACGTACTTTTCATTTTCTTAATTCACTCTGTGACGGAAAATCCTTTTCATAGTTTTTTATGAACCGTTTTATGATGCCTCTCTAAGTTCCCACGCTTAGGTATTGCAACTGACGCACGGCAAATGAGACAAATGCACTTATCTTTTACCATAAAAAAGAAAAATTCTTCCTCCCAATCGTTATTAAAATGATAAGTTTTACTTTTCTTCGCCGCACTCATTTTGGACTATTTATTAATAGACTTTGTATCGATATATCGCCTTCAAGTTACAACTCAGACTGACTCCTATTCCTGCAGGCGCAACATTTATATCGGCGCGAACGAAGTCTCGAATGTTCCCGTCAAACACGCCGCCCGAAGTTTCTAGAAAAATCGGCGGGAATCAAAAACGCGGCTTTTCTTTGACAAGTACCGCGCGTTCCTTTGATAAAGCCGCCTTTTGCCGCTAGCAGGGAGTTATTACGATAAAAGAAAGTGATGAGGGGGTTATTCTGGCTTAATTGTGGATCGAATAAATTTTAGTAGTTTATTCATTACTTTTTGTTTTAGTTACCTAAAACAAAATCTGTGAATAGTTCTATATCGGAATTTTTTTCTCGAGATCGACTCAAAAAGCACTCGCCATCGACTTGTCGATCGCGATCGACCGTTTGAGCACCCCTGCAATAGAATCATAAAATGTAAATGAGGGTTCATCGGTAGCATAGCTGTCCGAGCGTAACCTGCTTTTAGTGTTTAATAAATAAAATTATCTTAAAAACAAAGTTGTAGAAATATAAGATTTATTACCAAAAATTTTTTAACCTATAAATCTATGTATATATACAAATTCACAATTCACGATCTATAAGTTGTAATCCAGTTGACCAACCTTCCATAAAAGCTTGTTTGGTACTCTTAATGTTTTTATCAATCCAGAATTTTTTCACTGTGTGTCCCTCATTAACCCAAGTCTCATCTAAATAAAAAATATTTCTTTCTTCTGCTTGAAATTTTCTGATTGCTTATAGATAATCTCTTCTCCAACAAATTATTCCTATTTTATCGATAAAAACAGATTTTTAGGTAGTACTTCGTGCGTCGTTCCTCGAATTGATAGGGGTAAGAAATTTATAAATTTCCGCTTATATTTATTAAGTATGATACGATAACTTCCTCGGATGTGATTCTATTAGACTTTAAATATAAATTTGTGTCTGAAACACACTGTAATGATCCTAATTACTAGAAAATTTACACTGAACTTTATTGGTAAAAAAGCTTAATAATGATTTAATTAACTTATAATGGAAGTATCACGGACAGGTATCTTTTTGTTCTTTTAAAATAGCATCTAAATATTTAGTTAGATACTTTCAAGTCTACTAATAAGTTTAATTTGACTCCCATATTTTTTATGCGGAATATTTTGAAATTATCATCGAATAGATTGTTTTGTTTCATTAAATGATTGCTATTTGCAGAATCAGTCGTGTTTTTGAGATAATTTGTTATTGTAACTTTCTGAAATTTAAGTTTCAACGAAGCATCCTATTTGCTCTATGTAGGTTTTTGCATATCATCCACATGTTACTTCACATATTCTAAATTTCTTCTCTCTACTTTGTTTTGCTTTTATTTATTTATTTTTTCCTGTTAACTAAAATGATTCAAACAACTGTATAAATTCTTATTACTTGTTGATTCGGAGTTAGTAAATTTCACACCAAGACTACCTGCGCCCTCAATACAACAGGTAAATTCCACACTAACCTTATAAGGGTGCTTAAATCTTACAGGTAATTTCTACACGAAGCAAATATAATTATGCTTTATTCATCTAAATAAAATTGGACGGATTTCTTTTAAATCAGTTTTTATTGAAAATTTTAGATATTTCCAAAAATATATTTTTTATTTCATAGTAGAATAATATTGCTAAAACATGAAGTTTTTACTAAATACATAAAATACAATTTGACAAATTTCCTTACATATACTAGATAATGCTACAAACCTATACATATCTATTTATATATATTTACAAAACAGGTTGAGAAAAATAGGAGACACATTTTAAAAAATGGAAAGGATTAATATTTCCTAATTGTCTTTGTTCATAAAGATTTTTTAAATGTTTTTAATTTTTGATTATTATGATTATTACTTATTTTAGACTCGTCGACACTTTGTATTTTTATATGTACGTTAATCTGAAATTCTTTCAGCCTATCGATAAAAGTATACAGAGACGGGTGTGTAGAATAAAAAGAATTATTTAGATGGGAATAGAAGGACTCACCACAGTTAGTCGTTCGAGTTAAAGATGGACTCGATTCTGCCCATATTCCAACTGGAAAATCGGCTCCTTCCTCTATATACGTTTCTAGTAGGTAATCACAAAATTTATTTAAACGTTCATCCTCAGGTTTTACAGAATATAAATCGTATGCAAAACTGTCACCTAATTCTTCGGATGTTAAATAGGACAAGCCGAAACAATACTTTAACCAACGACCAATTTCAGAATTTTTGTCGCAATATTCTTTAGCTAGACCTAGATTCTGTATCTTGCGAAACCAAGATTGGTGTAAATGAAATCTACATCCCAACACTTTAGCATTTGGCCAAACTTCAGAGACTGCCTTATGACTAGATTTTTCGAAGTCAATAGTAATTTTCTCTGGATTGAAATACAGCTTATCTGTTGAATAAATCTTACATTTTAATAATGTGAAGAGGTTTTTGTATGTTTCAGCTCTCTTATCAGGCAATAAGCAAAATAATAATGGAATGGAATGACCGTTTGCAAAACCATGCACTGTAAATAACTGTGTAAAATATTTAGTGCAGTATGAAAAGGTGCCGTCCATATATATATTGGATATTTTACACAACATATTGACATTTGTAGTGCAAGAAAAAACAATAATGCCACTTTCGAGTTCATTGATATATAGAAATTTCTCACCCTTGCTAGTTTTGATTTCAAATGTCTCTAAAACACTATGCACCTCCTCAGCACTTCTTGGATTACGTCCTGGCAAAAATTTTCGTCTATGGTTATAAATGTTTTTTCTAATATATTCGACATATTTTTCTGTTACTGTTTCAGGCAGCGTGTTTTGTAGTTCTTGTCGGATAATTTTAGATGGCCTTTCACTCATATGCTCTCCGGCTTTTCTTTTGCAGGAATTACTAATTATTTGTCGATTCGGCTTCTTGGTGTCGGCTTCGTGTGTATGGAGTCCTTCACTTCTGGTAACTAAATTCTCGGGCCCAACGGTGAAGACTTTTGATTTGCAATCTTTTTTTGAACATCTCCAAAATGTTTCTCCACATTTCAGCACCTTCTGTCGAAAGTAAGTGTAGTAATTCACACATAACATGTCCTTTTCTCGATTACTTTTTATTAACTTTGCTTCCATATTAGCAACATTTTAAAAAATATACGCACAACCAAGTAATAATCACAAATTAATAATATGTACTAAACTGATATGTAGAAGGATTTAATAATGATATAATTGACCAGGACGGTGCGTACCACTACCCATTTAACAACCCTCATCCTCTACCTGAAAGTACTCGGTGGGGAATTTACTTCTGCAATTACAATCCCTTAAATATGTCTAGGTCATAAACGGATTAGTGGTGTGGAAATTACCTGGGCACAATCACATTTCATATTTCATTTATTGACAAAATTAGCTAGTAACTAGACTATAACTAATATACATTGATAGAATAAGCGTGTATACATCTTGAATCTTAAGATATTGACATCGAATGAACCTAACAACTTAGCCTAGGTATTGACAAACTTAAGATATTTCAACTTAAGATATTTCATTAATATACTTTAAAACAGAACTTAAATGAATAAACTTAAGATATTTCAACTTAAGATATTTCATTAACATGAGCTTAAGTACGTAATATTAACTGAAGCTAATCCTGGGTCATCGGGTCGCTGGGTCTTAGTAGACGTCGGCGGGCATGGCGTGGGGGGGGGCGGTAAGTGGTCCTGATTGTGGGGTTGACGTGACGGGTGGCTTTGTCCAGGAATTTCTGCTGGGTGCTGCTGATGAATTCCCGAATGGTTTGGATTTGGAGGTCCCTGTGGAGTTGGGTATTTCTGACAAACCACGGGGCGTTGGCAATGGTTCGGAGGGCCTTGTTCTGGATGGTCTGGAGGGTGGATCTGCGAGTGCGTGACATTTGGCACCATGCGGGGCTGGAGTAGGTCATTCCTGCTCTGATGATCATCTTGTAGATTGTTAACTTGTTTCGTGTTGACAATTTCCTGGACTTGAGTAGGGGGTAGAGCTTGCCAAGGAGTTGGTTGGCTTTCTTGGCGGAGGCAGTGATCTGGTCCTTCCATACTAGCCGCTTGTCGTAGTGGAGTTCCAGGTACTTGATGCTGTCGGACCATCGAAGGCGGGTTCCTTGGAGTGTGAGGCTTTCTGGCAGTGGCAAGCGGGCCTTGGAAAACATGATGGCCTGGGTTTTCTCTGGGTTGAGCCAGATTTTCCAGTGCTCGAACCAGGGAACTAACATGTTGAGATGGCGTTGGAGGCGGCTGGTGATAATCCTTGATGGCTTGGTCGTTGCAGTGATTGCAGTGTCGTCGGCGTACATGAAAATGGATGTATGGTTAGCCTTTGGTATGTCGGCTGTGTATATATTGAATAAATGGGGGGAGAGGACGGAGCCTTGTGGGACCCCGGCTCTGATGGGCTTGACTTCTGAAAAGGTCTGCTCGACTCGAACCTGGAATGTGCGGTCCGAAAGGTAGGATAGGACCAGTCGTGTCAGATTTATGGGGAAATTCTGACGAATGAGCTTGAGGATGAGTCCTTCATGCCAAACTCGGTCGAAGGCTTTAGAAACGTCGAGGAAGACAGCTCCGACTTTGTGTTTTCGATTGAAGCTGTTAACGATATTTTGGGAAAGGGCAGTGGTGTGATGAACGGTGCCATGAGAGGGACGAAAACCGAACTGTTCATTTGGGATGATTCTGAGCTCTGATGTTTTGGCTCGGAGGATTTCGAGGATAACTTTCTCGGCCACTTTGCCTAGACAGGGAAGTAGGCTAATTGGCCGATAGTTGTTTGCTTCGTGAGAAGGGGTGCCTGGTTTCCTGATTAGGATAATCTCGGCTTTCTTCCAGAAGAGTGGGAAGTAACTGAGTCTCAGGATTCCGTTAATTATATTTGTGGTTTCTGTAACTTGTTTTTTAGGAAGTTTTTTCAGGGCTTTGACGGTGATCTTGTCGTGCCCTGGGGCTTTTCGAATCGAATATGAGTTGATGATGATCTGGGTGGCGGAGGGGGTGGTGAAATGAGTGTTGGGTGGAGGTTGGACCTGCTTGAAAATCTGGATTGTGGAAGCCACCCTTTGATCTCGGGCGGGATTTGGGCGGACGTAAGGATTGGAGCGAAACTGATCTTCCAACATTTCTGCAAAAAGATCTGCTTTTTGTTGAGGGGTCACAGCAGTGGTTCCAGCATGAGAGATTGTGGGCATTGAGGGTGGGGAGTCATTGGAAAGAGCACGGGCCATTTTCAAAAGAGAATTATCTTAGGTATTGAGGGTTTCTAGTTTGGAGTCCCACCTGCTGTTATGGTACTCAAACAGGGTTTGTCTAACTTGAGCAGTGGCACGATTTGCGAGCCTTTTGAGATTGGGATCGCCAGTACGAATGGCTCTCCTGAGCAGGCGGTTTTTATCCCGGATCTGCTCTTTGATATAGGGGGGAAGATTTCCTATAAGTCTGGCGGGTTCGACCCTGGTGACAGTGGCCTGGGCTAGGGCAGTCTGGATGTCTGCTGTCAATTTATAGACAGCGTTGTCCAGGTCCCTTGTGGTGGCGATGGCGGGAATGGGGGCGGTGTCTGCTAGGAACCGTTGGAAGTGCTCCCAGTCTGTGATGCTGGAAGTGACAGTATCATTAATCCGGTCGGCCGGGTCGCCCAGAGTAAGAATGACTGGTAAATGGTCTGAGGAGAGCTCATGAAGAACAGTGATGTTATGGTGGAAGTCGACGTTTCTGACCAGGAAAATGTCAAGAAAGTCCGGCCTTCCATGGCCTATGAAGGTTGGCTCGTCTGGAGTGATAATGTTAAAAAAGAGTTGGTCCTGGATGACTGCGATATCGCGGCCGTTTTCGTTCGTAACTAGGTTTCCCCAGTGAACGTTTTTTGCGTTGAAATCGCCGCCCAGGACCGCCTTCTTATTATTTGGGCCGAAAAGGGTTCGATAGTCTACAGGGTCAATCGGATGATTGCGTCCGCCTTGTTGATAGACGGACGAGAACTGAATGAAGCTATTATTTGCCATGGAAACGGCTATAGTAGTGGCTTCGGTTTGAATTAACCTCAGAGGTGAAGGCTGATGATGGTTTAGGCATTGTTTGACTAGAATCATGGTCCCCCCTAGGGGAGCCCTGATTCTGTCGTCCCGGTAGACTATGTAATTGGGGATTTTGAAGCGGTGGCAGGGTTTCAGGAATGATTCCTGAATTAGGGCTATATCGATATTATGCTCCTGCAGGAAATGTTGGAGCTCGTGTTTCTTGTTGGCGATGCCGTTTGCGTTCCAAGTTAGAACCTGCAGAGATCGCGGACTAATTTTATTTGGGCGTGGGACCATTTATGGGTTTGGAAGATTGACAAGATTCAGGACGGCTGGGTATTTGCTTTGAATCTGAGCCAACTGTTTGAAAAGCTGCTGAAGTGCAGCGTTGAAAGTGGTGACCTGTTGGGTGACTATGGGCTCTTGGGATGTGGAGGCGGCAAGTTTTGAATTGTCCTGCTTGCCCCAGGTGAATTGACTTTTGGGAGAAGCGTTAGACTTTTGGTGCTTTGGATTTTTGGGGCATCCACCATAGGAAGATGGATGGGAGACCCCGCAGTTTGCACATGTGGCTGGGTCTTCTCTGGTCTTTGTGCATGTGGAGGACTGATGTCCTTGTCCACATTTGACGCACTTGGTGGGGGCTCTGCATCTGAGGGCAGAGTGCCCGTGAAGTTGGCAGTTAAAGCACTGCGTGCTTCTGCCTTGATTACGTTGAGTTTCTACTTTGACTCCTACATTGCATAGATAATTCAAAGAGAAAATCTTTTTATCGTCTTTTGGCATTAAGGCTAGAACTATAGCCATTGGATCTCCGGACTTATGAAACCAACGAATAACTCTTTTAGGGAAATGACCTAGACGATTTAAATCATTAGTGACCTCTTCAATGGTGGCACCTTCGTTGATGCCACGGATTAAAATTCTATTAAGCTTCTCTTCTTCGAGAGCATATGTGTGGTAAGGTTCCTTTTTGTTATCCAGGAACCGGGTTATTTCACGGAAGTCGTTAAATGTGGGTGGGTGGATTCTGATGCCCTCGGGCACGGTGACACCGCGTCCGTAGTTAAGTTTGCGTTCATTGAACGCTGAAGTAATCGCATTATAACGCTTCTTGTCACGAATGACAATAGGCGGGATTCTCGCCGAACGTGTGGCTGGGTTTTTTTGGGAGCGGGGGGGCTCGGCAGCTGGAGTCGCTGCGGGCGTTTGGGTAGCCGGGAGCTCTGCGGCCGGGCTAGAAACTGGCGTGGGGGTTTTCACTTTGGAGGGGGATAAGAGGGGAAAATCGGATAAATAACATGACTTACCCTGTTTATCCTGGTTTTGGGCTGACCTTTTGGAGTCAGACTCCTCGTCTGAAGACAGGTTGAACATGTTCTTTCTTTTTTCGCGCCTATTTTTTGGGCGCTCGAATCCTAGATCTGCATCCATCTGACTGTCGGAGTCAGGGATGATTTCGTTCTCTGTTGTTTTTTCTTCATTGTTTTGAGATTTCTCATCCTCTGACGAGTTGCCTTTCTCTGAGTTGATCTCAATCAGTTTGGCTAGCTGTTTCTTTAAGTCGCTAATTTCCATTAGCAACTTCTCGTTTATGGCGTCTCTCTTGTCTGATTCCTCTCTTAACAGCCTTAAGGTTTCTTCGTATTGCGCCTGCTTTCTGGTAGCGTCCTCTTTTAGATACTGGATTGTCTCCTTGAATTGATTTAGTACTTCGTTGGTATCCATTTTGTGTTTTTTTAAAAACACTAAAGTCTTTTAATGCTGGAATTTCTTATTATAGTGCTGGAAATTCCTAATTATAGTTAATCCTAATTAGAGTTTTAATCCTTTAATAGCACTGTGAACACACTGGGGGGGCCGGCCTTTCCACCGAGCTTCACTTTTACGACTTTCACGAACGCAGCTAGAGTCTCGACCTTACCGGACCGAGGTCGAGAGAGAACTGAATTACCTGGGCCCATAACACTGATAGATTAATGAATTTTTCTATTTGTTTTGAATTACTTTTACCCTATTTTAGTCAGAAAACCTCTGCTATACAATAGAGTCATAAAATGTAAATGAGGTTTCATCGGTAGCATAGCTGTCCGAGCGTAACCTGTTTTTAGTGTTAAATTTTTTATTTATTTATTTTTTCCTGTTAACTAAAATGATTCAAACAACTGTATAAATTCTTATTACTTGTTGATTCGGAGTTAGTAAATTTCACACCAAGACTACCTGCGCCCTTAATACAACAGGTAAATTCCACACGAAACCTTTCATTTGTGCCCAAATTAGGTCTATGGGATTCAATTCGCAATGATATGGAGGTAATCTATGTAAGCACTGTAATATTCCGTTCCCTTGCCATCTCATCGACTGCGTATTTCTTGAACTGTGCCTTATTTTGTTTCGCAATTTTGAGTTCCGCTTTTAACATGCCATCTGTATGTTTGAGATTTTTGTCTCTTATCCATTGAAGAATATCCTCTTTTTTCCATGAACTTTTCGGGAGTCGTTCTAATAATCGAGAATAGTATGGAGCATCGTCTAATACTATAACTGATTCTACTGGTATACGTTCAATCGTCTGTTGGAAGTACTCCTCAAAAACATCGGCCATCATCTCCTCATGGTAATCTTTAGTTGACGTTGATTCGAATTCCAACAAGCCACCGTCGAGAAATCAGTTTTCACTACCAATATGTGCTATAATTAGCCTGCGACCTTCTCCTGAAGGGAGTTGTAATCCAGTTCATCAACCTTCCATAAAAGCTTGTTTGGCAGTCTTAATGTTTTTATCAATGCAGAATTTTTTCACTGCATGTCCCTCATTAACCCAAGTCTCATCTAAATAAAAAATATTTCTTTCTTCGGCTTGCAATTTTCTGATTGCTCGTAGATAATCTCTTCTCCAACAAATTATTTCTATTTTATCAATAAAAACTGATTTGAGGTAATACTTCGTGCGTCGTTCCTCGAATTGATAGGCGTAAGAAATTTATAAAATGATATGTAACTTTATCATAATTTCCGCTTATATTTATTAAGTATGATACGATAACTTCCTCGGATGTGATTCTATTAGACTTTAAATATAAATTTGTGTCTGAAACACACTGTAATGATCCTAATTACTAGGAAATTTACACTGAAATTTATTGGTAAAAAAGTTTAATAATGATTTAATGAACTTATAATGGAAGTATCACGGACAGGTATCTTTTTGTTCTTTTAAAATAGCATCTAAATATTTAGTTAGATACTTTCAAGTCTACTAATAAGTTTAATTTGACTCCCATATTTTTTATGCGGAATGTTTTGAAATTATCATCGAATAGATTATTTTGTTTCATTAAATGATTGCTATTTGCAGAATCAGTCGTGTTTTTGAGATAAGTTGTTATTGTAACTTTCTGAAATTTAGGTTTCAACGAAGCATCCTATTTGCTCTATGTCGGTTTTAGCATATCATCCACATGTTAATTCACATATTCTAAATTTCTTCTCTCTACTTTGTTTTGCTTTTATTTATTTATTTTTTCCTGTTAACTAAAATGATTCAAACAACTGTATAAATTCTTATTACTTGTTGATTCGGAGTTAGTAAATTTCACACCAAGACTACCTGCGCCCTTAATACAACAAGTAAATTCCACACGAAACCTTTCATTTGTGCCCAAATTAGGTCTATGGGATTCAATTCGCAATGATATGGAGGTAATCTATGTAAGCACTGTAATATTCCGTTCCCTTGCCATCTCATCGACTGCGTATTTCTTGAACTGTGCCTTATTTTGTTTCGCAATTTTGAGTTCCGCTTTTAACATGCCATCTTTATGTTTGAGATTTTTGTCTCTTATCCATTGAAGAATATCCTCTTTTTTCCATGAACTTGTCGGGAGTCGTTCTAATAATCGAGAATGGTATGGAGCATCGTCTAAATACTATAACTGATTCTGCTGGTATACGTTCAATCGTCTGTTGGAAGTACTCCTCAAAAACATCGGCCATCATCTCCTCATGGTAATCTTTAGTTGACGTTGATTCGAATTCCAACAAGCCACCGTCGAAAAATCCGTTTTTCACTACCAATATGTGCTATAATTAGCCTGCGACCTTCTCCTGGAGGGAGTTGTAATCCAGTTCATCAACCTTCCATAAAAGCTTGTTTGGCAGTCTTAATGTCATCAATGCAGAATTTTTTCACTGCATGTCCCTCATTAACCCAAGTCTCATCTAAATAAAAAATATTTCTTTCTTCGGCTTGCAATTTTCTAATTGCTCGTAGATAATCTCTTCTCCAACAAATTATTTCTATTTTATCAATAAAAACAGATTTTAGGTAATACTTCGTGCGTCGTTCCTCGAATTGATAGGCGTAAGAAATTTATAAAATGATATGTAACTTTATCATAATTTCCGCTTATATTTATTAAGTATGATACGATAACTTCCTCGGATGTGATTCTATTAGACTTTAAATATAAATTTGTGTTTGAAACACACTGTAATGATCCTAATTACTAGGAAATTTACACTGAACTTTATTGGTAAAAAAGTTTAATATTGATTTAATTAACTTATAATGGAAGTATCACGGACAGGTATCTTTTTGTTCTTTTAAAATAGCATCTAAATATTTAGTTAGATATACTTTCAAGCCTACTAATACGTTTAATTTGACTCCCATATTTTCTATGCGAAATGTTTTGAAATTATCATCGAATAGATTATTTTGTTTCATTAAATGCTATTTGCAGAATCAGTCCTGTTTTTGAGATAAGTTGTTACTTTCTGAAATTTAAATTTCAACGAAGCAACCTATTTGCTCTATGTAGGTTTTAGCACATCATCCACATGTTAATTCACATATTCTGAATTTCTTCTCTACTTTGTTTTGCTTTTATTTATTTATTTTTTCCTGTTAACTAAAATGATTCAAACAACTGTATAAATTCTTATTACTTGTTGACTATATCTTGAACTATTGGTTTCCATTTAAAACAAATACTTGGAATAGCCGGTCTTACCACGATTTTTTTGTATTTGTGTCCAAAAATTCAAGGTACCAAAGCTACTAAATACCTTAATTAATAATAACTTTTCTCGCAATAATCTACAATATAATTCATCGATGCACATGCAACCTTTTTAAACTCTTCTATATTCTTCTTACAGTCACTCGGCAAAAATACGTTTTCCGTTATTCTGATTATTAACGTTGACGAATATTACAAGATTCTCGTCGATACCTATAAGATATGCAAAAAGTTAAACTCTTATTCAGGCGGGAAGGTAAATGATAATAAAAATGGAGGAACAGCTCGAAGTCTCAGGTAAATAAGGAGTGTGGAGGATGACAGTCATACAGTGCTTTGCCAAAAAACTGTTCAGACTTCTTCGACGACGATCCTCATGAATGATTCGTTGAACTTTGCGTATAATTTCGGGCATGGTTGCAGGCGAAGGTCTTTTAGAATGCTAATAATTAGAGACCAGATTATATGCAACATAAAAATCTTGAAATATGCATGCAAATATGCATGAAAAATGCTTAAAATATGCATGAAAAGGGTCAAAATATGCAATATTAAATAATAATAATAAAAGTAGTAATTTTTAGTTTTTTATTTTAAAATCAGGATAAAATTAACAAGTTATCAACGATGTTTAAATTTAATTAACAATTATTTAACGTTTTCTAAAATTATTTGACATTTGTATCTTGTACACGTAAACAATAAGGTATTGTTCCAAATGTTGGGTAGTAAGATTGTGTCTTCGATCACTTAAAATATTTTTATAAGTGGAAAAAGACCGTTCCACATTCACTGAGGTAACTGGGCAGTATTTGAATTTGGGTGCTATGTTAGCACTTATTGTTTCTGGCAAAAGTTCACCCGTCCCATTAATAAAACTATCAATTTGACACAAAGGTTCAAAGCCTGGGTTATTGCACAAAATGTTTTCAAACTTTTCTTTAACTCTATGCGGGAATACATCTGGCAATGTGGAGTTTATTTGACGGATTTTTTTCATTAACTGAATTGATTCGGTCAACGCCAAACCTCGAGTTTCAAGCTTTTTAATACCCGCAGGTATGTGGGAAAAGTGAGTGCTAATCAAAGCTATGTTTTTTTTTTAATATCAGAATCGTTAAATGCTTCCTTGGATTGAGGAACTGCCATAGCCACTGCACTATCGAAGTCATTTACTACACCTATGATGGCCTCGAAATGTTCATTGTAAAATAGTATAGCTTCAATCCATGTTCTCCATTGAGTTACCACTGGTTCGGGAGGTAAAGGCACATCTGGCAGTTTTTTCTTTATAGGCGTTATTGCGAGCAGGTGCCTTAAGAAACACTTTCCTTGCTGATGAAATCAGTTTATTTACATTTTCAAACGTGGATCGTACTTCTTCAGCGAGTCGATGGACTCCGTGAGTAAAGCACGTCACATGAATTAAATTTGGATAAAATACTTGGAGGACTTTGGCTGCCTTGATCACATAGGGAGCAGCATCTGAGAGAAATATAAACACTCTTTCATCTGCAGAAGATTCAGGAAATATTTTTTTAATACCCTCATTCACAAATCTGGCGATCGTAGAATGATTTGTCTTGTCAAGTTCTTTGCAGGCCACCTAATAGGAAGAAGAGAGCTCTAATCTTAATGCACCCACAATTAAATTCGCAATATAGCGACCACAACTGTCAGTAGTTTCATCAGCTGAAATCCAAATAATGTCATCCTTAAGTTCATTACGTATTTCTTCCAGAACATGTTGGTAAATTGTTGGTATGTAATTTTTACGCAGTGTTGATTCGTGGTATTTTTTGATTCAAGCAGTATTTTCGCAGAAAATCTTTGAATGTAGGATTTGTAAGTTTGTGGAGAGGAATATTACTTGCAAGCAATGCTTCACATAAATCCTTATTAAAGTAGTTTTTTTTGTTTGCCTGTAGAAGTGGAATCACTGCTACTTGCTGCTGTTATAAGTTGTTGTCGTGGGCCTTTTTTTTACAATCCTGCGATATGAAGACTTGTCTTGACATGCTGGTCAATCTCGCAAACTCGACAATATAAAACATTTCCGTCGTATGTAAATGTTCCAGGATAATCAGCTACCCACGAAAAGACACTTTTTTTTGCGGGTGGCATGGTACACGTTAAACTTTAACAGAACACGTTAAAAATTGCAAAAAGACTACACTGATGCAAGCGCGTCAACAATAATGTTAAAACTGATATCTTGTTTTAAAATAAAAATTCGTCTTGGAGAAAATTGTTTATTTGATCCACGCCCAAACAAATATTCTTAGAAACTAACTACTTATCACTTAATATCCCCACCAAGAAACAAAGGAATAAAATACCGTCGTAATTTTGGGTATTCCCTTGGCACTATAACCTAATCGATGTTTAGACTATTGCAGGTAATGTACTGGCGATAAGATCGGTTCCAGACGGCGACATTAACAATACCCTGAGCAATTCAGTTGCCTAGTAATACCGAGAAATATTGTAAATATAGGGAAAATATGCATCATTAACAGATTTTGGGTAAAGTATGCAATAATCGGTGAGAATGGTCTAAATATGCAAATGCATATGAAAATATGCTTTTGCATATTTAGACCATTCTAATAATAACCGAATCTTTGTATTTTGACTTAATATTAACCGGACAAATATTGAATAATAGTTACCTAGGAAAAAGAAGGCCGAAACAATACCCAATCCATTTCCCTAGTTCTGTTCTCACCTTATAGTCTCTGGCTAATCTTAGTGCTTGAATTTTTCTTTACACCAAGCTGTACTGAGATGAAAACGACAGCCTATAATTTGCACATTATTCCAAACCTCTTTAACGGCTTTGGGAATTGATGTTTCAAAATCTATCACGACTTCTGTCGGTTGAAACAGCAAGTTAAACTCTCTACATTTATTTAAAATATAGGTTAAACAATTTGCATATGAGTTTGTCGATTTATCCTTTAATAAATAAAATACAAGCGGAATATAATGTCCATTGCAGCATCCGTGAATTGTAAACAGTTGTAGAAAATGCTTAAAGGCATATTTGAATGTTCAGTCCAGGAATATAACAGTACACGCGCACTGTTTTAAATTGGTTTCGCGACACAGAATTATTTATTTTCAAAAAATCTTCTCCTCTGTTTGTGACAATCGAAGTCATCTTATCCAAAGCATGATGTAACTCAGCACAAGACTTGGGCAGTGTAGGAAACTCCTCACATCATAAATAATTCTTTTCACAGAACGTAAATCTTTCACTGTTAAACAGTCGATCTGTTTGTCTTTTAAAACAGACTGAACAATTCTTTTAAGTTGAAGTTCAACGAACTGTTTTTGTAACTCAGTCCTCAATTCGGCATAACAGTGTCTCAGTTTACATTTTGATATCACGTACGTCAACAGTATATAAAGCAGCCTTACATCTTGGAACTCTGCATCTCCACTTAATTTCACCACTTAACAATTTATTCGTGAAATTAAATTTATAATTATTTACAATTAAAAGAACTTTGCCTCGTTTAGACACACTTGTTGGGACGTTTATACCTTCCATGTCCATTATTTATTCAGTCATTCGATAAATTGAAGTGAAATAAAACAAACCTCAAGGAATAATGAGTTCTGGTCAAGGAAACCCAAATATGCAAGTGAAAAACTTTAAAATATGCGCATAAATATGCAAATAATTTTCTCAAAATATGCACATACATGTTATAAATATGCATTAAAAAAAATCGAAGTAGACTTGAAAAATGTAAATTTATTGTTTCACATTACATGATACGAGTACTATACAAATGTGGCAATAACAAACCCATTTTAAATTTTCAACTTACAGGGCGAATGAACTAAATCTAAATATAATATTATACAAAGTAAAAAATAAATATAAATAATATTGTATTTTATTACTTTACTTAAAGATGAATATATAATAATAATGTAGGTACATATTATAAAAATTTATATACGTAGTAAACAGCATAATAAAACATACATTTTAAATTTGATACATACAGGGCGATGCAACTAAGTAAGCGGAAATATGCAAATATTGCAAAGGACAGGGTCGCCGTTAGTTATAAAAACAATAAACTATTAAATGTTTCTCAAAATTCTCCATTAAAAAGTTTTGTCTTCTATCGTTGCATAAAAACTTATAAACTGAGAAACTCCGTTCCACATCGACTGATGTAATAGGGGCGTTTTTAAAATTATTTAATAGCATAGGATCTAAATCAATGGAATCAGTAAAATCCCCCTTTAAAACATTAGCTACTTGGCTTTTTGAAAAATTTTGCTCCCCTTTTCAAAAGCGACCTCACATTGTTTTATTAGCTGAACACTTCGGGTTAATGGCAAATTAGATTCCTCCATTTGAGTTATGGTTTTAGAAATCAAGCTATAATTTGTTTAAAGAAAGCAAAGTTGTTGTTTTATTTCCTTGTTTTTTAATAATTGTTTAAGTTCTGTAAGGGATTGGGAAAATTCGTCTGATAATTCTGCAATTAGACCATCTAGTTGACAGAAGTTGTCGCAATAAAAAAATGTTGCTTCCAACCAAGTGCCCCATCTTGTAATAACAGGCTGAGGTGGAAGAGGAGTGTTTGGTAGTTTTTCTTTGTAGAAAACTGAATCCTTAAAGGCGCTTTAAGGAAGATTTTTCTTCATGTTAGAAATTAAGCTATTCACAAGCGAAAAATGATTCCTAATTTCCTCAGCAACCCTATTTAAAGCATGAGCGAGACATGTTACATGTATTAAGTTTGCCCGGCCTTTCTCACGTGCGGTGCTGCATCTGACAAAATAAGCAAAAAATTATCTCCTGGAACAGGCGTAGAAAGAAAAAACTTCGATAGTTCCTCTTGAACAAATCTGGCCACTGTCAATGCATTTGTTTTTTCTAACTGTTTGGGAGCAATCAGATAAGATTTTGGCAAAATATCGTTGCTAAGAACTCCAAGCAATAAATGTGCAAAATACCGTCCTCTTGAATCGGTGGTTTCATCAATACATATGTAAAAATGTTCGTTGCGAATTTTACCTTTAACTTCCTCAATTACCTGTGAATACAAGGAGCTTACGTCGTTTCTCCCTATTGTTGTTTCACCTGGAATATTAAATTTGCAATACTTCTGGAGGAAGGAAGTAAAGTTTTGATTACGTAGCTTCGATAACGGAATATTTGATGCCATCATTGCATGGCATAGATCTCGGTTAAAGATGTCTTGTTCATTTAGCTCTTTATTTTTGTACGTTGGTTGAAAACATTGCATTAATGTGTATTGTGGCCTATCTCCAGGTTTCGTCTTACTCAATTTGGCAATATGGCAAGCAGTTTTCACGTGTTGCTCTATTTGAAATTTTTTATCGCATGGTATCTGCAATAAAAAAAAGAAAATTTAATTAAAATCCCAAGGAAAAAATTCGTTAAATAGAAATTTCGTTAAATAGGGCAGGCAAAAATTAAAATTCTGCTTTGTACCTTTTTTATTAGATTACCTAGAAATACATACGTTTACGTATGTATTTCTATTTCGTGGTTTCGTTAAATAGAAATTTTGTTCGTTAAATGGAACAAAAATAACTTAAATAACATTGAAAATCGCATCAACGGCAAAATCCTGACAAAAATTTCGTTATGTTTAAATATTAAACGAAAATGAAATACCCTGTATATTCAATAGGTATTCAAAAATTATACTTACAATATTAACACATGCAGAACAGTAGATTTTTCCCATATCTATTCTTAGTTCTTTGTATGGTTTAATCCACACTGACACACTACTGGCTTTGGGTATTTCACTGTAGTAAAATACGACTCACAAGATAAAAAGCACAAATCGACTTAACCACTTTAAAAGCACAACCAAAAATGAAATCTAATAAATTAATAATACAAGTGGTCGTCTGAGGTTTACTGACCATAAAATAATAAAGTTTATTTGGGGAAAACCACCGGCGCGGCGGCGGACCCTTATTCCGAAAAATGAATGAAAAGGCCTGCCAAAGACCCACATTATTATAAATTCCTTCAAATATGCACATATATGCTATTTTTAAAGCATTTATGCAAATATTTAGAAAAATGCATATAATATGCAAAATATGCAATATATGCGCTTTGCATATTTGGGTGTCCTTAGTTATGGTTAAACCACCCCTATAAGCCTAAATATTCATTATTATTTTTATTGCATGAGTTTTTTCAAATTACGGTCAAGATCATCCTTCTGTTTACCTGCGTTACTCTCGGATGAAAATGTGTGTCTTATTTGATGCCAGAATGGTTCACGGACGAAACTGTAATTTCCGTTATTTAAATCTACCTGGTCATTAAGAAGAGTACCTGTAGTCCTTAAATGATTTATTTGCACTGTTTCTAAAAGGCTTAGTTTTAAACCTTTTCATTGGGTATGTAAAATTTTGAAATTCTTACTAAACATGTGGTTATCAGTTAAAAGGTGACTTGCATATGTTGAATTAAATTTTTTATGGATGAAACTTTTTTCGTGTTCTGTAATAAATATTTGCCCAGTTTGTCCTATGTATGTTTTAGGACATGACCCGAATGTTAACTGATATACCTCTGATTTATTATCTTTATTGATATATAATAGTTTTTGAGATATTGCCCTATAGTATTATTTGTCTTGTAAGCTACATTGATGCTTTTTGGACTAAAAAATTTTCCCAGTTTTTCTGTTGGTTTGCCGAAATAGGTTAAGGATTTAAATAGGGTTTTTTCTTTCCTTTAAACTTAGATATATTTCTTTTTTAATCTCTCGGTAATGTGTGTTGTCTACCTATGGATTCTGTTAAAAAGTAGTTTCTTCATATACACAGAGTTAGGCGGCAGTCACTATTAGACAGTGCCGGATTAAGCGATTGGGATAAAGTAATATCTCTGATAATATATTATGAAAAATGTTTTCTCGACTTGTTAGAGAGCGAGAAAATAACAGTCTAAAATGTTTGATTCTGGAAAGAGTAGGATTGAAAAAAATTTAAAAAAAATATATATATATATTTAATTTATATCACATACTTTCCCAATTACATTTTTTTATGTGAGTTTTTGATTATTTTTTCGGTTAAGGTTACTGAATAACCCTTGTTCATCATCACTGTCTTTATTGAATTCTAAGCTAGGCCAGGCCTCTTTCTTATAATTTTTGGAAGTATATAAAAATAATTTCTATAACTAAATGTAAACGTATTCTATCTTAAGCTAAGTTCTTACAATAAGAGTCCTATGCTAACTTAACCTAGGAAATGTGTTTGGTATATACATGAAGTTTCTTAAAGCTAGGACTTAGAACTGAGACTAAAACTACCTTAGACTAACACTTACGCTTACTTAAACTAGGATGTAACAAGACTTAAACTAGGACTAATTTAAACTTAACCTAGGATGACATTCTTCTTGTCACGGCGGGCGAGGGGGTCGTTGTCTTCGTCCGAGAGCAGCAGCGGGTCCGATGGTTTAGGCTGAGGTGGCAATCGGAAGGCGTCCCTGATGCACGGGTTGGGGGCTGGGAAGACTTCTCGAGGAACTTCTGTTGAGTTAATAACCATTTTTAAAGGCTACTTGTTTTATATATAAATTCTCTAACGTAGGCGTAGTAACAGGGTTATTTACCTATTTTTCATTTTATGCATTGTGTCTTATCAGCCCTGGTGCTTTTTTTCTTCTTATATTTTAGTTAAAATATTAAAATTGGATATTTTTATTATAATAGTCTGCACGGACCAGAATTAATTTTGATTGTTCTCCTCTATAATGATCGAATATAATGTTTCCTTAAAATAAATTTAGAAAAAAAACATTGACGTAAATATGGATAAAAATCTCTAACGTAGGCGTGGTAACAGAATTATTTGCCTATTCTTCATTTTAAGTATGTGTTTTATCAACCTTGGTGCTTTTTTCTTCTGATATTTTAATTAGAATATTAAAATTGAATACGTTTGATATAATGATCTACACGGACCCGAATTAATTTTGAATGTTCTTTATAAAGAGCCAGTATAATATTCACTTAAATTAAATGTAGAAAATAAACATATGAGATGTAAATATGGGCAAGATTCTCCTGCAGAGGTGCAATAATAGAATTTTTTTTCTATTTTTAATTTTATGCTTTGGGTTCATTTTAAATTGTATAATTGAGGTGTCCGTTACTTTATGACAGTATAATTTCTAAATGAAATGAAACGAATTACTTTGTCACTTATTTTTTATTTATCTGGTACTACAGTTTCGTAGGTTTTCTACATTGTCAAGCGTAATACTACAAACTTAGGTGGTTTATTTATGATTTATAACAAATTTCCAGGCACAATTGGAATTACCCATCATTAAATTATAATGAACTTAAATTAAATTATTTTATTACAAAGGGTTAAATGACATTATTATTTCAAATTTGAAGAAATACTTTTCAATATTTTCTTAAAACTTTTTACAAAATTCCTTCTTCAAAGATATATCTAAAAAACCTCTAAAATACGCCAAATAGGGTTGAATTCTGAACATCTGTTTGATTATTTAATAGGATTGTATCGGGTCTTCCATTAAGGACTTGACACTAACTTTTTTTTGAAATAAAACGCAACCCATTTGAGACATTTCGAAAATTTTACTATCGACTTGAAGTACAATCAAAACATTTATGTATGGAATTCGAGTTCATTCATATGTCCACCACGGGTACGTTTGCAGCGGTCGATTCGTTGAACCTAATTTTCGATGGCTCGGCCACACATTCGACGGAAACGGCCGCTATCTCTCTGTCAGTATTGGCTCCGAGCTCCTCTAACGACGCAGGCTTGTTAGCATAGACCAATGATTTAACGTACCCCCATAAAAAGAAGTTTAGAGGTGTTAAATCACACGATCTAGGCGGCCATTCGACGGGACCATTTCTCGATATAACACGTTCACCGAATTTAGATTCTTCGACCAACCCGTTGTCTCACTGCACGGGAACATCCAGCAGCGAATATGTTAACTCAAATTTTTTCACTAGACTATGAATTGCTTATCTACTGGGACGAGAATTACGACCAAAAATTGGCGTTAACGCTCTTAAAGTTGCAGTCACCGACTCCAAATTTTGGTAGTAAATTTCAATTATTTGTAAACGTTGTTCGTCCGTGTACTTCACCACGATGAAAATGTTGAATTTACTGAATGTTTTGACGTTGACAGTTCGATGATTGGCTTAAGGTTGCGTTCACAGTGAAATTTCAAAGTTGTCAAGTCCCAAATGGAAGACCCTTACATTTTATATTTCTAAATGAAATGAAACGAATTACTTTGTTATTTGTCACTTATTTTTTTATATATCTGCTACTGCAGTTTTGTAATTTTTCTACATTGTCAAGCGTAATACTACAAACTTAGGTGGTTTATTTATGATTTATAACACTTTTCAATATTTTCTTAAAAAGAACTTTTTACAAAAATTCCTTCTTCAAAGGTATATCTCTATACCTTCTAAAATATTTAATTTTCTTCCTTTTTGTGCTTTATGTAATATTTGTAGATTATTATTTATGCCTGGAAAAATATGATTTGTTTGATGGAAGTGGTTAGCAAAGTTGGAGTTTTCTTTGTTTAGTGTAAAAGATGTTTGGTGTACTTTAAATCTAGTATCGAAATTTCTCCCTGTTTGGCCTATACAACAGCTATTACATTCATTACATGACAGTTTATAAACTCCAGAGTCTTTGTATTTATGAGTTTTGTCTTTTACATTGAAAAAGAGGGAGGAAAGTTTTTGGGGTGATTTAAAAGCGATATTTTTGTTGTTTTTTTGCGAGTATATATACAATTTTATTAGAAATTGGCCCGAAATATGTCAATGAAGAAAAACTTTGTTTTTCTTCTGTTCTTTTTTCTTCTAATATTTTAGTTAAACTATTAAAATTAAATATCATTTAATGAGTTACCCGTTACTCGATGGAAATTCATTATAAATTAACAAAATTAAGCACATGTAATGAAGGACTGATTTTGTCATTCATTCATTTCCACTTTGTTTTGTTTTACAAAAACTGTATGATGCGTTTCGCTTCACTATAATACAAAATGATATCGAAACTGAATGTTATTACATTTTAATAAATACCCTAAGATAAGTGGGTAATAAAAATTATTACAACGTACTAATGAAGATTGGTGGGAAAGCCATTCTCAACTTTAATTGTATAAATTAAGAAAAGGTGAGTTACCATAGGTTAGGTAGGTATCTTTCTGTTCGGTTGATACCGAGTTGCGGTAAGGGTCGGTGAAAGGCAATAAAAAGTTCCGAGTTACGGTACAGACCTGCAGAGGTGCAGTAATAGAAGTGATTTTCTGTTTTTAATTTTATGCATTGAGTTCTTTTTAAATTCTATAATTGAGGTGTTCGTTACTTTGAGATAGTACATTTTAAATTTCTAAATGAAATGAATTACTTTGTTATTTGTCACTTATTTTTTATTTATCCGCTACCGCAGTTTCGTAGGTTTTCTACATTGCCAAGCGTAATACTATAAACTTAGGTGGTTTATTTATGATTTATAACAAATTTCGAGGTACAATTTGGAATTACCCATCATTAAATTACAATGAACTTAAATTAAATATTTTATTACAAAGGGTTAAATGACATTATTATTTCAAATTTGAAGAAATACTTTTCAATATTTTCTTAAAACTTTTTACACAAATTCCTTCTTCAAAGATATATCTAAAATACGCCAAACAGAGTTGAATTCTGAACATCTGTTTGATTATTTAATAGGATTGTATCTTTATTTTTATCGTGCTTGTAGATCTCTATAGCTTCTAAAATATTTAATTTTCTTCCTTTTTGTGCTTTATGTAATATTGGTAGATTATCTATGTCTGGCAAAATATGATTTGTTTGATGGAACTGGTTAGCAAAGTTGGAGTTTTCTTTGTTTAATCTAAGAGATGTTTGGTGTTCTTTAAATCTTGTATCGAAATTTCACCCTGTTTGGCCTATATAACAGCTATTACATTCATTAAAAGACAGTTTATAAACTCCAGAGTTTTGTCTTTTACATTGAAAAAGAGGGAGGAAAGTTTTTGGGCTGATTTAAAAGATATATTTATGTTGTTTTTTGCCAGTATATTAGAAATTGGTGCGAAATATGTCAATGAGGAAAAAGTTTGTTTTTCTTCTGTTCTTTTTTCTTCTAATAATTTAGTTAAACTATTAAAATTAAATATCATTTACTGAGTTAGCCGTTATTCGATGGAAATTCATTATAAATTAACAAAATTAATAGGTTAGGTAGGTATCTTTCTGTTCGGTTGATACCGAGTTGCGGTAAGGGTCGGTGAAAGGCAATATAAAGTTCCGAGTTACGGTACAGACCTGCAGAGGTGCAGTAATAGAATTGATTTTCTATTTTTAATTTTATGCATTGGGTTCTTTTTAAATTGTATAATTGAGGTGTTCGTTACTTTGAGCTAGTACATTTTAAATTTCTAAATGAAATGAATTACTTTGTTATTTCTCACTTATTTTTTATTTATCCGCTACTGCAGTTTCTTAGGTTTTCTACATTGTCAAGCGTAATACTATAAACTTAGGTGGTTTATTTATGATTTATAACAAATTTCCAGGTACAATTTGGAATTACCCATCATTAAATTAAAATGAACTTAAATTAAATTATTTTATTACTAAGAGTTAAGTGACATTATTTCAAATTTGAAGAAATATTTTTCAATATTTTCTTAAAACTTTTTACAAAAATTCCTTCTTCATATATATATATATTTATATATATATATATATATATATATATATACGAGTATATATATATATATATATATATATATATATATATATATATAACTTCTAAAATACGCCAAACAGGGTTGAATTCTGAAAATCTGTTTCATTATTTAATAGGATTGTATCTTTATTTTTATTGTGCTTGTAGGTCTCTATAGCTTCTAAAATATTTAATTTTCTTCCTTTTTGTGCTTTATGTAATATTTGTAGATTATTTATGTCTGGAAAAATATGATTTGTTTGATGGAACTGGTTAGCAAAGTTGTAGTTTTCTTTGTTTAATCTAAAAGATGTTTGGTGTTTTTTAAATCTAGTATCGAAATTTCTCCCTGTTTAGCCTATATAACAGCTATTACATTCATTGCATAACAGTTTATAAACTCCAGAGTCTTTGTATTTATGAGTTTTTGTCTTTTACATTGAAAAAGAGGGAGGAAAGTTTTTGGGGTGTTTTAAAAGCGGTATTTATGTTGTCTTTTGCGAGTATATATGCAATTTTATTAGAAATTGGTCCGAAATATGTCAATGAGGAAAAATTTTATTTTTCTTCTGTTCTTTTTTCTTCTAATATTTTAGTTAAACTATTAAAATTAAATATCATTTACCGAGTTACCCGTTACCCGATGGAAATTCATTATAAATTAACAAAATTAAGCACATGTAATGAAAGGCTGATTTTGTCAATTTCCACTTTGTTTTGTTTTGCAAAAATTGTATGATGCGTTTAGCTTCACTATAATGCAAAGCGATATCTAAACTGAATGTTATTACATTTTAATAAATACCCTAAGATAATAATATTACAACGTACTAATGAATATTGGTGGGAAAGCCATTCTGAACTTTAATTTTATAAATTAAGAAAAGGTGAGTTACCATAGGTTAGGTAGATATCTTTCTGTTCGGTTGATACCGAGTTGCGGTAAGGGTCGGTGAAAGGCAATAAAAAGTTCCGAGTTACGGTACAGACCTTTTTCGAACCCAAAATTGACAGCCAAGTTGCGGTTCGTCACAGGCAGGTATAGAGCTATAAGTATGCAAATTATGTGTGAAAATTAAAGCAAAAGACATATTTCAGTAATTACTATATTTGTAAGACATGCATTTGACAATTTCTTTATGTACATATCGAATTATCTTATTTTCTAAAAATGCTGAATTGTACCTATTAGCCGAACACTTTGACACACTGGTTTGTACGGCGTTGATTTTCGCGTATGTTTCAGTCTGGAAACCCCTGGATGATCTTTAAAAATTCATGAAAATTCGGATGAGGCGAACATTCAAGATGATATCTGAATTTTTAATTCTGTTTATTTCTAAATTTTCCAATAAGTTTAATTTGTCTCCTTTGTTTTGTATGGGTACAATTATAAATTTGTCGTCAAAAAGATGAATGGATTCTGTTAAATAATTACCGGTTTTGTTTTTTAAATAACTTCTTTTATACTATGAAATCCGAACTTCGAAACGACGACCTGTCTGACCTATGTAACTTTTAGGACAAGAACCACAATTTTTTGTTCTCCTTTTGCATTTTTAGTAAATTTTCCCAACGAGTTGTTTTATTTTAAAAATGATGTTGATATTATAATCAAATTTAAAGTTTAAAATTAAACACTAATATGTTTCACAATTTTCACTTTATTATTTTTTCCGTTAATTGTTTCAACACGACAGTGTCTTCATCAGACGGAAGATATTCTAAACTAGTGATAAATTGACATTATTCCTTTATATATTTATTTAGGTCTACCTATTTACTCTAATTGAGGTGCATTTAATTTAAATTATTTGGACTTATCTATTTACTAAAATTCCACGTACATTTAATTGGGTTTCTCCTGAATATAAATTAAGGTTCAATAATGGGGAGTTATTAGTTTCTAAATGTTGACTTAATAACTTACGGAAAAAATAATAAAGTGGAAATTGTGAAACAAGTTAGTTACTTAACACAAAACACTAATAATGTTTTTTTTTAAAAATTTCCTCTATATTATTCTTTTTGTCACAATTGTTTCGGCACACGGTGCCTTCTTCGGACGAATAAGAATTTTAAACTAAATGTAATATTGAATACATATCCTTAAATATAGTATTTCCATTCTACCTGTTTAAAAATCCTCAGTGTACTTAGATAATTCCAACTATATAATTGGGTACTATAATATAAAACCATAAATACACAATATACAATTGGAAAAAACCTAAATATTTAATCCTGCTTATTGTTTTAGGTAAATCTGGTTGGGTTAATTTCTAATTTTTGTAAAGGTTTAATAACGGAGAGTTGTTGGTTTCAAGTTGTTGATTCAGTAAAATCTCCCTATTCTTATATTTGTTAATCTCCATGCTTTCTAAGAAATACAACTTTTTAGATTTAGATTCACTATGAATAATTTTAAAATTTTCGTCAAAATTTGTGGTCTGCATAATTAGAAGTGTTATTTTCTTTTATGTTCGTTAATTCTTTTTTGAAATGATCTACCTGCCTGACCAACGTAGAATTTTGAGCAAGAACCGCAATTAAGTTGGTATTCTCCTGATCTTGTCATTTTTTATCACTTTTTTTTTGTTATTTTTTATTAGATTTCAAATTTTATTATTATTATAGCTCAATGTTTGAACCTCTTTTAGACAATTGTTTGGATACAAAGTTAGTTATCTTTCCTGTATAAATGAGTGTTTTAAAATTATGTTTATGAGTTTTAATTGTTAGTGTTTAATTTTGTCAAAATTAAATATGTTTAATAGAATAGTCTACACAGACTAGGATTAATTTTGAATTAATATTTCTTAATGTCCTTTATCCTCGTCATATGTCATAAATAAACATTCGTAACCCTAATTTACATGTAATTCCATAAAATCTTTTATTGAATGTTAAAATCGTTTTAAATTCATTTTGATGTGTACGACTTTTTCGATATATATATATATATATATATATATATATATATATATATATATATATATATATATATATATATATGTATTAATACATTAAAATTCATTCCCCGGGTTTCAATCCATTTGTCTAAATTTGCACGATGTTTCGCCAAAGTCTCATAGCATTTTCAAATGCTCTTGCTGCTACTCGATACTGTGATTTTACTGCTGCTGTCGCTCGAAGCTAACTGAGAAACTGAAGTGCGGTTGCCGTCTTTTATTAGTCATCTACGCAGATTATAGGTATGGAGATCGGGAGTGTTCGTCCGGGCATCGCTGTTTGTCGGCTGGTTGCTCCTATCAGCAGTAATTACGGGTTCCGGCGCTATGCAGACTGTTGCGTTCTCGATGTTTTGGTTATTTCTTAGTTTGGCTAGTAGACTCTCCCATGTAGCGGAGATATTAGGTGCATTATCCCGCTTATTTAGTTGTTTATTCTTTTCGATTTCAAAGGCTTCTCTAACTATGCGTGTTTTATAATGTGAAATAGAGGCTATTTGTTTAGATCCGTCAAAATTGATGTTGTGACCACTAGAGTGACCGGATCTCATAGAGGGGGAAAAAAATGGCGGAATCTTGTTCGTCTGGACCCCACAAAACGATTCCCCTTTCCAGATATTGAGATAGCCGAAATTCGAGCTCGATTAAACGACGTTAACCCGTGCCGCTCGTCGCTCAAAGTTTGAAAAAATCCAAATTTTTGGCCAAAAAGCTGACATATGGAGCCATAACTCTAGAACGGTAAATAATAGAAACACGCTTAATATCTCAAAAGAAAGCTAATGTTGTTCTTCAAAATTTATATTCTATACATAATTGTTGTTATTTTAAGTCAAACCGAGTTACAACAGCCTCTAGCCCAAAAAACGTGACCTGGTACCACTAGGAACATACTTCGTATATTTTGTTATTAAGTGATAAATTTTGCTTTTTTTTTGGTATATTTTTGAGTTTAAAGTAGAAATATAATAAAAAAACAAGTAATACTGATAAGTCTAATGACATTTTTTATTTTAAAATATAAAAATTAGGTATATAATACATACAAAACATACACAGAAAAGATACAGACGTAGTACCTACATGAGTTGATAATTTTACATAGTTATCTAATCTATTCTAGAGCTTTTGTTAAAGTAGTTTTTGAAACGTCAGGATATAATGCTCGGCATTTACTTACAACTTGCAGGACATATTGCTTTTGGTCTTCATCTTTTGTCAGAAGGTCGTTAAAGTCGGTTATTAATTTAACACCACGCTCAGCCATATCATTAACTACTTTTAATGTTTTGACAATTTTCAATCCTTCTTGGAAGTCATTATTTTGAGGCCAGGTGTTTGGATGTTGTCTTAGGAAATCTGTTTTTATATTAAATTAGTCAAAGAATGTAAACGTTTCTTTGATAAGTAAATTTACCAATCCTCCATCAACTACCTCTTTTAAGTTTTCTTTCCTAACTTTTGGATTTACAACCCTAGCGTGCTGTGATGGTTCATCTGTGCTACTGAGCAATTTATTAGCCATTAACAACTTTTCATCGTCTGTTATGGTGGGATCAAATAACGATAATCCCATCAACTTTGCATTCAAATACCACAAATGGTTCGAAAAATTTGGTCAGGGCTATTTCTGCAATGTCGTTGTTACATTCTTTATAGTCTAACAGACTATGCAAAATACCTAAATCTTGCTTTGGTGCAAGATGAGCTTTTGGAGCATTGAATCAAGCTTTACAATAAATTTTAACTAGGAAAACAGAAATGGCACGCACAGAACTTTCTTCTTCTCTAGACATCTTAAATTGACGACGAAAAATGAACATTTTTAAGCAGTAAATAACCCTTGCCATCCACCTAGCGTGATGAATGGCT
Source organism: Pachyrhynchus sulphureomaculatus (assembly GCA_019049505.1). Classification (NCBI taxonomy): domain Eukaryota; kingdom Metazoa; phylum Arthropoda; class Insecta; order Coleoptera; family Curculionidae; genus Pachyrhynchus; species Pachyrhynchus sulphureomaculatus. The sequence continues at coordinate 32,180,777 of CM032448.1, forward strand.
CCTGGAGTTCTAAAACCCACAACATTGCCGTCTAGTGATCCAACAAATACGAGAACCAACTGCAATAGCTCCTTGTAGTCATCTCTGGGGTGGCTCTCAGTTAATTTGGTCTCGAATTCAGCAGTAACATTTGCAATTACTTCTGGAGTTAGCTGCTTTTGTATTAGATTGTCACTGATACCTGTGTCGTATTTTTCTTTGTCTATCTTGGGCCACGCAGTGAGGAATCTCTTGAAAATGTCTGGATGAAGTCCAGTGGTTGATCCCATTTTTGTGTCGAATACGCCTCTTAAAAAAAATTTTTTTATTATATTGTTCTCTGAACATTTGCCTTCTATCATGTAATAAAGTTTTCGAGACTTTGTACTCAAGAGGGTCAAGGTTTAGTGCTTCTAGAGTAGCTATTAAAATTCTCGTGGCATTTCTGTCGGATACCTTACATCGGTCTAATAAAATGGACAATTTCATGTTTAAAATCTCTTTAACGCCCCTTGCAAATGAAACATTCATCCTTTTGCTCTCAGATGGTCCTGGATCTTCTGCAGCTTCTTCAGGGATGTCCAGTGACCACTATCTGGATGGTGCTGAAAAAAGAGTTGAAGTTGTTTGTTTGTTTTTGATACCTATTTTATGTTCTTTTATTTGGATGTATATTCTTCTGTTTATTTGCCCTATGAATAGTTTGTGGCAGTCTCCGCATGAGATGCTGTAAACTCCATGGGGAGACACTCGACCTTTTTCATCAACTTTCCACACTAGATCATCATTAATGATGGACGGTCTCCTACTTCGTCTCCCGTCGTGCACGTTTGCACGGCGATCTTTAAATCCTTTAACCAATTTTCTTTCCCTTCCATCTCTCATAGCTTGTCCGCCATATACTTTCTTCCGATGAATTTCGGCCGCTTTCACGTCCCTTGCATTTAGGAAGCAAATTACAGTGCGTATTTCTCAATTCACGGAGTTTTCAATGGTCCGAGAATTTTAAACACGCAAAAAGAATCGTAAACTAGGACGAATGCTTTCGTAATGGTGCCTGTACTTCTTATTATTCCTTTCCTTTCCACGAACTTCTTCAAATTCTTCTTTCATTTTCTCTTCTAGTGAGACAGACTGAATTTCTCAGTCATCAGCGGAACTATTTATTTAGTTCCTTAATGTGCTAAGCACCTTTACTTCGGAGATCAGCAAATAGCCAATTAAAATCCACTTAGTAAAGAACAACTGACATTAATCCAAAGACAATGCACTGGCCCCACTTACTCGAGGATGCAGGTTAAAAGATGCCGTACCGAATCGAGGTAAGAAGTAAACTATTTCTTTTTAATGTTATCCTCTTCTACATACGGTCGCTCTGGATCTGGCGAACCCGCTGTTTTTACGATATATGGCTTAACAGTATAATATCAGTTATTATACTAAATTTTCTATCAATGAAACGATGATCAGTTACATTTAGACATAATAATAAATGAGTTTTTTCTTTTGCAGTTCTTTGCAAGCAAATTTGTCCTCCCTCTTATATATCTACCTATGCTTCATTTGATCCAATATATCTACATCACATTTTGTACTGTCATATAAAGCGCTGTAGTTTTAATTAAATAAAATAATAAAACAATTGAAAATCCCGATTTTGAAAATGGTGAAAATATATGATCTTTGATTGTGTTAGCCGATACTTGTTGGAAATTCATAATAAAATTATATAAAAACAACACTATGTTTTTAATTTCCAGTATATTTAAAGTCACTTGACAATTGTTTCACCATACAATGGCTTCTTCAGAAGTAAATAAGAAAGAAAAATATTTGGTGGTTAAATAAACTATCCTTAATTGCCTAAGATTATGCTAATCATTTTATTATATTATTTACAGACAGAATTATTTTAAGAATGCAAATCTATGGTACTATTTCCGAGAACTAATAAAGATTAAGTAAGGGTGAATGGTTTAAGTCTACCTGTTCGTTTAATAATTGATTGGAGTTTTTCCGTTTGTTAATTTCAAGACATTCAAGCAAATTTAATATTTTAGATTTATTTTCTACATGTAGGATTTTTAACGTATCATCAAAATTATAAGATTCGTTTATTATATGAGTTGCGTAATGTGAATTGTTCTTATTTTTTAAATAACTATGTTTATGTTCTTTAATGCGAGTTTCAAAAGATCTACCAGTTTGTCCTACGTAGGTTTTAGTACAAGATCCACAATTTAATAAGTAAACTCCTGATTTTAAGGAATTCTTAGATTTGGTTTTGTTATTCAAAATTATACTCCCTAAGGAATTACTGGTTTTGAATGCTATTTTATTGTTCTTTTTTGTTAAATGTTTGGAAATTGTTCTAGTTATTTTCCCTGTGTATGTGAGTGTACTAAATTTTCCTTTTATGTCATTAATTGTGGGATAAATTAGAGAGATTGCTTGTTTAAAGGATTTTTTATTCAAGATATTATCTATAATGTTGGGGTCATATCCATTATTAATTGCTATTTGTTTGATTATGTTGAATTCTTTGTTAAAAATTAGTTTTAGTCATAGGGATATGTAACAATCTATGTATGAAAGAGTTAAAAACTGCCATTTTGTGAGGATACGGGTGGGATGAGCTATTGTGTATGACTGTGTCAGTATGTGACGTTTGTGAAAAATAGAGAAATCGTGTTTATTGTTCACTTTTGATATAGGTATGTCTAAGAAATTTATAGAGTTATTGGTTTCTAATTCTATGGTAAATTTAATAAATATATGAGTTATTTAGTTAATGACTTCGATTAATTGAACTGATTCAAAAACCCCGTTTTCTAAATTCATTGTTATATGATGATTCAAAATCGCAGATTTCTAAATTTATTGTTATATTCTTTTATATATTCACATTATTCCCTTGCGTTTGATCAATTCATTTTTTTCCTTCGTTAATTAATCTTTCTACGTGAATTTATTACATACGGCTCTACCACGTTAGGTCATGTACCTTGTTGGTAGTGGCGAACAGCATATATTATTTGAATAGAGAATTTATTTTTCAGAACTTAAAATTGCAACAATTATTGCAACAATATGAATATTAACTTGTTTATTAAGTCATCGTCATAACCATGAACTCTAGCTAGATTCCTAATACGATTCCTTTCATTATTGAATTTTACTTCATTCAAAGGAAAAGTGACCTAACGATGTAATGCAGCTAAATTATGTTGTTTGCAATGAATCATGAGGTATATATCAATCTGTTACTGTGTCTTTTCTATAGGTATCAAATTATTTTTAATAATTAAAATATCCAGAACTAAATATTTTGTTTTGTTAATGAATTCTAAAGAATTTTTCATTGAAAAAGTATTTAATGGTAAATTCTCAAATTCTTTTGATAACCATTTTAATATAAAATATGTGGTTGATCCGACCGCCGATACAATGGGTCGCATTGCTTTTCCAGGTTTGTGAATTTTGGGTAAGCAATTCAACTTTGGTATGGTCGCATTACTCATATTTAATTTTATATTTTAGCGAATCGGAGTTAAAGTTCTCACATTTCTTCAAAGAATTTTTAACTTCTGTTATTATTCTCCCCAGATTCGACAAGATTATCTACACGTTCTAAGTATTCTTTCTTAGGTAATGAGAGACAATTTGTCAAAACTTCCACTTTTTATTACAAAATTGCATGACGCGTTTCGTTACATGGTAACTTCTTCTGACGCTTTTTTGGCAACTAACAAACATTTAGGTTTTATTCCACCTTATTATCTACTTTTACAATTAGTCTGAAAATAGTTAATTACGGTATTCTTGGAATTTATACTGAACTTTATAAGGTATACAAATTTGATAATGGGGATTTCCCATCGGTCATATTTATTTTTGTTTGTTCATTTAGAATGGAGGCTATTTTTCACACGGTTTACCTCTAGGCATTCCAAAAGGTTTAACTTTTTTCCTTGTTTTCTATATATAATATTTCAAACTGGTCATTAAATTGATGGTAATTGTAGGCCATTTTTGTTTAGTAAAGAACGAAACTCTTTCTGCAACGTTTAATTTTGGTAAATTAATCTTAATAATTAACAAAATTAAACACTAATATGTTTCACAATTTCCACTGTATTATTTTTTTCCGTTACAATTGTTTCAACACGACAATGTCTTCATCAGACGGAAGATTTCTATACGTGATAAATTGACATTATTTCTTTATATATGTATTTGTGTCTACCGATTTACTCTAATTGAGGTGGATTTCATTTAAATTATACACATTTAGACTTATCTATTTACTAAAATTCCAGGTACATTTAATTGAGTTATTTCTGAAAGTAAAATAAGGTCCCTAATACTGGGGAGTTATCGTTTTTGTTGGTGATCCATGACTGTAGTTGTAGTTAAACACACAATTGACATCCATTTGGTAAAAAATAATAGACATTAATCCAAAGACAATGCACTGGCCCCACTTACTCGAGGATGCAGGTTAAAAGATACTATACCTAATCGAGGTAAGAAGTAAACTATTTCGTTTTAATGTTATCGTCTTCTACATACGGTCACTCTGGGTCTGGCAAACCCGCTGTTTTTACCATATATGGCTTAACAGCATAATAATATCAATTATTATACTAAACTTTCTATCAATGAAACGATGATCAGTTACATTTAGACATAATAATAAATAAGTTTTTTCTTTTGCAGCTCTTTGAATTTTCCGCAAGCAAATTGCCTCGATTTGTCCTCCTCTTACATATCTACCTATGCTTCATTTGATCCAATATATCTACATCACAGTTTGTACTGTCATATAAAGCGCTGTGGTTTTAATTAAATAAAATAATAAAACAATTGAAAATCCCGATTTTGAAAATGATGAAAATATATGAGTTATTTAGTTAATGACTTCGATTAATTGAACTGATTCAAAATCACAGATTTCTAAATTCATTGTTATATTCTTTTATATATTCACATTATTCCCTTGCGTTTGATCAATTCATTTTTTTTTCCTTCGATAATTAATCTTTCTACGTGAATTTATTACATACTGCTCTACCACGTTAGGTCATGTACCTTGTTGGTAGTGGCGAACAGCATATATTATGCTGAATTGAGAATTTATTTTTCATTGCAATAGCAAGAATTATTGCAACAATATTAATATTAACTTGTTTATTAAGTCATCGTCATAACCATGAACTCTAGCTAGATTCGTAATACGATTCCTTTCATTATTGAATCTTACTTCATTCAAAGAAAAAGTGAACTGAAAAATGTAATGCAGCTAAATTATATTGTTTGCAATGAATCATGAGGTATACAGGGTCCATTATAAAAGTAATGCGCATTTTCTGGGAAAAATAGATTTATTGATCGTACCGGTACAAATGATTAAAATTCTTCAAAACACTCTCCTCTAGCATCAATACACTTGCGGACACGTGTCTGCCATGTCTGGAAGGCACCCTGAAACTCCTCGACGGGAATGTTTCTTAGAAACGTTGTAACATGCTTTTGGATGTTTTCCACGGACTCCCAGTGCTTTCCTTTCAGCTCTCTCTTCAGTCGGGGAAACAAAAAAAAGTTGCGCGGAGCCAAGTCGGGACTGTAAGGGGGCTGGAAGTGTTGCTCCGGGCCAGGAAATTGGTAACGATGAAGGCCGTGTGGTTGGGGGCATTGTCATGGCGGAGCCTGACCGTGTCTTTGTTGTCAGCCCTCACGCGCGCGACCCGGCGTTTCAATCTCTTGAACACCTGCAGGTAAAAAGCTGGGTTGACAGTTTCTCCCTGCGCGTGTCTCGACTAGTACAAGCTAGCGGGACAATATTATTTCTTCACTTATTTCAATTGTTTATGTATATTCCAGGTATCTTAAGCTATTTTAAGAAAAAAAAAGTTGAAAAATGTGTACTGTATGTGTATTAATCGAAATATGTACCTGCAGGACGGAAGTGGTTTACTAAGGTGTCTCATTTGTTCACTATTGTCGCTAATTGTTCTTTAATTAGCTACATACGTCTACCTACTCATTATGTGTGAAAAGCACAATCATGTTTGTTTACAAAGAAATTTGTAGGAAAAAAATAAAAATCATAATGATAGTACCCCCATTTATTAATTTACAAAATATTATTTCTTTTAAAATAAATTAGTACAATAACAGTATCTATATATCAATTATTTACAATAACAAGGTGTATAAGTAAAAGAAATATAATATTAAATAACTTATATACTAAGGCATGAATTATAAGCCACTACAACACACAATAAAATAAGAATAATAATTACAATAAAAAAATCCTTAAACCTACTAATCACCATCAGATGAGTCGTCATCACCGCTCTCCCATTTAGTAGAATATTCAGAGAGTAAATAATCCTCCTCATTTAATTCGTGATGATGACTTACTGATGGTGTTTCGGATGGCAATGAAGGTGGGATAATCAACTGCAGAACCTCCGATGGCAAAGAAGTAAATTTTCTTCGCGGTAATTCTCTATACGAGTTGATAACAGGATCAGACGTAATTAAAAGCATTCTCAAAAGATCTGTATTTGTGGCAATATGTGACCGCTTCCTGGTGTGCCGTTCACGGAATCTACGACAGTCTTTATTTCTTGCCTCCTGGGCTTCTTCGGAGAGTTGTCCAGTGGGAAGAAGAAAAGACTTTATAACTTCCGCGCTGTGTACAAGAATTTTATGCACAGTAACGGGCATGCAATACCACGAATACAGATCAAAGTATAATTTTCTAGTATCAACACAAAACTTTTCGAATTCTATATAATTTATGTCATATCCCGATGACAAAGTTCTTAAAATTACATGAAATCTACGAATAAGGTTTACGTCTAATCCTGTAATTTCGCTGCTCAATTCAGCTTTGGAAAAAAATCTACGTGCTGTGTTTCCATCGTTTGTGTTACCATACCCAGGTATTGGTTTATCTACAATGAGACCCATACGATCTTTAAACACTTTTTGTATCTCTTGTGAGCGTTGCTTCACAATAGCTTTGTCGTTATCTCCCCTGACTTGCCACTTTTTTATTTCTAAACGATAGCTGATGTGAAGCAAACATTCAAACGTGCGGATCCATGCATGTAAAGTAGATAAACCAAATGCAAGGCGTTCTTCGTTGCTGGGATATTTCTTTGACTCCTCGTTCATAGTAGACGGGGGTGGCACCGCAAATATAACACTTTTGTGTTGAACTTGTGTCTGTTAAGGCATTGCACACTTTGCCATCAGTCATTTTCAACAACGAATCGTGTTTAACAGAGATTTGAGATCCAGCAACGTTACATAATGTTGGAAGAAGCTGACTTACTTCATCTAAAATTTTAGAAGTTTCTTCTTTCTTAAACTCTTTTGTCTCCTTGGCAAAAATAAACTTAATAGGACGGCAATATAAAGTAGAGGAAGGTCTTGGATTTTGCCAGATCACAGCTTCGCCATCAAGCAGTCTCAAAGGGACAAATGAGTATACGAACAAAAATTCGTCTGTAGCGTTAGTGTTCTCAAATTTCTGCTTATACGAGCTATGCCCCGAACTCTCATCACAGCCCCATTTGCTTACCAACGTATAATATGAACGAGGTAACACACTTCTAATGACTTCCGTCTGAGCTTTAACTAATCGTTCAGCCGTTTTATCCAAAATCGTGTGAAGTTTAATTTCAGCTCGAGATTCAGTCACAGAAATATATTCGTCAGAAGGACAACAAGAAGCTTTGGACTTACCTAAACTATAAGACGATGGATTCACTTGATGTCCCGCTTTCATTGACCATTTTCTTGTTTGTTTATATGAGTGAGAAGTCGATTTCGAGTCCACATAATAAGCTAAAGCTTCATCTGGTGTTAACTGCCGACTTTGTTCAGAACACTTATTTTTTTCTCTAGTTTCACTGACCGCGACGTTATGGTACTGTTTAGAAACACTTCAATGTCCTTCTTTTCGAGTAGCTAACTCAGCTGCTGTAATAAGCTCACTTGCACTTCGCGATTCCAAAAGATCTTCTACTCTCCGTCTCTTCGTTTTCGTTGATGATTTTCTGGGTCGCCCTACGGAAAGAGCCGCTGATGATGTTGAAGTGCACGGCTGGTTAACACACATCTTTATTTCGATTCCGGATCCCTCTAACCAATCTTTATGTTTGATTAGAAACATTTCTTTGTTACACTTTAAAGAAGTCCACTTTTGATTGAATTTTGCTGAAAGGCTTGATATTTTCATTTTGAGTCGTTTTAGAGAATCGTCAGAAACATCAGACATATTGAATTTTTCACTTATATAATAAAAAATGCCACTGTTTCGTTCAGTTTTGTCATGTTTTAGTCATTCTTCAAAAAACTCCATTTTCGTCATAGTCACGACTCGTTCTGAAAAAAATAAAATAATTTTACTTTCGGGCCTTTTCGGGGTCTATAATATATATGAATCTGTGCCTGAATATTGTAGGTATTACATATAGAAAAATCTAGGTGGATATATGTGGATAAAAAAAGTTGCTACTTTTAAAGTTTACAATTAATGTAAAATTTGCTGGATTTATCTATACATTTACAAATTGATATTACACCAAAAGTATACATATTTTTTATAAAAAATATAAGTCATAATAGAGTACATACCTTCAACAGAATATTCCATCACAAAAAACTCGTTTCACTTTGCTACCAATTTTAAAATATGTTATCACAAGTGTGCATAAAATGCAACTGATTTGCAAATGAAAATGACCTCTCTTATAAGGGTTACTTTGACCCCCTGATAAGATACCTTTATGAGGTGATAAACAAATTAATTCTTGGAATTCGTTAAATGGGGGGGGGGGGGGGGTTGTTTACAAGTCGTTATCAGTGGTTCCTGGAAATTACGTCATGAATATTGTCCCGCTAGCATGTTTTTGTCGAATCACTGTGCTGCGGTACAAACTAAAAACGGACGATTCCTTGGACGTCAAAAAAGACAATGAGCATCGTTTTGATGCGAGACTTGCTCATTCGCGCTTTCTTGGGGCGGGGGGATGATTTTGTGTGCCACTCGCTGCTCTGCCTTTTCGATTCTGGGTCGTCGAACATCCAAGATTCGTCTCCGGTTACGGCAGAGTTAAGAAAGTCTGGCTCATTTTGAATCAAATCCAACAATTCTTGACAGCGCGAAACTCGAAGTTCTTTCTGGTCTTCCGTCAACACTTTCGGCACAAGCTTCGCGCAGACCTTGCGCTTTTGCAGATCCTCGGTCACTATCCCATGTACCGCAAATGTGGACATGTTTAGGGTGTCAGCGATTTGCTGGATGTTCAATCGACGGTCGGAACGCAAAACTTCGCGCACACGATTCACGTTTTCGTCGGTTCTAGCCGTTGTTGGGCGTCCAGAACGGGGTTCGTTGTGTGTCATCTCCCGGACTGTGACCTTGAAATGCAGTCGTCCTTGAAGGCCTCTTGAAGCATCTGGAATGTTTCGGTTGCATTCTTTCCAAGCCGCACACAAAACTTGATTGCGTATCGCTATTCAAGCGAACGCTCCATCACGCCGTGTTACAAAGTCGAAAAACACACTTCACGCGGAGGCAAGTCTTTCCACTCAGACTGCTCGGAGCAAACTGGCGACCGGCTGCATTGGAAGGGCAGACCCCCCACCACATTTGCCTACCATTTTTGCCCTGCTGGATAATCACATCACAATAAAATCATGCGCATTACTTTCATAATGGACCATGTATATCAATCTGTTACTGTGTCTTTTCTATAGGTATCAAATTAATTTTAATAATTAAAATATCCAGAAATGGTAATTGTCCTCTATTCTGAATTTCGTAAGTAAATTCAATGGAATCATATCGGCTATTTAATTTGGAAACAAAATCATTTATATTTGCTTTTTTGGTATCAAAAATCACTCTTGGAAAACGCTCAAATTCTTGACTGGCTTCGGTTTCAAATTTACTCATGAATAAATTGGCTATGAAAGGTACTTTTTATTAAGCTATTACCCATAGCTGTTTCTTCTTTCTTCATGAAATTGAATGTTATATTGAAAGTAACTTTGTTCCATACAAAGTTTAGATAATGTTACGTATTTATGAATAATTTCGTCCTCCCAGTCATTCGTCCTAAGTAATTCCTAAAAATATTGCAGAGTTGGAAAAATTTGGAAACAAAGAACTGACATCAAAAGAAATTCAAATTTTACCTTCATTGGGAACTAAATATTTTGTTTTGTTAATGAATTCTAAAGAGATTTTTCAGATTTGTGAATTTTGGGTGAGCAATACAACTTTGGTATGGTCGCATTACTCATATTTAATTTATATTTTAGCGAATCAGAGATAAGATCTCACATTTCTTCAAAGAATTTTTAACTTCTGTTATCATTCTTCCTAGATTCGATAAGATTATCTACACGTTCAAAGTATTGTTTCTTAGGTAATGAGAAACAATTTGTCAAAACTTCCACATTTTATTACAAAATTGCATGACGCGTTTCGTTACATGGTAACTTCTTCTGATGCTTTTTGCAACTAACAAACGTTTAGATTTTATTTCACCTTATTATCTACTTTTACAATTAGTCTGAAAATAGGTAATTAGGGTATTCTTGGAATTCATACTGACCTTTATAAGGTATATAAATTTAATAATGGGGATTTGCCATCCGTCATATTTATTTTTGTTTGTTCATTTAGAATGGAACCGGTTTTTCAAACGGTTTACCTCTAGGCATCCAAAAGGTTTAACTTTTTTTCCTTGTTTTCTATATGTAATATTTCAAACTGGTCATTAAATTGATAGTAATTGTGGGCCAGTTTTGTTTAGCAAAGAACGAAACTCTTTCTGCAACGTTTAATTTTGGTAAATTAATCTTAATAATTAACAAAATTAAACACTAATATGTCTTGACTTTGAATATACAGCTAACATGACATCGCCGAGTGTTGCTAAGCTTTTATTGATGTTTTTTGTTTCGGTCAGTCTTTCTCCTTGTAATTATTTTGCGTTTTCCGATCCAGCCAGATCCATAAGATTTATCGTCCCATTGTACTTTATTTTTTGGACTTTCTTGATGCCTTTTAAATATATTTACTTCTAAATATGCTTTTTAAATATATAACACAGGGGAACAGCTGTTTTGGTGTCGACGTTTTTTGAGCTGATTCTATATCAATTTGATGTCCTGAATTCAAATAACGTATTCATTTGTACCTAGGAGCTCAAATTTTTAAGATATACAGTTTTAGAGAACTATAAGTTACATTATTGTAACTCAAATCCGTAAGTGTAGTAAACAAAAGTAGATACGAAATTTTTATTTTAGTTATACAAAATACAATATTATGTCGTACTTACAAACAAAAAAAAAAAAACATTGAAGAAATGAAATAGTCACTCAACACTTGGAAAGCTTCTTTTCCGCGACATTCTTGAATGTTTTTTTAAACAGTCCTTTTTTAAACTCCAGCAGTAATCTGCCATCATGTGCATGTCCCATCTTCCTTGGTAGCGGTCCTCCATAACTTTAATATCTTGGTGAAATCTTTCACCTTGTTCCTCACTCATGTCTCCTAAATTTTCTGGAAAACGGTCTAAGTGGCTGTGTAAATAGTGTATTTTAATACTCATATTGCACCCTAAGGATTTGAAACTATTAAGCATCTTGTTAACCATTTCAACATAGTTTTGAGCTTCATGTTTGCCTAGAAAATTTCTACAACTGCAACAAATGATGTCCAAGCTTTGCTTTGAGTTTTTTCTGTGCTCAACTGATGCATTTTTACCCCTATATATGCAAAACAAGACCCATTCTTATCAAGAGCCTTTACAAATTGCTTCATTAAGCCCAACTTTATATGTAACGAAGGAAGTATGATTTTTTCTCTTTCAACCAAAGCGTCGTTAATGACATTCTTTTCCCCAACGTCCATGTTTTCTCTCTGAGGCCAATCTTTTCTAACCCAGTGGTGTGTTTTGTCCCTACTATCCCAGAGGCACAAGAAACACGGATATTTCGTGTAACCACTTTGCTGCCCAAGAAGAAAGTTTACCATTTTTAAGTCTACACAAATCATCCATTGATGTTCGTAATACTTTATCTTCTGCAAGACCAAAGCTATGGTATTATATTCTTCTTTCAGTTTCGTTGAGTGAGCTAGTGGTATTGAACCATATTTATTCCCATTATGTAGAAGGACACCTTTTAAACTTCGCTTTGAACTGTCAATAAATAGGCGCCAATCATCTGGAATATATTCAGAAAGTCCCATTTCTTTCATGAGTCGCCTAATTTCGTGACAAAATACAAGATTGTCTTCTTGAGAAAAGAATGGTAGCAGATCTTTTTCTCTTGTACGGTAAAAGGTAATTTTGGTTCCTTGTTCCAGTAAATTTTTGTCGTTCAACCTAGAAGCCAGTACTTCAGAAGCTTTTTTTCGATAAATTGAGATCCCTGGTGAGATCATTTAATTCATTTTGATTGAAGCGTTGAGGAACTGATGACGTCCCCTCATAGTCACTGTTAGTTTCATTAGCATCAGAACTTTTATTAGCATCAGAAGAGCGATCAGAGGGAAAATATTCGTCATCAGAGATATGTGGTAGCTGATGAAATGTTGGAATCGGTATTTCATCTGAGTGCGGGATAGGGCGTATTGCCGAGTCTAAATTGGGATAAGTCCACTTACTGCGGTTATTTCGATTGATTCCATTAGTATTTACTAAACAGAAATAACAATCATTGAAGTGGTTTTTTTTGGTTCTCTCCAAACCATTGGTACGCCGAATTTTAGACATTTTCTTTTCCCGGTAGTCCACTGCCGTAAATACTCTGTACAAGTTTTACATACGAGATGCGGGGCCCACGTTTTGTCCTGATCACAAAGCTTAACTCCAAAGTATCCAAGATACGCTCGCTTTACAAAGTCAGTAATAGTTTGTCTGTTTTGTTGAAACATGTATTCTCCGCATATATAGCAAACACATCAGGTTGATTTACACAACTTCTTCTTGAACTGGAACCTGAACTCATTTTAATTCTGTTCAATAACACAAAAACACTCTTTTCTTAACATAAAAAATAACACGCCGAATTCGATCTACTCTCATTAGTAAGAACGCACAAACTGACGAGACTTACCCGAGTTAGGTGATTAAAAGGGTCAGTTCAGGTACCTGATAGGCAATGGTTCCACTATTTATAGATTTACCTGGAATTTACTCAATTACAGACCGACACAAATAAAACCATTGTACCTACATTAATGAATATATAATAATTTTAGAACTCTCATAAATGAATATACTGAATAAAAACCACATTGGTAGATAAGTTGATGTATCTAAAAAAGTAGAGCTGATAGAGAAAAACGGATTGCATGTATAGATTTAGCGTCCCAAATATAGTTAAAATCAGCTCTAAAATCCCAGGCACCAAAACAAAAAATATTTTTTTGTTGCCCTGTGTTATCTACACGTTCAAAGTATTCTTTCTTAGGTAATGAGAAACAATTTGTCAAAACTTCCACTTTTTATTACAAAATTGCATGACGCGTTTCGTCACATGGTAACTTCTTCTGATGCTTTTTGCAACTAACAAACGTTTAGATTTTATTTCACCTTATTATCTACTTTTACAATTAGTCTGAAAATAGGTAATTAGGGTATTCTTGGAATTCATACTGACCTTTATAAGGTCTATAAATTTAATAATGGGGATTTCCCATCCGTCATATTTATTTTTGTTTGTTCATTTAGAATGGAACCTGTTTTTTAAAGCTTTATATCTAGGCAGTCCAAAAGGTTTAACTATTTTCCCCTGTTTTCTGCATGTAATATTTCAAACTGGTCATTAAATTGATGGTAATTGTGGGCCAGTTTTGTTTAGCAAAGAACGAAACTCTTTCTGCAACGTTTAATTTTGGTAAATTAATCTTAATAATTAACAAAATTAAACACTAATATGTCTTGACTTTGAATACACGGCTAACATGACATCGCCGAGTGTTGCTAAGCTTTTATTGATGTTTTTTGTTTCGGTCAGTCTTTCTCCGTATAATTATTTTGCGTTTTCCGATCCAGCCAGATCCATAAGATTTATCGTCCCATTGTACTTTATTTTTTGCTCTTTCTTGATGCTTTTTAAATATATTTCCTTCTAAATATGCTTTTTAAATATATAATATTTACACCATATTAACTATATGACATATATTTTACTAGTTCTGCATCTGATTGTTCGTCACATTGTACTTTATTTTTTGCTCTTTATTGATGCCTTCTAAATATATCTCATTTTAAATATATAATGTTTACACCATGTTTAACTATATGACTTATATATTTTACTAGTTCTGCATCTGTTTTTTCGTATAAATTCATGCCTCTATAGTATTTTTAGCGTACATCTAAAATCTTGGGTCCGTTCACTGGTGATGAACTGATGAATGATACTGGGATTCATGTTTCACGTCTTTACTGATGGAATTTAGAAATCAAATTGACAAATATTATAAGCTATATATCAGCTATATATACCACACTTATTTGCAATATTGTATACCTGCTCTTAAATACCCATTAGTTAGAAGAAAGGTTTGGGGGGCAATCTACCTATAAATGAGGCTCATTAAATCTGACCATTTTTACTACTACCTGCGGAGAGGCAATTAACCAACACCCATTCTTTTGATTATGTTCAGTTCTTTTAGATAATTGTCCGTACTTTGATTATATTCCTAGAGTTTTCCTTTGAGAAAAGGTTTTTTTTCAAAGTTAGCCATGAATGCTTCCGCTAGAAGGGGCCTCAGTTGTCGGATATATTTGTGATATTGCTTTTTTCTTGATTTTGCTGCTGAGAATATTTTGAATAATGATTGGGGAGTATCCGTTGTTAACTATTTAATAATGTTAAATTCTTTCTCATAGTCTGTTGCATTCATTGGGATGTTTAGTAATCTCTGAATCATGCGGTGGTAAGGTGCTAGTTTATGTGAATGGGAGTGTAAATAGTTGTTGTGAACGGTCCTGTCTGTGTGCGAGGGTTCATGGAAAACTGAAAATTTATGGAAAGTTTTGTTCCTTTGTGATTGTTAAGTCCAAAAAATTGACATGTTTGCTTCTATTTCAAGTTCTATATTCATATGTATACTAATGATATATTCTAAACAAATTGTGATTTGTCTTTGTGTACCGTTAAAACATACTAAGATATCGTCCACGTATCTGTACCAGTATAAACATTTCTTGAACAACTGTTGTTCCGTTATTTTTTCTTTTCTATATTTTCCATAAATATCTCCGCCAAAAGACAGCTTCCCTTAATGAGTCCCTCTCAGGTAGAAAAATATTCTTGATCAAATTGGATATAGTTTTGATTTGTCCAGACTCTTAAGGCAGTGCTTATTTTAAGGTTAACCTGATTTGTGTAGTTTTTGAATAGTGTGTCGCCGAGTGTTGCTAAACTTTTATTGATGTTTTTTGTTTCGGTATTTCTGTATCTGTTTGTTCGTCACATTGTACTTTATTTTTTGCTCTTTCTTGATGTCTTTTAAATATATTTCCTTCTAAATATGCTTTTTAAATATATAATATTTACACCATGTTTAACTATATGACATATATTTTACTAGTTCTGCATCTGTTTTTTCGTATAAATTCATGCCTCTATAGTATTTTTCGCGTACATCTAAAATCTTGGGTCCGTTCACTGGTGATGAACTGATGAATGATACTGGGATTCATGTTTCACGTCTTTACTGATGGAATTTAGAAATCAAATTGACAAATATTATAAGTTATATATCAGCTATATATACCACACTTATTTGCAATATTGTATACCTGCTCTTAAATACCCATTAGTTAGAAGAAAGGTTTGGGGGGCAATCTACCTATAAATGAGGCTCATTAAATCTGACCATTTTTACTACTACCTGCGGAGAGGCAATTAACCAACACCCATTCTTTTGATTATGTTCAGTTCTTTTAGATAATTGTCCGTACTTTGATTATATTCCTAGAGTTTTCCTTTGAGAAAAGGTTTTTTTCAAAGTTAGCCATGAATGCTTCCGCTAGAAGGGGCCTCAGTTGTCGGATATATTTGTGATATTGCTTTTTTTTTTCTTGATTTTGCTGCTGAGAATATTTTGAATAATGATTGGGGAGTATCCGTTGTTAACTATTTAATAATGTTAAATTCTTTCTCATAGTCTGTTGCATTCATTGGGATGTTTAGTAATCTCTGAATCATGCGGTGGTAAGGTGCTAGTTTATGTGAATGGGAGTGTAAATAGTTGTTGTGAACGGTCCTGTCTGTGTGCGAGGGTTCATGGAAAACTGAAAATTTATGGAAGTTTTGTTCCTTTGTGATTGTTAAGTCCAAAAAATTGACATGTTTGCTTCTATTTCAAGTTCTATATTCATATGTATACTAATGATATATTCTAAAACAAATTGTGATTTGTCTTTGTGTACCGTTAAAACATACTAAGATATCGTCCACGTATCTGTACCAGTATAAACATTTCTTGAACAACTGTTGTTCCGTTATTTTCTTTTCTATATTTTCCATAAATATCTCCGCCAAAAGACAGCTTCCCTTAATGAGTCCCTCTCAGGTAGAAAAATATTCTTGATCAAATTGGATATAGTTTTGATTTGTCCAGACTCTTAAGGCAGTGCTTATTTTAAGGTTAACCTGATTTGTGTAGTTTTTGAATAGTGTGTCGCCGAGTGTTGCTAAACTTTTATTGATGTTTTTTGTTTCGGTATTTCTGTATCTGTTTGTTCGTCACATTGTACTTTATTTTTTGCTCTTTCTTGATGTCTTTTAAATATATTTCCTTCTAAATATGCTTTTTAAATATATAATATTTACACCATGTTTAACTATATGACATATATTTTACTAGTTCTGCATCTGTTTTTTCGTATAAATTCATGCCTCTATAGTATTTTTCGCGTACATCTAAAATCTTGGGTCCGTTCGCTGGTGATGAACTGATGAATGATACTGGGATTCATGTTTCACGTCTTTACTGATGGAATTTAGAAATTAAATTGACAAATATTATAAGCTATATATCAGCTATATATACCACACTTATTTGCAATATTGTATACCTGCTCTTAAATACCCATTAGTTAGAAGAAAGGTTTGGGGGGCAATCTACCTATAAATGAGGCTCATTAAATCTGACCATTTTTTACTACTACCTGCGGAGAGGCAATTAACCAACACCCATTCTTTTGATTATGTTCAGTTCTTTTAGATAATTGTCCGTACTTTGATTATATTTCTATAGTTTTCCTTTGAGAAAAGGTTTTTTTTTCAAAGTTAGCCATGAATGCTTTCGCTAGAAGGGGCCTCAGTTGTCGGATATATTTGTAATATTGCTTTTTTCTTGATTTTGCTGCTGAGAATATTTTGAATAATGATTGGAGAGTATCCGTTGTTAACTATTTAATAATGTTAAATTCTTTCTCACAGTCTGTTGCATTCATTGGGATGTTTAGTAATCTCTGAATCATGCGGTGGTAAGGTGCTAGTTTATGTGAATGGGAGTGTAAATAGTTGCTGTGAACGGTCCTGTCTGTGTGCGAGGGTTCATGGAAAACTGAAAATTTATGGAAGTTTTGTTCCTTTGTGATTGTTAAGTCCAAAAAATTGACATGTTTGCTTCTATTTCAAGTTCTATATTCATATGTATACTAATGATATATTCTAAACAAATTGTGATTTGTCTCTGTGTACCGTTAAAGCATACTAAGATGTTGTCCACGTATCTGTACCAGTATAAACATTTCTTGAACCATTGTTGTTCCTTTATTTTCTTTTCTATATTTTCCATAAATATCTCCGCCAAAAGACGGCTTCCCTTAATGAGTCCCTCTCAGGTAGAAAAATATTCTTGATCAAATTGGATATAGTTTTGATTTGTCCAGACTCTTAAGGCAGTGCTTATTTTAAGGTTAACCTGATTTGTGTAGTTTTTGAATAGTGTGTCGCCGAGTGTTGCTAAGCTTTTATTGATGTTTTTTGTTTCGGTATTTCTGTATCTGCTTGTTCGTCACATTGTACTTTATTTTTTGCTCTTTCTTGATGTCTTTTAAATATATTTCCTTCTAAATATGCTTTTTAAATATATAATATTTACACCATGTTTAACTATATGACATATATTTTACTAGTTCTGCATCTGTTTTTTCGAATAAATTCATGCCTCTATAGTATTTTTCGCGTACATCTAAAATCTTGGGTCCGTTCAGTGGTGATGAACTGATGAATGATAGTGGGATTCATGTTTCACGTCTTTACTGATGGAATTTAGAAATCAAATTGACAAATATTATAAGCTATATATCAGCTATATATACCACAGTTATTTGCAATATTGTATACCTGCTCTTACATACCCATTAGTTAGAAGAAAGGTTTGGGGGGCAATCTACCTATAAATGAGGCTCATTAAATCTGACCATTTTTTACTACTACTTGTGGAGAGGCAATTAACCAACACCCATTCTTTTGATTATGTTCAGTTCTTTTAGATAATTGTCCGTACTTTGATTATATTCCTATAGTTTTCCTTTGAGAAAAGGTTTTTTTTTCAAAGTTAGCCATGAATGCTTCCGCTAGAAGGGGCCTCAGTTGTCGGATATATTTGTGATATTGCTTTTTTCTTGATTTTGCTGGTGAGAATATTTTGAATAATGATTGGGGGGTATCCGTTGTTAACTATTTAATAATGTTAAATTCTTTCTCACAGTCTGTTGCATTCATTGGGATGTTTAGTAATCTCTGAATCATGCGGTGGTAAGGTGCTAGTTTATGTGAATGGGAGTGTAAGTAGTTGTTGTGAATGGTCCTGTCTGTGTGCGAAGGTTCATGGAAAACTGAAAATTTATGGAAGTTTTGTTCCCTTGTGATTATTAAGTCCAAAAAATTGACATGTTTGCTTCTATTTCAAGTTCTATATTCATATGTATACTAATGATATATTCTAAACAAATTGTGATTTTTCTTTGTGTACCGTTAAAACATACTAAGATATCGTCCACGTATCTGTACCAGTATAAACATTTCTTGAACAACTGTTGTTCCGTTATTTTCTTTTCTATATTTTCCATAAATATCTCCGCCAAAAGACGACTTTCTTTAATGAGTCCCTCTCAGGTAAAAAAATATTCTTGATCAAATTGGATATAGTTTTGATTTGTCCAGACTCTTAAGGCAGTGCTTATTTTAAGGTTAACCGGATTTGTGTAGTTTTTGAATAGTGTGTCTTTGCTTCCGTAGAGGTACACAATTTTGCGTTGTTAGGTATTTGTATGTTTTTAATTTTATTGATTAGTTGGAAAGAGTTTTTTTTATGCTAAAAGGCGATTTGAACTTTGTTTTTTCCAGCACAATATCAATCATGTTTATAAATTTTCTATTCGTAATTTTAAAAAAGGATCACTATTTCCATTTTTTTTTTTAAATTTTATTTAATTTAATAGTAACAGTATTAAATAATATATAAATAAAGAGTAAGTTTTTATCCGAATCGAAGGGTGGCTAAGAAATATTTAAAAGGGTTATGATCCGAATAAATAGCAAAACCTATTTATCTGACAAAACTGCCTGTTACAAATACAGACAACTAGCATCTAATAAACCAAAAAGTGTTGTTCTAACTTTATAGGAACATTTGGATAATTTCCTCATAAAATTGGAAATCGCGATTTTGAAAATGATGAAAATATATGAGTTACTTAGTTAATAACTCCGATTAATTGAACTGATTCAAAACCGCAGTTTTCTAAATTCATTATTATATTCTGTTCTATATTCACAATATTCCCTTGCATCTTCGGCATTGTACCTCTCGAGAAAAGTCAAAACATTTATTAAACGACTGGTTTTATGCACCTCGGTCAGCATTTTTCATACCCAGTGTGAGCACAACTTCCGATAGTTTAAGCGTTCTGTCACATTTTCATAGAGCGCACTTCTTAAAACCTATTAAATAATCATGAAATCGTAAAGTGTCAGTTTTCTGGACCTTTGGCATCATTTTTCCACGCTAGATCATCATTAATGATGGACGGTCTCCCACTTCGTCCCCCATCGTTCACGTTTGTACGGCGATCTTCAAATGCTTCAACCAATGTTCTTACCATTCTATCCCTCATAGCGTGTCCGCCATGTACTTTACTAATCCGCCGATGAATTTTGGCCGTTTTTTACGTCTGTTGCATTTAGGAAACAAATTATAGTGCGTATTTCTCAATTCACGGGATTTTCAATGGTCTTAGGATTTTGAACACGCAGAAACAAACGCAAACTAGGACCAATGCTTTCGTAATGGTGCTTGTACTTCTTATTTTTCCTTTACTTTCTACGAACTTCTTCAAATTCTACTTCCATTTCCTCTTCTACTAAGACAGACTGAATTTCTCAGTCATCAGCGGACTATTTATTTAGTTCCTTGATTTGCCAAGCTCCTTTACTTCGGAAATCAGCAAATCGATTTTCTTGGTGATCCATGTTTGTAGTTGTAGTTAAACACAATAGCCAATTAAAATCCACTTAGTAAAGAACAACTGACATTAATCCAAAGACAATGCACTGGCCCCACTTACTCGAGCATGCAGGTTAAAAGATACCGTACCGAATCAAGGTAAGAAGTAAGCTATTTCTTTTTAATGTTGTCCTCTTCTACATACGGTCACTCTGGGTCTGTCAAACCCGCTGTTTTTACTATATATGCCTTAACAGTATAATAATATCAGTTATTATACTAAACTTTCTATCAATAAATGATGATCAGTTATATTTAGACATAATAATAAACGAGTTTTTTCTTTTGCAGCGCTTTGAATTTTCCGCAAGCAAATTGCCTCGATTTGTCCTCCTCTTACATATCTACCTATGATTCATTTGATGCAATATATCTACATCATATTTCGTACTGTCATATAAAACGCTGTAATTTTAATTAAATAAAATAATAAAAAAATTAAAAATCCCGATTTTGAAAATGATGAAAATATATGTTATTTAGTTAATAACTTCGATTAATTGAACTGATTCAAATTCGCAGATTTCTAAATTCATTGTTATATTCTTTTATATATTCGCGTTATTCCCTTGCGTTTGATCAATTCATTTTTTTTCTTTCGTTAATTAATCTTTCTACGTGAATTTATTACATACGACTCTACCATGTTAGGTCATGTACCTTGTTGGTAGTGGCGAGCAGCATATATTATTTGAATTGAGAATTTATTTTTCAGAAATTAAAATTGCAACAATATGCAATGATATGATTAACTTGTTTATTAACTCATCGTCATAACCATGAACTCTAGCTAGATTCCTAATACGATTCTTTTCATTATTGACTCTTACTTCATTCAAAGGACGATGAACTAAAAAATTTAATGCGGCTAAATTATGTTGTTTGCAATAAATTATGAGGTATCAAATTATTTTTAATAATTCAAATATCCAGAAATGGTAATTGTCCTCTATTCTGAATTTCGTAAGTAAATTCAATGGAATCATATCGGCTATTTTATTTGGAAACAAAATCATTTATATTTGCTTTTTTGGTTTCAAAAATCACTCTTGAAAAACGCTCAAAATCTTGACTAGCTTCGATTTAAAATTTACTCATGAATAAGTTGGCTATGAAAGGTACTCGTAATAAGCTATTACCCATAGCTGCTCCTTCTTTCTTCATAAAATTGACTGTTATATTGAAAGTAACTTTGTTCCATACAAAGTTTAGATAATGTTACGTATTCATGAATAATTTCGTCCTCCAAGTCATTCGTCCTAAGTAATTCCTAAAAATATTGCAAAGTTTGGCACATTTGGAAACAGAGAACTAATATCAAAAGGAATTAAAATTTTGCCTTCATTGAGAACTAAATCTTTTGTTTTGTTAATGAATTCTAAAGACTTTTTTATTGAAAAGTATTTAATGGTAAATTCCCAAATTCTTTTGATAACCGTTTTAATATCAAAATATGTGGTTGATCCGGCCGCTGATACAATGGGTCGCATTGTTTTTTTGTGAATTTTGGGCGAGCAATACAACTTTGGTATGGTCGCATTATTCATATTTGATTTATAATTTCGCGAATCGGAGATAAAATTCTCACATTTCTTCAAAGAATTTTTAACTTCTGTTATTATTCTCCCCAGATTGGATAAGATTATCTACACGTTAAAAGTATTCTTTCTTAGGTAATAAGAGACAATTTGTCAAAACTTCCACTTTTTATTACAAAATTGCATGACGCGTTTCGTTACATGGTAACTTCTTCTGATGCTTTTTGCAACTAACAAACGTTTAGGTTTTATTCCACCTTATTATCTACTTTTACAATTAGTACATGGTCAAATACGTTATTCTTGGCGTTCATACTAACCTTTATAAGGTATATAAATTTAATAATGGGGATTTCCCATCCGTCATATTTATTTTTGTTTGTTCATTTAGAATGGAACCTGTTTTTCAAAGCTTTATATCTAGGCAGTCCAAAAGGTTGTTTTCTGCATGTAATATTTCAAACTGGTCATTAAATTGATGGTAACTGTGGGCCATTTTTGTTTAGCAAAGAACGAAACTCTTTCTGCAAAATTAAACACTGATATGTTTCACAATTTCCACTGTATTATTTTTTCAGTTACAATTGTTTCAACACGACAATGTCTTCATCAGACGGAAGATTTCTGAACTGGTGATAAATTGACATTACTTCTTTATATATGTATTTGTGTCTACCGATTTACTCTAATGGAGGTGTATTTAATTTAAATTATAAACATTTAGACTTATCTATTTACTAAAATTCCAGGTACATTTAATTGAGTTATTTCTGAATATAAAATAAGGTCTCCAATACTGGGGAGTTATCGTTTTTGTTGGTGATCCATGTTTGTAGTTGTAGTTAAACACAATAGCAAATTGAAATCCATTTAGTAAGAAATAATAGACATTAATTCAAAGACAATGCACTGGCCCCACTTACTCGAGGATGCATGTTAAAAGATACTGTACCTAATCGAGGTAAGCAGTAAACTATTTCTTTTTAATGTTATCCTCTTCTACATACAGTCACTCTGGGTTTGGTAAACCCGCTGTTGTTACCATATATGGCTTAACAGCATAATAATATCAATTATTATACTAAACTTTCTCTCAATGAAACATAATAATAAATGAGCTCTTTCTTTTGCAGCTCTTTGAATTTTCCGCAAGCAATTTGCCTCGATTTGTCCTCCTCTTACATATCTACCTATGCTTCATTTGATCCAATATATCTACCTCACATTTTGTACTGTCATATAAAGCGCTGTAATTTTAATTAAGCAAAATAATAAAAAAATTGAAAATCCCGATTATGAAAATGATGAAAATATATGAGTTATTTAGTTAATAACTTTGAATAATTGAACTGATTCAAAATCGCAGATTTCTAAATTTATTGTTATATTCTTTTATATATTCACATTATTCCCTTGCGTTTGATCAATTCATTTTTTTCCTTCGTTAATTAATCTTTCTACGTGAATTTATTACATACGGCTCTACCATGTTAGGTCATGTACCTTGTTGGTAGTGGCGAACAGCATATATTATTTGAATTGAGAATTTGTTTTTCATAAATTAAAATAGCAACAATTATTGCAACAATATGAATATTACCTTGTTTATTAAGTCATCGTCATAACCATGAACTCTAGCTAGATTCGTAATACGATTCCTTTCATTATTGAATCTTACTTCATTGAAAGGAAAAGTGATCTAACGATGAACTAAAAAATGTAATGCAGCTAAATTATTATATTGTTTGCAATGAATCATGAGGTATACAGGGTCCATTATAAAAGTAATGCGCATTTTCTGGGAAAAATAGATTTATTGATTGTACTGGTACAAATGCTTAAAATTCTTCAAAACACTCTCCCATAGCATCAATACACTTGCGGAGACGTGTCTGCCATGCCTGGAAGGCACCCTGAAACTCCTCGACTGGAATGTCTCATAGAAACGTTGTAACATGCTTTTGGATGTTTTCCATGGACTCCCAATGCTTTCCTTTCAGCTCTCTCTTCAGTCGGGGAAGCAAAAAAAAGTTGCGCGGAGCCAAGTCGGGACTGTAAGGGGGCTGGGGGTGTTGCTCCGGACCAAGAAATTGGTAACGATGAAGGCCGTGTGGTTGGGGGCATTGTCATGGTGGAGCCTGACCGTGTCTTTGTTGTCAGCCCCCACGCGCGCGACCCGGCGTTTCAATCTCTTGAGCACCTGCAGGTAAAAAGCTGAGTTGACAGTTTCTCCCTGCGCGTGTCTCGACTAGTACAAGCTAGCGGGACAATATTATTTCTTCACTTATTTCAATTGTTTATGTATATTCCAGGTATCTTAAGCTAATTTAAGAAAAAAAAAGTTGAAAAATGTGTACTGTATGTGTATTAATCGAAATATGTACCTGCAAGACGGAAGTGGTTTACTAATGTGTCTCATTTGTTCACTATTGTCGCTAATTGTTCTTTAATCAGCTACATACGTCTACCTACTCATTATGTGTGAAAAGCACAATCATGTTTGTTTACAAAGAAATTTGTAGGAAAAAAATAAAAAATCATAATGATAGTACCCACATTTATTAATTTACAAAATATTATTTCTTTTAAAATAAATTAGTACAATAACAGTATCTATATATCAATTATTTACAATAACAAGGTGTATAAGTAAAAGAAATATAATATTAAATAACTTATATACTAAGGCATGAATTATAAGCAACTAAACACACAATAAAATAAGAATAATAATTACAATAAAAAAATACTTAAACCTACTAATCACCATCAGATGAGTCGTCATCACCGCTCTCCCATTCAGTAGAATATTCAGAGAGTAAATAATCCTCCTCATTTAATTCGTGATGATGACTTACTGATGGTGTTTCGGATGGCAATGAAGGTGGGATAATCAACTGCAGAACCTCCGATGGCAAAGAAGTAAATTTTCTTCGCGGTAATTCTCTATACGAGTTGATAACAGGATCAGACGTAATTAAAAGCATTCGCAAAAGATCTGTATTTGTGGCAATACGTGACCGCTTCCTGGTGTGTCGTTCACGGAATCTACGACAGTCTTTATTTCTTGCCTCCTGGGCTTCTTCGGAGAGTTGTCCAATGAGAAGAAGAAAAGACTTTATAACTTCCGCGCTGTGTACAATAATTTTATGCACAGTAACGGGCATGGAATAGCACGAATACGAGTCAAGGTATAATTTTCTAGTATCAACACAAAACTTTTCGAATTCTGTATAATTTATGTCATATCCCGATGACAAAGTTCTTACATGAAATCTACGAATAAGGTTTACGTCTAATCCTGTAATTTCGCTGCTCAATTCAGCTTTGGAAAAAATCTACATGCTATGTTTCCATCGTTTGTGTTACCATACCCAGGTTTTGGTTTATCTATAGTGAGACCCATACGATCTTTAAACACTTTTTGTATCTCTTGTGAGCGTTGCTTCACAATAGCTTTGTCGTTATCTCCCATGACTTGCCACTTTTTTATTTCTAAACGATAGCTAATGTGAAGCAAACATTCAAACGTGCGGATCCATGCATGTAAAGTAGATAAACCAAATGCAAGGCGTTCTTCGTTGCTGGGATATTTCTTTGACTCCTCGTTCATAGTAGACTGGGTGGCACCGTAAATATAATACTTTTGTGTTGAACTTGTGTCTGTTAAGGCATTGCACACTTTGCCATCAGTCATTGTCAACAACAAATCGTGTTTAACAGAGATTTGAGATCCAGCAACGTTACATAATGTTGGAAGAAGCTGACTTACTTCATCTAAAATTTTAGAAGTTTCTTCTTTCGTAAACTCTTTGGTCTCCTTGGCAAAAATAAACTTAATAGGACGGCAATATAAAAATAGAGGAAGGTCTTGGATTTTGCCAGATCACAGTTTCGCCATCAAGCAGTCTCAAAGGGACAAATGAGTATACGAACAAAAATTCGTCTGTAGCGTTAGTGTTCTCAAATTTCTGCTTATACGTGCTATGCCCCGAACTCCCATCACAGCCCCATTTGCTTACCCACGTATAATATGAACGAGGTAACACACTTCTAATGACTTCCGTCTGAGCTTTAACTAATCGTTCAGCCGTTTTATCCAAAATCGTGTGAAGTTTAATTTCAGCTCGAGATTCAGTCACAGAAATATATTCGACAGAAGGACAACAAGAAGCTTTGGACTTACCTAAACTATAAAACGATGAATACACTTGATGTCCCGCTTTCATTGATCATTTTCTTGTTTGTTTATATGAGTGAGAAGTCGATTTCGAGTCCACATAATAAGCTAAAGCTTCGTCTGGTGTTAACTGCCGACTTTGTTCAGAACACTTATTTTTTTCTCTAGTTTCACTGACCGCGACGTTATGGTTCTGTTTAGAAACACTTCAATGTCCTTCTTTTCGAGTAGCTAACTCAGCTGCTGTAATAAGCTCACTTGCACTTCGCGATTCCAAAAGATCTTCTACTCTCCGTCTCTTCGTTTTCGTTGATGAGTCTTCAAATGATTTTCTGGGTCGCCCTACGGAAAGAGCCGCTGATGATGTTGAAGTGCACGGCTAGTTAACACACATCTTTATTTCGATTCCGGATCCCTCTAAACCAATCTTTATGTTTGATTAGAAACATTTCTTTGTTACACTTTAAAGAAGTCCACTTTTGATTGAATTTTGCTGAAAGGCTTGATATTTTCATTTTGAGTCGTTTTAGAGAATCGTCAGAAACATCAGACATATTGAATTTTTCACTTATATAATAAAAAAAATGCCACTGTTTCGTTCAGTTTTGTCATGTTTTAGTCATTCTTCAAAAAACTCCATTTTCGTCATAGTCACGACCCGTTCTGAAAAAAATAAAATAATTTTACTTTCGGGCCTTTTCGGGGTCTATAATATATATGAATCTGTACCTGAATGTTGTAGGTATTACATATAGGAAAATCTAGGTGGATATATGTGGATAAAAAAAAGTTGCTACTTTTAAAGTTTACAATTAATGTAAAATTTGCTGGATTTATCTATACATTTACAAATTGATATTACACCAAAAGTATACATATTTTTTATAAAAAAATATAAGTCATAATAGAGTACATACCTTCAACAGAATATTCCATCACAAAAAACTCGTTTCACTTTGCTACCAATTTTAAAATATGTTATCACAGTGTGCATAAAATGCAACTGATTTGCAAATGAAAATGACCTCTCTTATAAGGGTTACTTTGACCCCCTGATAAGATACCTTTTTGAGGTGATAAACAAATTAATTCTTGGAATTCGTTAAATGGGGGGGGGGGTTGTTTACAAGTCGTTATCAGTGGTTCCTGGAAATTACGTCATGAATATTGTCCCGCTAGCATGTTTTTGTCGAATCACTGTGCTGCGGTACAAACTAAAAACGGACGATTCCTTGGACGTCAAAAAAGACAATGAGCATCGTTTTGATGCGAGACTTGCTCATTCGCGCTTTCTTGGGGCGGGGGGATGATTTTGTGTGCCACTCGCTGCTCTGCCTTTTCGATTCTGGGTCGTACTCGAACATCCAGGATTCGTCTCCGGTTGCGGCAGAGTTAAGAAAGTCCGGCTCATTTTGAATCAAATCCAACAATTCTTGACAGCGCGAAACTCGAAGTTCTTTCTGGTCTTCCGTCAACACTTTCGGCACAAGCTTCGCGCAGACCTTGCGCTTTTGCAGATCCTCGGCCACTATCCCATGTACCGCAAATGTGGACATGTTTAGGGTATCAGCGATTTGCTGGATGTTCAATCGATGGTCGGAACGCAAAACTTCGCGCACACGATTCACGTTTTCGTCGGTTCTGGCCGTTGTTGGGCGTCCAGAACGGGGTTCGTTGGCGATCTCCTCTCGGCCCTCCTTGAACGCCTTGTGCCATCTCTCGGACTGTGACCTTGAAATGCAGTCGTCCTTGAAGGCCTCTTGAAGCATCTGGAATGTTTCGGTTGCATTCTTTCCAAGCCGCACACAAAACTTGATTTTGTATCGCTATTCAAGCAAACGCTCCATCACGCCGTGTTACAAAGTCGAAAAATACACTTCACGCGGAGGCAAGTCTTTCCACTCAGACTGCTCGGAGCAAACTGGCGAACGGCTGCATTGGAAGGGCAGACCCCCCACCACTTTCCCGACCCCTTTTACCCTGCTGGATAGTCGCGTCACAATAAAATCATGCGCATTACTTTCATAATGGACCATGTATATCAATCTGTTACTGTGTCGTTTCTATAGGTATCAAATCATTTTTAATAATTAAAATATCCAGAAATGGTAATTGTCCTCTATTCTGAATTTCGTAAGTAAATCCAATGGAATCATATCGGCTATTTAATTTGGAAACAAAATCATTTATATTTGCTCTTGGAAAACGCTCAAATTCTTGACTGGCTTCGGTTTCAAATTTACTCATGAATAAATTGGCCATGAAAGGTACTTTTTAGTAAGCTATTTCTATAGCTGTTCCTTCTTTCTTCGTAAATTTGACTGTTATATTAAAAATAACTTTGTTCCATACAAAGTTTAGATAATGTTACGTATTCATGAATAATTTCGTCCTCCAAGTCATTCGTCCTAAGTAATTCCTAAAAATATTACAAAGTTTGGCACATTTGGAAACAAAGAACTGATATCAAAAGAAATTAAAATTTTTACCTTCATTGAGAACATATTTTTTTTTTGGTTAATAAATTCTAAAGAATTTTTCATTAAAAAAGTAATTAATGGTAAATTCTCAAATTCTTTTGATAACCATTTTAATATAAAATATGTGGTTGATCCGACCGCTGATATAATTTGTCGCATTGCTTTTCCAGGTATGGTCGCATTACTCATATTTAATTTATAATTTAGCGAATCGGAAGTAAATTTCTCACATTTCTTCAAAGATTTTTTAACTTCTGTTATCATTCTCCCCAGATTCGATAAGATTATCTACACGTTCAAAGTATTCTTTCTTAGATAATGAGAGACAATTTGTCAAAACTTCCACTTTTTATTAGAAAATTGCATTACGTGTTTCGTTACATGGTAACTTCTTCTGATGCTTTTTGCAACTAACAAACGTCTAGGTTTTATTCCACCTTATTATCTACTTTTACAATTACTCTGAAAATAGTTAATTAGGGTATTCTTGCAATTCATACTGACCTTTATAAGGTATATAAATTTAATAATGGGGATTTCCATCGGTCATATTTATTTTTGTTTGTTCATTTAGAATGGAACCTGTTTTTCAAACGGTTTATCTCTAGGTATTCCAAAAGGTTTAACTTTTTTCCCTTGTTTTCTGCATGTAATATTTCAAACTGTCATTAAATTGATGGTAACTGTGGGCCATTTTTGTTTAGCAAAGAACGAAACTCTTTCTGCAACGTTTAATTTTGGTAAATTAATCTTAATAATTAACAACATTAAACACTAATATGTTTCACAATTTCCACTATATTATTTTTTCCGTTACAATTGTTTCAACACGACAATGTCTTCATCAGACGGAAAATTACTAAACTGGTGATAAATTGATATTATTTCTTTATATATGTATTTATGTCTACCGATTTACTCTAATGGAGGTGTATTTAATTTAAATTATAAACATTTAGACTTATCTATTTATTAAAATTCCAAGCAAATTGCCTCGATTTGTCCTCCTCTTACATATCTACCTATGCTTCATTTGATCCAATATATCTACATGACATTTTGTACTGTCATATAAAGCACTGTAATATTAATTAAGAGTTGCAATCAGCTGTTATTTGCGACTAAATAAGTTCTTGCTTTTATCATCATTATTAATATATTCAGACCTTTGATCATAATAGACATAACTATAATACTTTTTAATCCTTTGGAAACAATACCTGAATATGCTTAGGCAGTTAATGTAAAATTTGAACTTTTACCTTAGAGTGCTTGTTAGATAAAATAGCTAATTTAAAATATTTCCTTTTTAAAATCTTTACGGTATTACATAGCAAAACAAAATAATTTTCTAATAATTTATGATGTCAATCGTTACTTGATGAAAATCCATAGTCAAAACTTGTAAAAAAGTCAATTTTATTAGAAGTATTTCCAATGTATGTAATTGATTTATAGTTTGTTTCACTGAATTTAATCAGATCACTCTGATACGTGTTTCGGTCTCGCGACCATTTTCGAAGATGTTTACAATAAGACTAAATTTAAGTTCTAAAAGATGATTTGGATGGATAACACAGGGGAACAGCTGTTTTGGCGTCGAGGTTTTTTGAGCTGATTCTATATCAATTTGATGTCCTGAATTCAAATAACGTATTCATTTGTACCTAGGAGCTCAAATTTTTAAGATATACAATTTTAGAGAATATAAGTTACATTATCGTAACTCAAATCCGTAAGTGTAGTAAACAAAAGTAGATACGAAATTTTTATTTTAGTTATACAAAATACAATATTATGTCGTACTTACAAACAAAAAAAAAAACATTGAAGAAATAAAATAGTCACTCAACACTTGGAAAGCTTCTTTTCCGCGATATTCTTGAATGTTTTTTTAAACAGTCCCTTTTTAAACTCCAGCAGTAATCTGCCATCATGTGCATGTCCCATCTTCCTTGGTAGCGGTCCTCCATAACTTTAATATCTTGGTGAAATCTTTCACCTTGTTCCTCACTCATGTCTCCTAAATTTTCTGGAAAACGGTCTAAGTGGCTGTGTAAATAGTGTATTTTAATACTCATATTGCACCCTAAGGATTTGAAACTATTAAGCATCTTGTTAACCATTTCAACATAGTTTTGAGCTTTATGTTTGCCTAGAAAATTTTCTACAACTGCAACAAATGATGTCCAAGCTTCTGGTTCAACTTGATTCATTGAATTTATGAAGGCAGGATCCTTAATTAATTGTCTTATTTGTGGGCCGTCAAATATCCCTGCTTTGAGTTTTTTTCTGTGCTCAACTGATGCATTTTTACCCCTATATATGCAAAACAAGACTCATTCTTATCAAGAGCCTTTACAAATTGCTTCATTAAGCCCAACTTTATATGTAACGGAGGAAGTATGATTTTTTCTCTTTCAACCAAAGCGTCGTTAATGACATTCTTTTCCCCAACGTCCATGTTTTCTCCCTGAGGCCAATCTTTTCTAACCCAGTGGTGTGTTTTGTCCCTACTATACCAGAGGCACAAGAAACACGGATATTTCGTGTAACCACTTTGCTGCCCAAAAAGAAAGTTTACCATTTTTAAGTCTACACAAATCATCCATTGATGTTCGTAATACTTTATCTTCTGCAAGACCAAAGCTATGGTATTATATTCTTCTTTCAGTTTCGTTGAGTGAGCTAGTGGTATTGAACCATATTTATTCCCATTATGTAGAAGGACACATTTTAAACTTCGCTTTGAACTGTCAATAAATAGGCGCCAATCATCTGGAATATATTCAGAAAGTCCCATTTCTTTCATGAGTCCCCTAATTTCGTGACAAAATACAAGATTGTCTTCTTGAGAAAAGAATGGTAGCAGATCTTTTTCTCTTGTACGGTAAAAGGTAATTTTGGTTCCTTGTTCCAGTAAATTTTTGTCGTTCAACCTAGAAGCCAGTACTTCAGAAGCTTTTTTCGATAAATTGAGATCCCTGGTGAGATCATTTAATTCATTTTGATTGAAGCGTTGAGGAACTGATGACGTCCCCTCATAGTCACTGTTAGTTTCATTAGCATCAGAACTTTTATTCGCATCAGAAGAGCGATCAGAGGGAAAATATTCGTCATCAGAGATATGTGGTAGCTGATGAAATGTTGGAATCGGTATTTCATCTGAGTGCGGGATAGGGCGTATTGCCGAGTCTAAATTGGGATAAGTCCACTTACTGCGGTTATTTCGATTGATTTCATTAGTATTTACTAAAAAGAAATAACAATCATTGAAGTGGTTTTTTGGTTCTCTCCAAACCATTGGTACGCCGAATTTTAGACATTTTCTTTTCCCGGTAGTCCACTGCCGTAAATGCTCTGTACAAGTTTTACATACGAGATGCGGGGCCCACATTTTGTCCTGATCACCAAGCTTAACTCCAAAGTATCCAAGATACACTCGCTTTACAAAGTCAGTAATAGTTTGTCTGTTTTGTTGAAACATGTATTCTACGCATAATTATGGCGTCAATCGTTACTTGATGAAAATTCATAGTCAAAACTTGTAAAAAAGTCAATTTTATTAGAAGTATTTCCAATGTATGTAATTGATTTATAGTTTGTTTCACTGAATTTAATCAGATCACTCTGATACGTGTTTCGGTCTCGCGACCATTTTCGAAGATGTTTACAATAAGACTAAATTTAAGTTCTAAAAGATATTACATTTGGATGGTTAATTGATACTAAATTTAAATTAAGAGGTAATAAAATTGGGTCAATTACAGGTAGTCTATTTTAACACGGCGTCTAATATGGAGGTATTTCCAAATTCTGTTTGGGTGTTCGTTATCTTTATATTATTTTTAATGGCTTTTTTTATGCTGAAAATTTCTAAATAATCCATATGTTTTCCTTTTTGGGCACTATATAGCAACTTCACCCTCTCATTATTTAAAAGGTGATTATTGTCTATGCAGTGTTCAGCAAAGGCTGTTAATTTTTGTTTATTTAAAATGGAGTGTGTTCTTTTAATCTTTGCTTTAGATTCCGTCCCGTTTGTCCTACATAGACAGCGTCACAGTCGTCACAATTAAGTTCATATATATCCGATTTTCCGTATTTGTTAGATCTTTCTTTGTTATTAACTAGATACCCAGCTATATTGTTTTTATTAACACTTATACAGTTTATTTCCAACTTATTAAGGCTATTGTTGATTTTGTTACTAATACTACCGACATAGTTGACAGCAAACCTTTTTCTGCTTTCGTGTTTTACATCTGGTGCGTAAAATTGTTGAAATATATTTTTATGTTTCTTGTTTTTTTTTTTTTAGTTTATTTATAATAATTGGATTAACAGGTGTACAAATATGAAATGCGGTTTTTTTGTTCTAAAAAAACATGTTAAATTCGGAAGAATGATAAAAAGTACTTTATTCAGAGTATGCTCCATCGCTTGTTATACCCATCTTTCGGGAAATTTGTGAATACCACGCCAGTAAAAATCTTTCCCTTTTGCTGCGAACCATTCATCGAGCCATTTTTTCACATCTTCGTACGAACCAAAGTGCTGCTCAGCAAGTGCGTGACCCATCGATGCAAACAAGCGGTAATCGGAGGGAGCCAAGTCTGGTGAGTAAGCCGCATGGGGTAGAACTTCCCAGCTGAGTGCTTCCAACGTGTCGCGAACTGGTTTTGCCGTATGTGATAGAGCATTGTCAGAAAGAAAAATGACTTTGTGTTGCCTCTTTCGGTATTCTGGCCTTTTTTCAAGCAGCGAACTGTTGTTGGTAACGTTTAGTATTAACCGTTTCCCCAGGTTTTAACAGCTCATAATAGACCACGCCCCTCTGGTTCCACCAAACACAGAGCATCGTCCTTCTGCCAAAGCAATTCGGTCTTGCGGTTGATGTGGATGGTTAATTACAGGTAGTCTGTCTTAATATGGCGTCTAATATGGGCGTATTTCCAAATTCTATTTGGGTATTCGTTATTTTTATATTAGTTTTAATTACTTTTTTATGCTAAGAATTTCTAACTAAGTCATGTTTTCCCTTTTGAGCACTGTATAGCAACTTCATCCCCTCATTATTCAAAAGGTGATTACTGTCTATGCAGTGTTCGACAAAGTCTGTTAATTTTTATTTAGAGCGTCTGTGTTCTTCCAATTTTTCTTTGTTCTTTAAGTTCATATATATCCGATTTTCCATATTTGTTATTAACTAGATATCGGAGTGTATTGTTTTTATTAACACTTATACGGTTTCTTTCGTACTTATTAAAGCTATTGTTGATTTTGTTACTAATATCATCGACATAGTTGATTGCAAACCATTTTCCGTATTCGTGTTTTACGTCCGATGTATAAAATTTCTAAATGAAAAATAATTACTTTGTTTTTTGTCACTTATTTTTTATTTACCTGCTACCGCCGTTTCATAGGTTTTCTACATTATCAATGTATAGATAATATAACATCGCCGAGGGTTGAGAGGCTTTTATTGATGTTTCTTATTTTGTGTAGCCTCTCGTCTTGTAACCCCTTGGCATCTTCTGATCCAGCCAGATCTACCAGAATTGATCTTTATGGATGCCTTTTAAATATATCTCCTTTTAAATGTGCCTTTTAAATATATAATGTTTACACCATGTTTAACTATATGACTTATATATTTTACTAGTTCTGCATCTGTTTTTTCGTATAAATTCATGTCTCTATGGTATTTTTCGCGTACATCTAAAATCTTGGGTCCGTTCACTGGTGATGAACTAATGAATGATACTGGGATTCATGTTAAGAAAATGTTTGGCGTCTTTACTGATGGAATTTAGAAATCAAATTCACAATTATTATAAGCTATATATCAGTTATAAAGTCCATACGATTTGTAATGGCATAGTCGGCAGTAAAATGCTAGACAGAATAAAAGATATGTGCATCTTGCTTCCACTTATACTTCGACAGATGTTGTTCCGCCTTAAATATCCATCTGATCAATGTAAGACAGCCATCATTAACGATCTCGATTATATTATTTGGGAGTAAGAGAGATAGACTCAATTGTACGTGTCATTTATTAATTTAACGAGTACACCCATACTCAGAGATGGGTTCAGGTAAATCTCTATTATAAGTATTAGGAAGTGTTATGATTATGAGTTTTGGCCATACGGAGTTTGTCTTTTTATAATGGACTATAAGAAGCGGAAAATAGGAAAGGATATTAAACAGTCACTCATATTTCTAATAATTGCAAGGCTTTATTGGATATAAAGATGAAGTTATAGCATATTTCTATCAAAAGATATTTACATAAATTATCACAGTTCTAAAATAATACAGTCAGAATATTTATTTAATATAATGTTTTCAATGTAATAAAAGAATTGAAGCTAACCTAAATGTTGCAGGTGCAAATTTAACAATAGAAAATTGATATAGGTAAAGTCGCTAAAATAACAGGTAGATAAATATGTTGGTATGATATAATTTGCCAAGAAGTAGATACCTGCGTTTTGGCAACATATTTTTTTTTGAAAAATAAATATAAAAGTAAATCATATTTAGATTGTATTAGGATGAAACATCATCAGAGTCAAAATTGGAACTGCTACTATCGGAAAATGATCCTTCGTCTACATTAATAACAATTGGTGGCACCGTTACATCAAGTATGTTCTCTTTTTGCCAGTATTTTATGATTATATTTTCTGTATGTGTTATACAACTGATCCAGTTTCCTTTGGTAACTGTCTGGAGAGCTTCCTTCCAAACAGATATTACTGTATTATCATCGTGCCTCGCCTCACTTACAATGTTTTTATTAAAAAATCCTTTGCATGGAGCCCACACCAATTCTATGGCATTAAATATACAATGGTAGGGAGGCAATCTTAAAACTTGATGACCCATTTCAGCAATTAGTTCGTCTGTAGCATACGGCAAGTTTGTTTTGTAATTTTTGATAATTTTTAACAACTCACATTTTAGACCATTTTCTGGGAAATTACTTCGCAGCCAATTGATGATATCTCCTTTTCACCGACATTGCAAAGAGAGCGCAGTATAAAAATCTTTTTATCGTCTCATGGCATAAGTCGCCCAAACAGAGTATTTTTTCCTAACAGACGTTCCCAAAATACTTTATGTACCAAGTTTGAACTAAGTTGGGAATGTGGAATCTTTGGCACAATGATACTACTCAGTATATATCACCACTACACCAAACACTTTATTTTTGCACTCGACGCGCGTTTCACTAACCATGTTAGCTTCATCAGGAGCGATGATTGACTGAGCGATGACTGAAGTTTGAAGAAAATCCGGAAAAAATTTTTTTCACAAAATTTCCGCCATTTTTAGCGCCTTAAAAAAATTTCAGCCAAGAAAATTTTTTGTTCAAAATCGACGTGAAAGCCACTTTTCTTTGTGTTTCCGAGGGTGCTGAATCTAAAAATCTAGCTGGTTTGGTAGGAAAATTTGATATTGACGCGGAATTCGCGTCTGTACTCGGGAACTCGGATATCAAATTATATTTTCAAGCGTTTTCAAAACCAATTTTTTTTTTATTATTTGAATTACTATATAATACAAAATATGTTACAGTAATAATGATTTCTTTTAATAAAAGTAGTTGTGGCTCTGAAAAGAGCCGTTTTTTTTCATCTTGCCTATGTTTTCCTGGATTTCTTAGCAAACTCCTCGCAGATCTTTATGTCCGCTCCTCTTCTTTTCCTTCTTAAACTTCTTACAACACTAATTAGGGTGGCATGTTGTTTAAAAAGGTAGACCTTCTTTGTTAGGAATGCGTTTCTCTACTTACTGCTACTATCCGTGAATCGTGGGTGTGTCATTTCGCAGCCAGCAGTAATCTCCCAACATAGCTACGTCCCAACGACCTTGAAACCGTTCCTCAAGCCTTTTTACATCCTGATGAAATCGTTCCCCTTGTTCATCACTCACTGCTCCAAGATTTGATGGAAAAAAGAAAAATGGGAATGGAGGAAATGAATTTTTAATGACATTTGGCAGCCCATCTTTTTGTATGCTCTTAACAAATCGTTCACTAAGAGTTCTGCATTCTAGGCTCTATGATTTCCTAAAAAAAACTTTTTATCACGACATTTAATGATGTCCATGCGCATAGTTCTTCGTCATTTAGTGTTTGATCAAATTTGTTGTTTTTCATTGATAGGCGCCTTTGTGGACCAATAAAAATACCTTCTTTCAACTGTGCGTCACTTAATCTTGGAAAAATAGATTTTAAATATAAAAATCCTTCGCCATTTTTATCCATCGCTTTCACAAAATTCTTCATTAAGCCAAGTTTTATGTATAGAAGAGATAAAATGACGTCTTCGGGGTTGATTAAAGGCAAGTATTTTACATTTGACTTCCCACACACAAATTCCGTTCGTTTTGGCCAGTCTTTGATCAAATTAGTGCTTATTAGTAGCTCTATTGTCCCACATGCAAAGAAAGCAGCAGTACTTAGTAAATTCACCTTGCAAACCAAATAACATAGCTATTACTTTGAGGTCAGCGCACACTTTCCACTTAAAATTTTTGTATTGAATTAAATCCAATATTGATTTCATATTTTCGTATGTCCCTTTTAAAACAGTTGAATAAGCCACTGGTATTGACGAATATTTATTACCATTATGAAGTAAAACTGCTTTCAGACTTGTTTTCGAACCATCCATAAAAAGACGCCATTCATTTGTATCATAGGGAATTTCTAACTCGCCCATCAAAGATACAATGTCATTACAAAAACATATCTTTTCTGAACTAGAGTAAAAAGTTGCCATTTCTTTATTTCGTTTTCGTTGTACAGATGTTTTTGTATCTGGTGCCAACAAGTGCCATTCCTGTAGTCTTGATCCAAGTAATTCGGCTAGTCTAACAGACAAATTCAAGTCCCATATCAAATCATTTAATCCCGTTGTTGAATTAAATACGGTTGGCATAGATCACTTGAAGAGGGTAAAAAGTCTGGATCTTGGTTGTCAACTTTCATGTCTTGTCCATCGTTATTTTCATCGCTTGGTATATCTAACTCTTCAGTTTGACTTTTCTTAGGGGGCAAAGGAGGAGTCATGTCTTCACTATATGGTATTGGTTTTGATACAGAATTCACAGAAGGGTACTCGATATTATGCTTAATTTTCTTTGAAAATCCTCATAACATGATACACAAAACAGTTGCGGAATCTAGGGTTTATCATGATGTACAATACGTCCAAAATATAGAAAATACGCAGTACATACTTGAGAATGTACTGTCCACACACGTAACAAAACTTGTTTGGTGAAGTTTTGCACTGACGGCTACTACTTTTTTCAGTATTCATCTTTAAAACTGTATTATTACACTCTTAATCAGGTAATCTCAAAGAAACTAACAAGAAATGAACATATCCTCTCAATAGATTATCTAGCGATTACATTTATTAATATGAACAATATGAGGGTAGGTTAAGAAAAGGTGTCTACCTTAAAAACAAGACGTCATGGAAATAAAAGACATCCACTGCTTACATATTATAACTAATAGGAAACTATAATAGCAATCAGTTTTTCGGGTACCAAAATCATGTCACGCAGTGATATTTTCCATAATTGGATTCGGTTTTTCCTTTGATAAAACATTTATAGTGTTCATCTAAAAATAACATCGATCTCACTTGCAATATACAATGTTATCTCATTTTTTAAAGACATTATATTTTTTAATATCGAGTCTTCCATTAAGGACTTGACAACTTTTTTTTGAAATAAAACGCAACCCATTTGAGACATTTCGAAAATTTTACTATCGGCTTGGAAGTACAATCAAAACATTTATGTATGGAATTCGACTTCATTGATATGTCCACCACGGGGACGTTTGCAGCGGTCGATTCGTTGAACCCAATTTTCGATGACTCGGCCACACATTTCGACGGAAACGGCCGCTATCTCTCTTTCAATATT
This sequence comes from Pachyrhynchus sulphureomaculatus, assembly GCA_019049505.1. Lineage (NCBI taxonomy): Eukaryota > Metazoa > Arthropoda > Insecta > Coleoptera > Curculionidae > Pachyrhynchus > Pachyrhynchus sulphureomaculatus. The sequence continues at coordinate 32,219,507 of CM032448.1, forward strand.
GGCTCTGAGCTCCTCTAACGACGCAGGCTTGTTAGCATAGACCAATGATTTAACGTACCCCCCATAAAAAGAAGTCTAGAGGTGTTAAATCACACGATCTAGGCGGCCATTCGACGGGACCATTTCTCGATATAACACGTTCACCGAATTTAGATTGCAGTACGTCGATTGTTACACCCGCAGTGTGGCTTGTGGCGCCGTCTTGTTGAAACCACATATCATTAATGTCTAGCCCATGCAATTGATCAAAGAAATAACGTTGCAACATGCCTCTCTAGCGATCTCCATTGACTGTAACGTGACGGTTATTTTCATCAACGAAAAAGAACGGCCCAATGACATCACCGGCATGAAAACCGCACCAAATAGTAATTTTTTGTGGATGAAGTGATGTTTCTTCAAGCACATGAGGGTTTCCACCTGACCAATAACGCATATTCTGTTTGTCGACGAAGCCGTTTATCCAAAAATGCGCTTCATCACTAAAGATGATTTTGCGATGAAATTGGTCATCTTCTTCCAACATTTCTAGAGCCCAATTCGAGAACGTACGTCGCTTCATATGATCGAGTGGCTTTAGTTCTTGAGTTAACTTTAACTTATAAGGGTGCAGGCCAAGATCATTTCGCAAAATTCGCCATAGGTCTGAGCGATGCCCAATTCTTGAGAACGCCGTGAAATCGACTGTTTTGGTTCGTTTGAGATGGACGCTTGAACGGCAGCAATATTCTGGCCACTTCGACCAACCCGTTGTCTCATTGGCACGGGAACATCCAGCAGCGAATATGTTAACTCAAATTTTTTCACTAGACTATGAATTGCTTATCTACTGGGACGAGAATTACGACCAAAAATTGGCGTTAACGCTCTTAAAGTTGCAGTCACCGACTCCAAACTTTGGTAGTAAATTTTAATTATTTGTAAACGTTGTTCGTTCGTGTACTTCACCTGATGAAAATGTTGACTTTACTGAATGTTTTGACGTTGACAGTTCGGTGATTGGCTTAAGGGTGCGTTCACAGTAAAATTTCAAAGTTGTCAAGTCCCAAATGGAAGACCCTTTATATTTGTTTATACAAAAAGCTCATTTTCAGTTTAAACAAGTAATATTTCCTTACAGAACGTGTAGTGGTATCGTGATGAGTAATTTTCAATGTATTCCATCAGAATTTCTTCAATTAAATTTATAGATTCCTTGAGTTATTTAAAATATGTTGGTGGATGTTGATGGTTTAGGGATTGTTCTGTTTAGGACCATCGTTCTCCCGCTAGGGGCGCAGATTCTATCCTCGCTGTAGACTATGTAATTGGGGGCAGGGTATCAGAAAGGTTTCTTGAAATAGGGGAATGTCAATGTTGTGCTTCTGTAGGAAATGTTGGAGCTCTTGTTTTTTGGGAATAAGACCATTGGCATTCCAAATTAGGATTTTATTAGATCGCGGATTGATTTTGCTGTTGAGTTTGCCTATTTATTTGTTAGTGAGATGGCACTGGGACATGAAGTTTAAGTATTGGCTTTGCATATCCACCATACTCTTGAAAAGCTGCCAAATGGCAGCAGTCATAGAGTTCATCTGTCAAATAGCTTCGCTAAAATTTTGGGGGAGTCGGGATCTATCTATCAATTTCTATTTTAAATTAAAAAACTATATATGTTTTTATTATTAAATTAATTAATAAAATGATTTAAAAAATTGTATGTTTCATTATTTAACAAGACCAAACGTATCTTAATAAAACTTATCATAGTTCATTTGAGCATGAATTCATTTTCACCAATACTTATGAGAATTGCTTTTTTAGAAATATTTTCTCTTTTTAAACTAGAACAAATTATGAACAAAATCCTTTATTTTTCTTGTACTTAATTAACTTAGTTAAACTTAAATCACTACATCTCCATGTAATATAAAGCATAAAACATTTCCAAATAACTCAGTAATAGAGTTGATTGATTGGTCCGTTACTTTGTGACAGTACATTTTAACAATAAATGAACAAATATATTTAGTGACAGTTAACAAAGTAATTAAGTAATTTTATTGTTTAACCCAGTAATAACTTTAAAAAATTAAACACTAAGGCTCAATCAATAACATTGATACACATTTTGAGGCAGAATATACAAGATTCCTGTATTTCTAGGTTTTTCTTTTATAAAAATAATATGTTCTTCAAGGTCTCCTGGTTTGAATGTAGTAGGTAGTACGTTGTCTGAGACAAATGTTTTTTTTACAATCAGTCTTGAAAGTCTCCTTCAAATGTCATAATAAATAAAGCCTTTTTATTTTTATCAAGAATCCATATGGAGCATACTTATTTCTCGAACATTTCGTCGGAAACATTTTAACTCATGTTTAATTGGGAACGAGTAAATGGAAGTCTTTTTTAAATAACTAGTTAAGCTTCAATATCTCATAATCTGCCACATCTTGCAACCAATTTATTCGCACATTTACTTGATTACTTCTTGGGTTTGTTTCTCTTGGTGTAATTTCCTTATTTATCTTAAGTTTTATTAAATTAGCCTGGCCGAATCCACAATAGATTATACTGTTATGAACAAAGGACTTTCTCGTTATTGATCTTATACTTTTAATAAGTACATATGTTTTAGCAACTCATTTCATGTCATCTGTACATTTTAAAATCTACAACATCGATTCCACTTTTGAGAGTACAATGCTATCTCATTTTTAAAGACATTATACTTTTTAAATCCTTTGCTCAACAAAAATCCATATGGGGCATACTTATTTCTCGTAGATATTAAAAAGATAAATAATATCTTTGGAACCATTAATTCGTAATCGTTCATTAGTTTAATGTTCTTATTTTTCTCATGTTTTATTTAATTAGATAGGTTAAATCCATTGTAGCTTAGCAACATTATTTACCAATGGTAAATTGTATTAAACTCACCTCTGTACATCTTAAAATGATCATCATCGATCACACTTTTGAGAGTACAATGCTAATTTTATTTTTAAAGATATTATTTCCTTTAATTCTTTTATCAAAAATTCATATGCAGTATAATAAAGATAAATTTCTGTGAAGGCATGCAACATGTAGTCGTTCATTGGTTTAATTTTCTTATTAATATGATGTTTTATTTAGTAAGATTAGTAGAATCGACTATAGCCAACCAACTACATTTGCAAATAGACCAATGATAAATTGTGTTAAACTCTCATCTGCACATCTTAAAATGAACAACATCGATCTCACTTGCAAGATACAATGTTATCTCATTTTTCAAAGATATTATATTCTTTAATATATTTGTTTATACAAAAAAGCTCATTTTCAATTTAAACAAGTAATATTTCCTTACAGAACGTGTAGTGGTATCGTGATGAGTAATTTTCAATGTATTTCATCAGAATTTCTTCAATTAAATTTATAGATTCTTTGAGTTATTTAAAATATGTTGGTAGCTGTTGATGGTTTAGGGATTGTTCTGTTTGGGATCATCGTTCCCCCGCTAGGGGCGCGGATTCTATCCTCGCTGTAGACTGTGTAATTGGGGATTTTGAGACGGTGGCAGGGTATCAGGAAGGTTTCTTGAAATAGGGCGATGTCGATGTTGTGCTTCTGTAGGAAATGTTGGAGCTCTTGTTTTTTGGATTCCAAGAGATCTAATTGTTGATGGGTTTGCATTGGGGCATGCAGGTTAAGTATTGGCGTTGCATATCCACCATACTCTTGAAAAGCTGCCGAATGGCAGCAGTCATAGAGTTCATTTGTTAAATAGCTTCGCGAAAATTTTGGGAGAGTCGGGGTCTATCTATCAATTTCTATTTTAAGTTAAAAAATATATGTTTTTATTATTAAATTAATTAATAACATAATTTAAAAAATTGTATGTTTCATTATTTAACAACACCTGACGTATCTTAATAAAACTTATCATAGTTCATTTGACCATGAATTCATTTTCACCAATACTTATGCGAATTGCTTTTTTAGAAATATTTTCTCTTTTTAAACTAGAACAAATTATGAAAAAAATCCTTTATTTTTCTTGTATTTAATTAACTTAGTTAAACTTAAATCACTACATCTCCATATAATATAAAGCATAAAACATTTCCAAATAACCCAGTAATGGAGTTGATTGATTGGTCCATTACTTTGTGACAGTACATTTTAACAATACATTTACAAATATATTTAATGACAGTTAACAAAGTAATTAAGTAATTTTATTGTTTAACAGGGTAACAACTTTAACAAATTAAACGCTAAGGCTCAATCAATAACATTGATACACTTTTTGAGGCAGAATGTACAAGATTCCTTCATTCTAGGTTTTTCTTATATAAAGATAATATGTTCTTCGAGGTCCCCTGGTTTGAATGTAGGTTGGTAGTACGTTACCTGAGACAAATGTTTTTTCACAATCAGCCTTGAAAGTCTCCTTCAAATGTCATAATAAATAAAGCCTTTTTATTTTTATCAAGAATCCATATGGAGCATACTTATTTCTTGGACATTTCGTCGGAAACATTTTAACTCATGTTTAATTGGGAACGAGTAAATGGAAGTCTTTTTAAATAACTAGTTAAGCTTCAATATCGCATAATCTGCCACATACTGCAACCAATTTATTCGCACATTTACTTGATAACTTCTTGAGTTTTTTTTCTTGGTGTAATTTCCTTATTTATCTCAAGTTTTATTAAATTAGCCTGGCCGAATCCACAATAGATTATACTGTTATGAATAGAATTCTCGTTATTGATCTTATACTTTTAATAAGTACATATGTTTTAGCAACTCATTTCATGTACATCTGTACATTTTAAAATCTACAACATCGATCCCACTTTTGAGAGTACTATGCTATCTCATTTTTAAAGACATTATACTTTTTAAATTCTTTGTTTAACAAAAATCCATGTGGGGCATACTTATTTCTCGTAGATATTAAAAAGATAAATAATATCTTTGGAACCATTGCTTCGTAATCGTTCATTAGTTTAATTTTCTTATTTTTCTCATGTTTTATTTAATTAGATAGGTTAAATCCATTGTATCTTAGCAACATTGTTTACCAACGGTAAATTGTATTAAACTCACATCAGTACATCTTAAAATGAACATCATCGATCACACTTTTGAGAGTACAATGCTAATTTTATTTTTAAAGATATTATTTTCTTTAAATCTTTTATCAAAAATTCATATGCAGTATAATAAAGATAAATTTCTGTGAAGGCATGCAACATGTAGTCGTTCATTGGTTTAATTTTTTTTATTAATATGGTGTTTTATTTAGTTAGATTGGCAGAATCGACTATAGCCAACCAACTACATTTGTAAATAGACCAATGGTAAATTGAATTAAACTCTCATCTGCACATCTTAAAAGGAATAACATCGATCTCACTTGCAAGATACAAGGTTATCTCATTTTTTAAAGATATTATATTATTTAATATATTTGTTCATACAAAAAGCTCATTTTTAGTTTAAACAAGTAATGTTTCCTTACAGAACGTGTAGTGGTATCGTGATGAGTAATTTTCAATATAGTCCATCAGAATTTCTTCAATTAAATATATAGATCCTTTGAGTTATTTAAAATATGTTGGTGGCTGTTGATGGTTTAGGGATTGTTCTGTTTAGGATCATCGTTCTCCCGCTAGGGGCGCGGATTCTATCCTCCCTGTATACTATGTAATTGGGGATTTTGAAACCGTGGCTGGGTATCAGGAAGGTTTCTTGAAATAGGGCGATGTCGATGTTGTGCTTCTGTAGGATATGTTGGAGCTCTTGTTTTTTTTATTCCAGGAGATCCATTTGTTGGTGGGTTTGCACTGGGGCATGAAGGTTAAGTATTGGCGTTGCATATCCACCATACTCTTGAAAAGCTGTCGAATGTCGGGGTCTATCAATCAATTTCTAAGAATTAGCGTGTACAGTTATATCTGAGTATGTTGGTTTATGGAAGATTTCAAAATCGTGTTTATTCATTTTGTTTGATATTTTTAAATCTAGGAAATTAATCGATTTATTTATTTCTATTTCTGTTGTAAAAGTAATATTATTATGAAGTTGGTTAATATAATCTAGAAATAGTTTTAATTGTCGATCTGTACCTGTAAAGCAAGTCAATATATCATCTACATACCGGTACCAACAAAAGAAATTTTTAAAAAGATGAGAATTACTGATTTGTTCTTCTAAATGGTCCATGAAAATTTCAGATTCAATTGGACTAAGAGGGTTTCCCATTATTAAACCTTTTTATATAAATCTTATCGTTAAATTCGAAATAATTCTGGTTTAAGCACAATGTTAAGATTTCTAATATTTCTTGTTTAATTATTGGGTTAACATTATTTTTACTGAGTAATCTTTGAACTAAAATTATAGCGTCTGATGGTGGTATCTAGGAAAAAGATTTTGTACATCAAACGATATAAATCTGGAGTTACTTGGTATAATTATCGGAATAATTTTTGCTATCAATTCACTACTATTTTTAATACTATATTTAGGTGTGAATTTGCAATATTTTCTCAAAACTTCAATCAATTTATTTGATAAAAAAAAAGCTGGCGCTGTTATATATGAAACTAACGGACGAATTGGTGAGTTATTTTTATGTAATTTAATAAAATAATATAGTTTTGGAACTTGAGGGTTCATCGACACGAGTTCTTTATATAAATGTACGTCCAGTTTGTTCTATATATGTTTAAGGACATGACCCACATGTTAATTGATATACCCCTGATGATATGTTGATATTTTTTTGAATTAAAAATTTTAATGACAATATCGATTTCATTGAAATTCTAACCAAAAAATGTTTCTTGCGTGGCTAATAATAAGAAAAATCTGTCCTTATATTCGTTTAAATGCACAAATAGTCATAATTGCTCTCTTATTCATTTTACGGCACTGACGTACTGGAATAGATTCTTTTCTTGTAAATGATTAACTCTAATTTATTTAGAGCTCTGTGCCTTTGCTTGGCGGGGTTCAAACTAGAAAGATTTTTGACGACTGACTAAAATTTTTATAAATTCTATGTAAAATTTTTGGTTGCATACATCTTTTATATGGATCATCCGGAATTAAAATACAAAAAGCTCATTTCCAGTTTATACAAGTAATATTTTCTTACAGAACGTGTAGTGTATCGCGATGAGTAATTTTCAGTGTATTCCATCAGAATCCCTTCAGTTAAATGTATAGATCCTTTGAGTTATTTAAAATATGTTGGTGGTTGTTGATGGTTTACGGATTGTTCTGTTTTGGATCATGGTTCCCTCGTGAGGGGCACTAATTCTATCCACGCTATAGACTATGTAGTCGGGGATTTTGAAACTGTGGTAGGGCTTCAGGAAGGCTTCTTGAACTAGGGCGATGTAGATGTTGCACTTCTGTAGGAAATGTTGGAACTCTTGTTTTTTTTGGGAGTGATTTCAAGAGATCGCCGGTTGATTTTGTTGCTGAGGTTGCAACTTTATTTGTTGCTGGTGTTGCACTGGTACATGAATGTTGAGTATTGGTGTTGCATATCCACCATACTCTTGAAAAATTGCCTTTACAATGATAGAATATGATGAAATAATTTTCACCAATACTATAAGAATTGCTTTTTTGGAATTTTATTTTCTCTTTTTAAACTAGAGCAAATTATGGAAAAAGTCCTTTACTTTTCTTGTATTTAATTAACTTAGTCAAACTCAGTCACTACACCTCCACATAATAAAAATCATAAAACATTTCCATATAAACCAGCAATAACTGTAAAAAAATCAAACACTAAGGCTTTGTTTTTGAGATCTATATTAAAACTCGATAACAATGATTCACTTTTTGAGGTAAAATATACAAGATTCCTTCATTATTAGGTACTTTTTATATAAAGATAATATTCTCTTCCAAGTCTTCCGGTTTGAATGTAGGGTGCTTGTAAGTTGCCTGAGACAAATGGTTTTTTTTTACAATCAGTTTTGAAAATCTCCTTTAAAAGTCATAATAAATAAAGCCTTTTTATTTTTAACAAGAATCCATATGGAGCATACTTATTTCTCGTACATTTTGTCGGAAATAATTTAACTCATGTTTAATTGTGAGAGAGTAAATGAAAGTTTTTTTAAATAAATAGTTAAGCTGATCTGCCAGATACTGTAACAAATTTATTCGAACATATACTGTTTGGGTTTGTTTCTCTTGGTGTAATTTCCTTATTTAAGTTCTATTAAATTAGACAGGCTGAGTCCACAATAGATCACACTTGTCGTAAATGATCTTATACTTTTGTTAACTACATATTTTTAGCAGCTAATTTCACGTACATCTGTACATCTTAAAATTTACAGCATCGATTCGAGTTTTCAGAGTAATTCCTTATTTGCTTAACAAAAATCCATATGGGGCATACTTATTTCTCGTAGATATTAAAAAGATAAATAATATCTTTAAAACCATTAATTCCAACACGTAATCGTTCACTGATTTAATTTTTTTGCTTATCTAATGTTTTATTTAATTGAATAGGTTAATTCCGTTGTAGCTTACCAACAATATTTACACATAGAGCAATAGTAAATTATATTAAACTCACATCTGTACATCTTAAAATGAACATTATCTATCACACTTTTGAGAGTACAGTGCTAATTTTATTTTTAAAGATAGTATTCTATTTGAATCCTTTATTTTTTTCTAACAAAAATTCATATGCGGGATAATAAAGATAAATTTTGAACTAACTTAGCCTTTACTTGATGAAAATTCAGATTCTCTGAGAATAAAACACTAAATTTGTAGTAAAATTTGCACCTTTACTGAATTTTATACCGGACTCTTGTTTTCGCTAAAATACTAGCTTTATTAAAAGTATGGGTATGGAATAAAATAAACATTTTTCGATGGTTTTGTAAGTAAATATTTACAGGAATGTTGTAACTAAAGGATAACAACAAAACTTCATATTTATACAAGTTATCTATTCTTTAAATAAATTCAACAATGGGGAATTTCCGAGATCCAGTTGGTCATTTAATTGTGTTTTTGTATTCTTTCTTTTATTTATCTCGAGAGTCTCAAAATAAATTTAATTTATACGATTTGTTCTGAACGTGTAAAATATGGAAATTATTATCAACTACATGATAAACTCTCATCTGTACATCTTAAAATGAACAACATCGATCTCACCTATAAGATACAATGCTATCTCATTTTTTAGAGATATTATATTCTTTAATGTTTTTATTTATACAAAAAAGATAAATGTCTTGGAAATCATCCATTCGAGTACGTAATCATTTATTGGTTTAATTTTCTTATTTATCTGATGTTTTATTTGATTCGATATGTTGAATCCATTGTAGCTGTTCAACCATATTTGGAAATAAGCAATGGTGAATTGTATTAAGCTCACATCGGTACATCTTAAAATAAACAACATCGATCCTACTTTTAAGAGTAAAAATGGTATCTCATTTTTTAAAGAAGTTATACTGTTTAAATCCTGTATTTCTTTAACAAAAATCCATATGGGGCATACTTATTTTGCGTAGGTATTAAAAAGATAAATAATATCTTTGGATCCATTAATTCCAACATCTAAGCATTCATTGACTTAATTTTTTTATTTTTCGGCCAATGGTAAATAGTGTTAAACTCACATCAGTACAGCTGAAAAAGGATTCCATATCATTAATATTCACACATGTATATATCTAGCAATCCATAAAAATGTATGTCTACATTTATGTAATTTATAGATGCTTTTGTTCCTTTGTATCCTTTCTCTCGCCATTCTTCAAATTTCTTCACATTTTTCATAAGTTTTTCCCTTTCATTTCCTTTTTCTAAATCATATATATTTTTAAAACTCCTTACCTGTGGATGTATGTGGGTATTCTAGTATGTAACTGGAGGTTTGATTGCCTCATTCTTAAATCCTCAACTCTTGTGTCCGAAATGAGTATGATGGTGAGTAAGAATATGCTCTATCTGTACTATTCACTCTTGAGCTTGAAGTTTAATGACAATATCGATTTCATTGAAATTCTAACAAAAAATGTTCCTGGCGTGGCTAATAATAACAAAAATTTGTTCTTATATTCGTTTAAATGCACAAATAGTCATAATTGCTATCTTATTCATTTTACAGCACTGGCGTACTGGCATGGATTCTTTTCTTCTAAATGATTAACTTGAATTTATTTAGAGCTCTTTGGCTTTGCTTGGCGGGGTTCAAACTAGAAAGATTTTTGACGACTGACTAAAATTTTTATAAATTCTATGTAAAATTTTTGGTTGCACACATCTTTTATATGGATCATCCGGAATTAAAATACAAAAAGCTCATTTCCAGTTTATACAAGTAATATTTCCTTACAGAACGTGTAGTGTATCGCGATGAGTAATTTTTCAGTGTATTCCATCAGAATTCCTTCAGTTGAATGTATAGATCCTTTGAGTTATTTAAAATATGTTGGTGGTTGTTGATGGTTTACGGATTGTTCTGTTTTGGATCATGGTTCCCTCGTGAGGGGCACTAATTCTAACCTCGCTATAGACTATGTAGTCGGGGATTTTGAAACTGTGGCAGGGTTTCAGGAAGGTTTCTTGAACTCGGGCGATGTAGATGTTGTACTTCTGTAGGAAATGTTGGAACTCTTGTTTTTTTGGGAGTGATTTCAAGGGATCGCGGGTTGATTTTGTTGCTGAGGTTGTATATTTATGTGTGGCTGGTGTTGCACTGGGACATGAATGTTGAGTATTGGTGTTGCATATCCACATACTCTTGAAAAGTTACCTTCACAATGATGGAATATGATGAAGTAATTTTCACTAATACTATAAGAATTGCTTTTTTTTAATTTTATTTTCTCTTTTTCAACTAGAGCAAATTATGGAAAAAGTCCTTTACTTTTCTTGTATTGAATTAACTCAGTCACTACACCTCCACATAATAAAAATCATAAAACATTTCCAAATAAACCAGCAATAACTGTAAAAAAAATCAAACACTAAGGCTTTGTTTTTGAGATCTATATTAAAAATCGATAACAATGATTCACTTTTTGAGGTAAAATATACAAGATTCCTTCATTATTAGGTACTTTTTATATAAAGATAATATTCTCTTCCAAGTCTTCCGGTTTGAATGTAGGGTGCTTGTAAGTTGCCTGAGACAAATGGTTTTTTTTTTTTTTTTACAATCAGTCTTGAAAATCTCCTTTAAAAGTCATAATAAATAAAGCCTTTTTATTTTTAACAAGAATCCATATGGAGCATACTTATTTCTCGTACATTTTGTCGGAAATAATTTAACTCATGTTTAATTGTGAGAGAGTAAATGAAAGTTTTTTTAAATAAAAATAGTTAAGCTGATCTGCCAGATACTGTAACAAATTTATTCGAACATATACTGTTTGGGTTTGTTTCTCTTGGTGTAATTTCCTTATTTAAGTTCTATTAAATTAGACAGGCTGAGTCTACAATAAATCACACTTGTACGTAAATGATCTTATACTTTTGTTAACTACACATTTTTAGCAGCTAATTTCACGTACATCTGTATATCTTAAAATTTACAGCATCGATTCCAGTGTTCATAGTACAATGCTATATCATTTTTAAAGACATTATACTCTTTAAATTCTTTAACTGCTTAACAAAAATCCATATGGAGCATACTTATTTCTCGTAGATATTAAAAAGATAAATAATCTTTTTGAAACCATTAATTCCAACACGTAATCGTTCATTGCTTTAATTTCTTTGCTTTTCTAATGTTTTATTTAATTAGATAGGTTAAATCCATTGTAGCTTGGCAACACTATTTGCGTATAGTCCAATGGTAAATTGAATTAAACTCACATCTGCACATCTTAAAATGAACATCATCGATCACACTTTTGAGAGTACAATGCTAATTTTATTTTTAAAGAGTATTTTCTTTAAATCCTTTATTTTTTATCAAAAATTCATATGCAGTATAATAAAGATAACTTTCTGTAAAAGTATGCAACATGTAGTCGTTCATTGGTTTAATTTTCTTATTAATCTGATGTTTTATTTATTTAGATTGGCAGAATCGACTACAGCCAACCACCTACATTTGTAAATAGACCAATGGTAAATTGTGTTAAACTCTCATCTGCACATCTTAAAATGAACAACATCGATCTCACTTGCAAGATACAAGGTTATCTCATTTTTTAAAGATATTATATTATTTAATATATTTGTTCATACAAAAAGCTCATTTTCAGTTTAAATAAGTAATGTTTCCTTACAGAACGTATAGTGGTATCGTGTTGAGTAATTTTCAATGTAGTCCATCAGAATTTCTTCAATTAAATATATAGATCCTTTGAGTTATTTAAAATGTGTTGGTGGCTGTTGATGGTTTAGGGATTGTTCTGTTTAGGATCATCGTTCTCCCGCTAGGGGCGCGGATTCTATCCTCGCTGTAGACTATGTAATTGGGGATTTTGAAACGGTGGCTGGATATCAGGAAGGTTTCTTGAAATAGGGCGATGTCAATGTTGTGCTTCTGTAGGATATGTTGGAGCTCTTGTTTTTTTATTCCAGGAGATCCACTTGTTGGTGGGTTTGCACTGGGGCATGAAGGTTAAGTATTGGCGTTGCATATCCACCATACTCTTGAAAAGCTGTCGAATGGCAGCAGTCATAGAGTTCATCTGTTAAATAGCTTCGCTGAAATTTTGGAGGAGTCGGGGTCTATCAATCAATTTCTAAGAATTAGCGTGTATAGTTATATCTGAGTATGTTGGTTTATGGAAGATTTCAAAATCGTGTTTATTCATTTTGTTTGATATTTTTAAATCTAGGAAATTAATCGATTTATTTATTTCTATTTCTGTTGTAAAAGTAATATTATTATGAAGTTGGTTAATATAATCTAGAAATAGTTTTAATTGTCGATCTATGCCTGTAAAGTAAGTCAATATATCATCTACATACCGGTACCAATAAAAGAAATTTTTAAAAAGATGAGAATTACTGATTTGTTCTTCTAAATGGTCCATGAAAATTTCAAATAAAATTGGACTAAGAGGGTTTCCCATTATTAAACCTTTTTATATAAATCTTATCGTTAAATTCGAAATAATTCTGGTCTAAGCACAATGTTAAGATTTCTAATATTTCTTGTTTAATTATTGGGTTAACATTATTTTTATTGAGTAATCTTTGAACCAAAATTATAGCGTCTGATGGTGGTATACTAGGAAAAAGATTTTGTACATCAAACGATATAAATCTGGAGTTACTTGGTATAATTATCGGATTAATTTTTGCTATCAATTCACTACTATTTTTAATACTATATTTAGGTGTGAATTTGCAATATTTTGTCAAAACCTCAATCAATTTATTTGATAAAGAAAAAGCTGGCGCTGTTATATATGAAACTAACGGACGAATTGGTGAGTTATATTTATGTAATTTAATAAAAGAATATAGTTTTGGAACTTGAGGGTTCATCGACACGAGTTCTTTATATAAATGTACGTCCAGTTTGTTCTATATATGTTTAAAGACATAACCCACATGTTAATTGATATACCCCTGATTTATTTTTGAGATATTTTCCTATAGTATTGTTAGTCTTGTAAGCTATGTTGATATTTTTTTGAATTAAAAATTTTAATGACAATATCGATTTCATTGAAATTCTAACAAAAAATGTTTCTTGCGTGGCTAATAATAAGAAAAATCTGTCCTTATATTCGTTTAAATGCACAAATAATCATAATTGCTATCTTATTCATTTTACGGCACTGACGTACTGGAATAAATTCTTTTCTTGTAAATGATTAACTCTAATTTATTTAGAGCTCTGTGCCTTTGCTTGGCGGGGTTCAAACTAGAAAGATTTTTGACGACTGACTAAAATTTTTATAAATTCTATGTAAAATTTTTGGTTGCATACATCTTTTATATGGATAATCCGGAATTAAAATACAAAAAGCTGATTTCCAGTTTATACAAGTAACATTTCCTTACAGAACGTGTAGTGTATCGCGATGAGTAATTTTTAGTGTATTCCATCAGAATTCCTTGAGTTAAATGTATAGATCCTTTGAGTTATTTAAAATATGTTGGTGGTTGTTGATGGTTTACGGATTGTTCTGTTTTGGATCATGGTTCCCTCGCGAGGGGCACTAATTCTATCCACGCTATAGACTATGTAGTCGGGGATTTTGAAACTGTGGCAGGGCTTCAGGAAGGTTTCTTGAACTAGGGCGATGTAGATGTTGCACTTCTGTAGGAAATGTTGGAACTCTTGTTTTTTTTTTGGGAGTGATTTCAAGGGATCGCCGGTTGATTTTGTTGCTGAGGTTGCCAATTTATTTGTTGCTGGTGTTGCACTGGTACATGAATGTTGAGTATTGGTGTTGCATATCCACCATACTGTTGAAAAATTGCCTTCACAATGGTGGAATATGATGAAATAATTTTCACCAATACTATAAGAATTGCTTTTTTGGAATTTTATTTTCTCTTTTTAAACTAGAGCCAATTATGGAAAAAGTCCTTTACTTTTCTTGTATTGAATTAATTTAGTCAAACTCAGTCACTACACCTCCACATAATAAAAATCATAAAACATTTCCAAATAAACCAGCAATAACTGTAAAAAAATCAAACACTAAGGCTTTCTCTTTGAGATACACGTAATGATCTTATACTTTTGTTAACTACATATTTTTAGCAGCTAATTTCACGTACATCTGTACATCTTAAAATTGACAGCATCGATTCCAGTTTTCAGAGTAATTCCTTATTTGCTTAACAAAAATCCATATGGGGCATACTTATTTCTCGTAGATATTAAAAAGATAAATAGTATCTTTAAAACCATTAATTCCAACACGTAATCGTTCACTGATTTAATTTTTTGCTTATCTAATGTTTTATTTAATTGAATAGGTTAATTCCGTTGTAGCTTACCAACAATATTTACACATAGAGCAATAGTAAATTATATTAAACTCACATCTGTACATCTTAAAATGAACATTATCTATCACACTTTTGAGAGTACAGTGCTAATTATATTTTTAAAGATAGTATTCTCTTTGAATCCTTTATTTTTTTCTAACAAAAATTCATATGCGGGATAATAAAGATAAATTTTGAACTAACTTAGCCTTTACTTGATGAAAATTCATATTCTCTGAGAATAAAACACTAAATATGTAGTAAAATTTGCACCTTTACTGAATTTTATACCGGACTCTTGTTTCGCTAAAATATTAGCTTTATTAAAAGTATGGGTATGTAATAAAATAAACATTTTTCGATGGTTTTGTAAGTAAATATTTACAGGAATTTTGTAACTAAAGGATAACAACAAAACTTCATATTTATACAAGTTATCTATTCTTTAAATAAATTCAACAATGGGGAATTTCCGCGATCCAGTTGGTCATTTAATTGTGTTTTTGTATTCTTTCTTTTATTTATCTCGAGAGTCTCAAATAAATTTAATTTATACGATTTGTTCTGAACGTGTAAAATATGGAAATTATTATCAACTACATGATAAACTCTCATCTGTACATCTTAAAATGAACAACATCGATCTCACCTATAAGATACAATGCTATCTCATTTTTTAGAGATATTATATTCTTTAATGTTTTTATTTATACAAAAAAGATAAATGTCTTGGAAATCATCCATTCGAGTACGTAATCATTTATTGGTTTAATTTTCTTATTTATCTGATATTTTATTTGATTCGATATGTTGAATCCATTGTAGCTGTTCAACCATATTTGGAAATAAGCAATGGTGAATTGTATGAAGCTCACATCTGTACATCTTAAAATAAACAACATCGACCCTACTTTTAAGAGTACAATGGTATCTCATTTTTTAAAGAAGTTATACTGTTTAAATCCTGTATTTCTTTAACAAAAATCCATATGGGGCATACTTATTTTGCGTAGGTATTAAAAAGATAAATAATATCTTTGGATCCATTAATTCCAACATCTAAGCATTCATTGACTTAATTTTTTTTTTTTTCGGCCAATGGTAAATAGTGTTAAACTCACATCAGTACAGCTGAAAAAGGATTCCATATCATTAATATTCACACATGTATATATCTAGCAATCCATAAAAATGTATGTCTACATTTATGTAATTTATAGATGCTTTTGATCCTTTATATCCTTTCTCTCGCCATTCTTCAAATTCCATCACAAGTTTTTCCCTTTCATTTCCTTTTTCTAAATCATATATATTTTTAAAACTCCTTACCTGTGGATGTATGTGGGTATTCTAGTATGTAATTGGAGGTTTGATTGCCCCATTCTTAAATCCTCAACTCTTGTGTCCGAAATGAGTATGATGGTGAGTAAGAATATGCTCTATCTGTACTATTCACTCTTGAGCTTGAAGTTTAATGACAATATCGATTTCACTGAAATTCTAACAAAAAATGTTCCTGGCGTGGCTAATAATAACAAAAATCTGTCCTTATATTCGTTTAAATGCACAAATAGTCATAATTGCTATCTTATTCATTTTACAGCACTGGCGTACTGGCATGGATTCTTTTGTTCTAAATGATTAACTTGAATTTGTTTAGAGCTCTTTGCCTTTGCTTGGCGGGGTTCAAACTAGAAAGATTTTTGACGACTGACTAAAATTTTTATAAATTCTATGTAAAATTTTTGGTTGCACACATCTTTTATATGGATCATCCGGAATTAAAATACAAAAAGCTCATTTCCAGTTTATACAAGTAACATTTCCTTACAGAACGTGTAGTGTATCTCGATGAGTAATTTTCAGTGTATTCCATCAGAATTCCTTCAGTTAAATGTATAGATCCTTTGAGTTATTTCAAATATGTTGGTGGTTGTTGATGGTTTACGGATTGTTCTGTTTTGGATCATGGTTCCCTCGTGAGGGGCACTAATTCTATCCACGCTATAGACTATATAGTCGGGGATTTTGAAACTGTGGCAGGGCTTCAGGAAGGCTTCTTGAACTAGGGCGATGTAGATGTTGCACTTCTGTAGGAAATGTTGGAACTCTTGTTTTTTTTGGGAGTGATTTCAAGGGATCGCCGGTTGATTTTGTTGCTGAGGTTGCCAATTTATTTGTTGCTGGTGTTGCACTGGTACATGAATGTTGAGTATTGGTGTTGCATATCCACCATACTCTTGAAAAATTGCCTTTACAATGGTGGAATATGATGAAATAATTTTCACCAATACCATAAGAATTGCTTTTTTGGAATTTTATTTTCTCTTTTTAAACTAGAGCCAATTATGGAAAAAGTCCTTTACTTTTCTTGTATTGAATTAATTTAGTCAAACTCAGTCACTACACCTCCACATAATAAAAATCATAAAACGTTTCCAAATAAACCAGCAATAACTGTAAAAAAATCAAACACTTAGGCTTTGTCTTTGAGATCTATATTAAAAATCGATAACAATGATTCACTTTTTGAGGTAAAATATACAAGATTCCTTCATTATTAGGTATTTTTTATATAAAGAGCATATTATCTCTTCCAAGTCTTCCTGTTTGAATGTAGGTTGGTAGTAAGTTGCCTGAGACAAATGTTTTTTTTACAATCAGTCTTGAAAATCTCCTTTAAAAGTCATAATAAATAAAGCCTTTTTATTTTTAACAAGAATCCATATGAAGCATACTTATTTCTCGTACATTTTGTCGGAAATAATTTAACTCATGTTTAATTGTGAGAGAGTAAATGAAAGTTTTTTTAAATAAATAGTTAAGCTGATCTGCCAGATACTGTAACAAATTTATTCAAACATATACTTTTTGGGTTTGTTTCTCTTGGTGTAATTTCCTTATTTAAGTTCTATTAAATTAGACAGGCAGAGTCCACAATAGATCACACTTGTCGTAAATGATCTTATACTTTTGCTAACTACATATTTTTAGTAGCTAATTTCACGTACATCTGTACATCTTAAAATTTACAGCATCGATTCGAGTTTTCAGAGTAATTCCTTATTTGCTTAACAAAAATCCATATGGGGCATACTTATTTCCCGTAGATATTAAAAAGATAAATAGTGTCTTTAAAACCATTAATTCCAACACGTAATCGTTCACTGATTTAATTTTTTTGCTTAGCTAATGTTTTATTTAATTGAATAGGTTAATTCCGTTGTAGCTTACCAACAATATTTACACATAGAGCAATAGTAAATTATATTAAACTCACATCTGTACATCTTAAAATGAACATTATCTATCACACTTTTGAGAGTACAGTGCTAATTTTATTTTTAAAGATAGTATTCTCTTTGAATCCTTTATTTTTTTTCTAACAAAAATTCATATGCGGGATAATAAAGATAAATTTTGAACTAACTTAGCCTTTACTTGATGAAAATTCATATTCTCTGAGAATAAAACACTAAATTTGTAGTAAAATTTGCACCTTTACTGAATTTTATACCGGACTCTTGTTTCGCTAAAATATTAGCTTTATTAAAAGTATGGGTATGGAATAAAATAAACATTTTTCGATGGTTTTGTAAGTAAATATTTACAGGAATGTTGTAACTAAAGGATAACAACAAAACTTCATATTTATACAAGTTATCTATTCTTCAGATAAATTCAACAATGGGGGAATTTCCGAGATCCAGTTGGTCATTTAATTGTGTTTTTGTATTCTTTCTTTTATTTATCTCGAGAGTCTCAAATAAATTTAATTTATACGATTTGTTCTGAACGTGTAAAATATGGAAATTATTATCAACTACATGATAAACTCTCATCTGTACATCTTAAAATGAACAACATCGATCTCGCCTATAAGATACAATGCTATCTCATTTTTTAGAGATATTATATTCTTTAATGTTTTTATTTATACAAAAAAGATAAATGTCTTGGAAATCATCCATTCGAGTACGTAATTATTTATTGGTTTAATTTTCTTATTTATCTGATGTTTTATTTGATTCGATATGTTGAATCCATTGTAGCTGTTCAACCATATTTGGAAATAAGCAATGGTGAATTGTATTAAGCTCACATCTGTACATCTTAAAATAAACAATATCGATCCTACTTTTAAGAGTACAATGGTATCTCATTTTTTAAAGCAGTTTTACTGTTTAAATCCTGTATTTCTTTAACAAAAATCCATATGGGGCATACTTATTTTGCGTAGGTATTAAAAAGATAAATAATATCTTTGGATCCATTAATTCCAACATCTAAGCATTCATTGACTTAATTTTTTTATTTTTCGGCCAATGGTAAATTGTGTTAAACTCACATCAGTACAGCTGAAAAAGGATTCCATATCATTAATATTCACACATGTATATATCTAGCAATCCATAAAAATGTATGTCTACATTTATGTAATTTATAGATGCTTTTGATCCTTTATATCCTTTCTCTCACCATTCTTCAAATTTCTTCACATTTTTCATAAGTTTTTCCCTTTCATTTCCTTTTTTAAATCATATATATTTTTAAAACTCCTTACCTGTGGATGTATGTGGGTATTCTAGTATGTAATTGGAGGTTTGATTGCCCCATTCTTAAATCCTCAACTCTTGTGTCCGAAATGAGTATGATGGTGAGTAAGAATATGCTCTATCTGTACTTTTCACTCTTGAGCTTGAAGTTTAATGACAATATCGATTTCACTGAAATTCTAACAAAAAATGTTCCTGGCGTGGCTAATAATAACAAAAATCTGTCCTTATATTCGCGATGAGTAATTTTCAGTGTATTCCATCAGAATTTCTTCAGTTAAATGTATAGATCCTTTGAGTTATTTAAAATATGTTGGTGGTTGTTGATGGTTTACGGATTGTTCTGTTTTGGATCATGGTTCCCTCGTGAGGAGCACTAATTCTATCCTCGCTATAGACTATGTAGTCGGGGATTTTGAAACTGTGGCAGGGTTTCAGGAAGGTTTCTTGAACTATGGCAATGTAGATGTTGCACTTCTGTTGGAAATGTTGGAACTCTTGTTTTTTTAGGAGTGATTTCAAGGGATCGCGGGTTGATTTTGTTGCTGAGGTTGTATATTTATTTGTTGCTGGTGTTGCACTGGGACATGAATGTTGAGTATTGGTGTTGCATATCCACCATACTCTTGAAAAGTTGCCTTCACAATGATGGAATATGATGAAGTAATTTTCAACAATACTATAAGAATTGCTTTTTTGGAATTTTATTTTCTCTTTTTAAACTAGAGCAAATTATGGAAAAAGTCCTTTACTTTTCTTGTATTTAATTAACTTAGTCAAACTCAGTCACTACACCTCCACATAATAAAAATCATAATAAAACATTTCCAAATAAACCAGCAATAACTGTAAAAAAAATCAAACACTAAGGCTTTGTTTTTGAGATCTATATTAAAAATCGATAACAATGATTCACTTTTTGAGGTAAAATATACAAGATTCCTTCATTATTAGGTACTTTTTATATAAAGATAATATTCTCTTCCAAGTCTTCCGGTTTGAATGTGGGGTGCTTGTAAGTTGCCTGAGACAAATGGTTTTTTTTTACAATCAGTCTTGAAAATCTCCTTTAAAAGTCATAATAAATAAAGCCTTTTTATTTTTAACAAGAATCCATATGGAGCATACTTATTTCTCGTACATTTTGTCGGAAATAATTTAACTCATGTTTAATTGTGAGAGAGTAAATGAAAGTTTTTTTAAATAAATAGTTAAGCTGATCTGCCAGATACTGTAACAAATTTATTCGAACATATACTGTTTGGGTTTGTTTCTCTTGGTGTAATTTCCTTATTTAAGTTCTATTAAATTAGACAGGCTGAGTCCACAATAAATCACACTTGTACGTAAATGATCTTATACTTTTGTTAACTACACATTTTTAGCAGCTAATTTCACGTACATCTGTACATCTTAAAATTTACAGTATCGATTCCAGTGTTCAGGGTACAATGCTATATCATTTTTAAAGACATTATACTCTTTAAATTCTTTAACTGCTTAACAAAAATCCATATGGAGCATACTTATTTCTCGTAGATATTAAAAAGATAAATAATCTCTTTGAAACCATTAATTCCAACACGTAATCGTTCATTGCTTTAATTTCTTTGCTTTTCTAATGTTTTATTTAATTAGATAGGTTAAATAGGAAATTAATCGATTTATTTATTTCTATTTCTGTTGTAAAAGTAATATTATTATGAAGTTGGTTAATATAATCTAGAAATAGTTTTAATTGTCGATCTGTGCCTGTAAAGCAAGTCAATATATCATCTACATACCGGTACCAATAAAAGAAATTTTTAAAAAGATGAAAATTACTGGTTTGTTCTTCTAAATGGTCCATGAAAATTTCAGATAAAATTGGACTAAGAGGGTTTCCCATTATTAAACCTTTCTTACTTATATAAATGTTATCGTTAAATTCGAAATAATTCTGGTCTAAGCACAATGTTAAGATATCTAATATTTCTTGTTTAATTATTGGGTTAACATTATTTTTATTGAGTAATCTTTAAACCAAAATTATAGCGTCTGATGGTGGTATACTAGGAAAAAGATTTTGTACATCAAACGTTATAAATCTGGAGTTACTTGGTATAATTAACGGATTAATTTTTGCTATCAATTCATTACTATTGTTAATACTATATTTAGGTGTAAATTTACAATATTTTGTCAAAACCTCAATCAATTTATTTGATAAAGAAAAAGCAGGGCGCTGTTATATATGAAACTAACGGACGAATTGGTGAGTTATTTTTATGTAATTTAATAAAAGAATATAGTTTTGGAACTTGAGGGTTCATCGACACGAGTTCTTTATATAAATGTACGTCCAGTTTGTTCTATATATGTTTAAGGACATGACCCACATGTTAATTGATATACCCCTGATTTATTATCTTTATTGATTTGTAGTTTGTAGTTTTCGAGATATTTCCCTATAGTATTGTTAGTCTTTTAAGCTATATTGATATTTTTTTGATTTAAAAATTTTCCCAGATTTTCTGTTGGTTTGCCGAAATAGGTTAAGCATTTAAATGTGGTTTTTCTGTCCTTAAAACATTGGTATATTTCTGAGATTGCCTTGTTTCTAAGTTTTTTCCTAACGATGTTATCGATTGAAGTAACTGAATAACCGTTGTTAACGGCCCCTTGTTTTATGTATTTTAATTCTTTAGTAAAATTTTCCTCTGATAAGGGGATATTAGTTAGTCTATGTATAAAGCTATGAGAAGCCGCGAGTTTATGATAGTTAGGGTGGTGAGAACTATTGTGAATTGTGGTATCTGTATGACAAGGTATGTGATATATCGCAAATTCATGTTTTTTCATAGTTTTACTAGGAAGTTGATTTTCCCTTCGACTTCTTCTTCCATTGTAAAACTGATATTTCTATATAAAGAATTAATTTACTGTAAAAAGTGAGTTAATTGTCTGTCCGTACCTGTAAAGCATACAATTATATCGCCTACGTATCGATTCCAGTATAGACAATTATTACCATTGTTTTTATGGTTGTTTCAATACTATCCATGAAAATTTCGGCAAGTAATAGGCTTAATGGGCTCTCCATAATTAACCCTTCCTTACTGCTGTAGAATTTATTGTTAAATGAAAAATAATTTTATCTTAGGCAAGTTCTTAATAAATTAATTATGTCCATTTTTATAACTTCATTTACTTTGTTTTTTGTTAATAGGTTCTCTATTAAAATTATTGTTTCGTCTGGGGGAACACAACAAGCTACAACCATACGAAATTGAAAAATCCTTTATTTTTCTTGTATTTAATTAACTTAGTCAAACTTTAGTCACTACATCTCCATATAATATAAAGCATAAAACATTTCCAAATAATACTCTAAACCCTTTAAAAAATTAAACGCTAAGGCTCAGTCAATAACATTGATACACTTTTTGAAGCAGAATATACAAGATTCCTTCATTTCTAGGTATTTTTTTATATAAAGATAGTATGTTCTTCAAGGTCTTCTGGTTTGAATGTAGGTTGATAGTACGTTGCTTGAGACAAAGATTATTTACAATCAGTCTTGAAAATCTCCTCCAAAAGTCATAATAAATAAAGCCTTTATATTTTTAACGAAAGTCTATATGGAGCATACTTATTTCTCGTACATTTTATCGGAAATATTTTAACTCATATTTAATTGTAAAAGAGTAAATAGAAGTATTTTTAAATAAATAATTAAGCTTCAGTATCTTATGATCTGACAGGTACTGCAACCAATTTATTCGAACATGTACTTGATTACTTTTTAGGTTTGTTTCTCTTGGTGTAATTTCCTTATTTATCTTAAGTTCTATCAAATTAGATAGACTGAATCCACAGTACATCACACTTTTACGAATACAACACCTTCTCGTTAAAGATCTTATACTTTTGTTAACTACATATTTTTTAGCAATTAATTTAACGTTCATCTGTACATCCTAAAATTTACACAGTCGATCCCACTTTCGAGAGTGCAATACTTTCATTTTTAAAAACATTACACCCTTTAAATCCATTATTTGTTTAACAAACATCCGTATGCAGCATACTAATTTCGCGTAGGTACAAGCAAGATAATTGTTTTGTAACCATATATTCGAACACGTAATCATTCATTGGTTTAAATTTCTTGCTTATCTAATGTTTTATTTAATTAGATATGTTAAATCTATTGTAGCTTACCAAACAATATTTGCAAATACACCAATGGTAAAATGTGTTAAACTCACATCAGTACATCTGAAAAAGGATTACATATCATTAATATTCACATTTGTATAAACATTTCTGTAATTTATATCTTCCAGCTAATAAGCAAACTCATTTTGTATTTGTATAATTTATATTTATTTTTATACTCCGTCAGAATTCCTACAATTAAATCTATATATCTACTATTCCATAAAAATGTATGTCTACATTTATGTAATTTATAGCTGCTTTTGTTCCTTTATATCCTTTCCCTCACCATTCTTCAAATTTCTTCACATTTTTCATAAGTTTTTCTCTTTCAGTTCCTTATTCTAAAAGCATATACATTTTTAAAATTACCTACCTGTGGACGTATGTGAGTATTCTAGTATGTAATTGGGGATATGATTGCCCCATTCTTAAATCCTCAACTCTTTTGTCCGAAATGAGTATGATAGCGAGTAAGAATATGCTCTGTCTGTACTATTCACTCTTGAGCTTGAAGTATAATGACAATATCGATTTCATCGAAATTCTAACAAAAAATATTTCTTGCCTGGCTAATAATAACAAAAATCTGTCTTATATTCGTTTAAATGCAGAAATAGTCATAATTGCTATCTTATTCATTTTACGGCACTGACGTACTGGAATGGGTTCTTTTCTTGTAAATAATTAACTCTAATTTATTTAGAGCTCTGTGCCTTTGCTTGGCGGGGTTCAAACTAGAAAGATTTTTGACGACTGACTAAAATTTTCATAAATTCTATGTAAAATTTTTGGGTGCACACATCTTTTATATGGATCATTCGGAATTAAAATACAAAAAGCTCATTTCCAGTTTATACAAGGAATATTTCCTTACAGAATGTGTAGTACACTACTCATGGCGATACATCGCCATGAGTAATTTTCAGTGTGTTCCATCAGAATTCCTTCAGTTAAATGTATAGAGCCTTTGAGTTATTTAAAATATGTTGGTGGTTGTTATTGGTTTTCGGATTGTTCTGTTTTGGATGATGGTTCACTCGTGAGGGGCACTGATTCTATCCTCGCTATAGACTATGTAGTCGGGGATTTTGAAACTGTGGCAGGGTTTCAGGAAGGTTTCTTGAACTATGGCGATGTAGATGTTGCACTTCTGTAGGAAATGTTGGAACTCTTGTTTTTTTGGAAGTGATTTCAAGGGATCGCGGGTTGATTTTGTTGCTGAGGTTGCATAATTATGTTTTGCTGGTGTTGCACTGGGACATGAATGTTGAGTATTAGTTTTGCATATCCATCATACTCTTGAAAAGTTGCCTTCACAATAATGGAATATGATGAAGTAATCTTCACTAATACTATAAGAATTGCTTTTTTGGAATATTATTTTCTCTTTTTAAACTTAAGCAAATTATGGAAAAAATCCTTTACTTTTCTTGTATTTAATTAACTTAGTCAAACTCAGTCACTACACCTCCACATAATAAAAATCATAAAACATTTCCAAATAAACCAGCAATAACTGTAAAAAAATCAAACACTAAGGCTTTCTCTTTGAGATCTATATTAAAAATCGATAACAATGATTCACTTTTTGAGATAAAATATACAAGATTGCTTCATTATTAGGTATTTTTTATATAAAGAAAATATGCTCTTCCAAGTCTGCCGGCTTGAATGTAGGTTGGTAGTAAGTTGCCTGAGACAAATGTTTTTTTTTACAATCAGTCTTGAAAATCTCCTTTAAAAGTCATAATAAATAAAGCCTTTTTATTTTTAACAAGAATCCATATGGAGCATACTTATTTCTCGTACATTTTGTCGGAAATATTTTAACTCATAGTTAATTGTGAAAGAATAAATAGAAGTATTTTTTAAATAAATAATTAAGCTTCAGTATCTTATGATCTGACAGGTACCGCAACCAATTTATTCGAACATGTACTTGATTACTTTTTAGGTTTGTTACTCTTGGTGTAATTTCCTTATTTATCTTAAGTTGTATCAAATTAGATAGACTGAATCCACAATACATCACACTTTTACGAATACAACACTTTCTCGTTAAAGATCTTATACTTTTGTTAACTACATATTTTTTAGCAATTAATTTAACGTTAATCCGTACATCCTAAAATTTACACAGTCGATCCCACTTTCGAGAGTGCAATACTTTCATTTTTAAAAACATTACACCCTTTAAATCCAATATTTGTTTAACAAACATCCGTATGCAGCATACTAATTTCGCGTAGGTACAAGCAAGATAATTGTTTTGTAACCATATATTCGAACACGTAATCATTCATTGGTTTAAATTTCTTGCTTATCTAATGTTTTATTTAATTAGATATGTTAAATCTATTGTAGCTTACCAAACAATATTTGCAAATACACCAATGGTAAAATGTGTTAAACTCACATCAGTACATCTGAAAAAGGATTACATATCATTAATATTCACATTTGTATAAACATTTCTGTAATTTATATCTTCCAGCTAATAAGCAAACTCATTTTGTATTTGTATAATTTATATTTATTTTTATACTCCGTCAGAATTCCTTCAATTAAATGTATATATCTACTATTCCATAAAAATGTATGTCTACATTTATGTAATTTATAGCTGCTTTTGTTCCTTTATATCCTTTCCCTCACCATTCTTCAAATTTCTTCACATTTTTCATAAGTTTGTCCCTTTCAATTCCCTTTTCTAAAAGCATATACATTTTTAAAATGACCTACCTGTGGATGTATGTGAGTATTCTAGAATGGAATTGGGGATATGATTGCCCCATTCTTAAATCATTAACTTTTTTGTCCGAAATGAGTATGATGGCGAGTAAGAATATGCTCTATCTGTACTATTCACTCTTGAGGTTGAAGTTTAGTGACAATATCGATTTCATTGAAATTCTAACAAAAAATATTTCTTGCCTGGCTAATAATGACAAAAATCTGTCCTTATATTCGTTTAAATGCACAAATAGTCATAATTGCTATCTTATTCATTTTACGGCACTGACGTACTGGAATGGGTTCTTTTCTTGTAAATAATTAACTCTAATTTATTTAGAGCTCTGTGCCTTTGCTTGGCGGGGTTCAAACTAGAAAGATTTTTGACGACTGACTAAAATTTTTATAAATTCTATGTAAAATTTTTGGTTACACACATCTTTTATATGGATCATTCGGAATTAAAATACAAAAAGCTCATTTCCAGTTTATACAAGTAATATTTCCTTACAGAACGTGTAGTACACTACTCATGGCGATACATCGCCATGAGTAATTTTCAGTGTATTCCATCAGAATTCCTTCAGTTAAATGTATAGAGCCTTTGAGTTATTTAAAATATGTTGGTGGTTGTTGATGGTTTACGGATTGTTCTGTTTTGGATCATGGTTCCCTCGTGAGGGGCACTAATTCTATCCTCGCTATAGACTATGTAGTCGGGGATTTTGAAACTGTGGCAGGGTTTCAGGAAGGTTTCTTGAACTATGGCGATGTAGATGTTGCACTTCTGTAGGAAATGTTGGAACTCTTGTTTTTTTGGGAGTGATTTCAAGGGATCGCGGGTTGATTTTGTTGCTGAGGTTGCATAATTATGTTTTGCTGGTGTTGCACTGGGATATGAATGTTGTTGAGTATTAGTTTTGCATATCCATCATACTCTTGAAAAGTTGCCTTCACAATAATGGAATATGATGAAATAATCTTCACTAATACTATAAGAATTGCTTTTTTTGGAATATTATTTTCTCTTTTTAAACTTAAGCAAATTATGGAAAAAATCCTTTACTTTTCTTGTATTTAATTAACTTAGTCAAACTCAGTCACTACACCTCCACATAATAAAAATCATAAAACATTTCCAAATAAACCAGCAATAACTGTAAAAAAATCAAACACTAAGGCTTTGTCTTTGAGATCTATATTAAAAATCGATAACAATGATTCACTTTTTGAGGTAAAATATACAAGATTCCTTCATTATTAGGTATTTTTTATATAAAGATAATATGCTCTTCCAAGTCTTCCGGTTTGAATGTAGGTTGGTAGTAAGTTGCCTGAGGCAAATGTTTTCAATCAGTCTTGACAATTTCCTTTAAAAGTCATAATAAATAAAACCTTTTTATTTTTAACAAGAATCCATATGTAGCATACTTATTTCTCGTACATTTTGTCGGAAATATTTTAACTCATAGTTAATTGTAAAAGAATAAATAGAAGTATTTTTTAAATAAATAATTAAGCTTCAGTATCTTAGAATCTGACAGGTACCGCAACCAATTTATTCGAACATGTACTTGATTACTTTTTAGGTTTGTTTCTCTAGGTGTAATTTCCTTATTTATCTTAAGTTCTATCAAATTAGATTGACTGAATCCACAATACATCACATTTTTATATAAAGATAATATGCTCTTCCAAGTCTTCCGGTTTGAATGTAGGTTGGTAGTAAGTTGCCTGAGACAAATGTTTTTTTTTTACAATCAGTCTTGAAAATTTCCTTTAAAAGTCATAATAAACAAAGCCTTTTTATTTTTAACAAGAATCCATATGGAGCATACTTATTTCTCGTACATTTTGTCGGAAATATTTTAACTCATAGTTAATTGTGAAAGAATAAATAGAAGTATTTTTTAAATAAATAATTAAGCTTCAGTATCTTATGATCTGACAGGTACCGCAACCAATTTATTCGAACATGTACTTGATTACTTTTTAGGTTTGTTACTCTTGGTGTAATTTCCTTATTTATCTTAAGTTCTATCAAATTAGATAGACTGAATCCACAATACATCACACTTTTACGAATACAACACTTTCTCGTTAAAGATCTTATACTTTTGTTAACTACATATTTTTTAGCAATTAATTTAACGTTCATCTGTACATCCTAAAATTTACACAGTCGATCCCACTTTCGAGAGTGCAATACTTTCATTTTTAAACACATTACACCCTTTAAATCGTTTATTTGTTTAACAAACATCCATATGCAACATACTAATTTCGCGTAGGTACAAGCAAGATAATTGTTTTGTAACCATATATTCGAACACGTAATCATTCATTGGTTTAAATTTCTTGCTTATCTAATGTTTTATTTAATTAGATATGTTGAATCTATTGTAGCTTACCAAACAATATTTGCAAATACACCAATGGTAAAATGTGTTAAACTCACATCAGTACATCTGAAAAAGGATTACATATCATTAATATTCACATTTGTATAAACATTTCTGTAATTTATATCTTCCAGCTAATAAGCAAACTCATTTTGTATTTGTATAATTTATATTTATTTTTATACTCCGTCAGAATTCCTACAATTAAATGTATATATCTACTATTCCATAAAAATGTATGTCTACATTTATGTAATTTATAGCTGCTTTTGTTCCTTTATATTCTTTCCCTCACCATTCTTCAAATTTCTTCACATTTTTCATAAGTTTGTCCCTTTCAATTCCCTTTTCTAAAAGCATATACATTTTTAAAATGACCTACCTGTGGATGTATGTGAGTATTCTAGTATGGAATTGGGGATAGGATTGCCCCATTCTTAAATCATTAACTTTTTTGTCCGAAATGAGTATGATGGCGAGTAAGAATATGCTCTATCTGTACTATTCACTCTTGAGGTTGAAGTTTAGTGACAATATCGATTTCATTGAAATTCTAACAAAAAATATTTCTTGCCTGGCTAATAATGACAAAAATCTGTCCTTATATTTGTTTAAATGCACAAATGGTCATAATTGTTATCTTATTCATTTTGCAGCACTAACGTACTGAAATGGATTCTTCTCTTCTAAATGATTAACTCCAATTTATTTAGAGCTCTGTGCCTTTGCCTGGCGGGGTTCAAACTTGAAAGATTTTTGACGACTGACTAGAATTTTTATAAATTCGATGGATCATCTGGAATTAAAATACAAAAAGCTCTGTTCCAGTTTATACAAGTAATATTTCCTTACAGAACGAGTAGTGTATCGCGATGAGTAATTTTCGGTGTATTCCATCAGAATTCCTTCAGGTAAATGTATAGATCCTTTGAGTTATTTAAAATATGTTGTTGGTTTTTAATGGTTTAGGGATTGTTTTGTTTTTGATCATGGTTCCCCCGTGATTCTATCCTCGCTATAGACTATGTAGTTGGGGTTTTAAAACGGTGGCAGGGTTTCAGGAAGTTTTCTTAAGCTAGTGAGTGATGTAGATGTTGTACTTCTGTAGGAAATGTTGGAACTCTTGTTTTTTGGGACTGATTTCAAGGGATCGCCGGTTAATTTTGTTGGTATTGCATATCTGTTTGTTGCTGGAGTTGCACTGGAGCATGAATGTTAAGTATTGGTGTTGCATATCCACCATACTCTTGAAAAGCTGCCTTCACAGTGATATGATTTGGAATATGATGAAGTCATTTTCACTAATACTCTAAGAATTGCTTTTTTGGAAATATTTTCTCTTTTTAAACTAGAGCAAATTATGGAAACAATCCTTTACTTTTCTTATATTTAATTAACTTAGTCAAACTAAGTCACTACACCTCCATATAATAAAAATCATAAAACATTTTAGGGATCGCGGGTTGATTTTGCTGTTGAGATAGTATATTTATGTATTGCTGATGTTGCACTGGGACATGAATGTTGAATATTGGTGTTGCATATCCACCATACTCTTGAAAAATTGCCTTCACAATGGTGGAATATGATGAAGTAATTTTCAACAATACTATAAGAATTGCTTTTTTGGAATTTTATTTTCTCTTTTTTAAACTAGAGCAAATTATGAAAAAGTCCTTTACTTTTCTTGTATTTAATTAACTTAGTCAAACTCAGTCACTACACCTCCACATAATAAAAATCATAAAACATTTCCAAATAAACCAGCAATAACTGTAAAAAAATCAAACACTAAGGCTTTGTCTTTGAGATCTATAATAAAAATCGATAACAATGATTCATTTTTTGAGGTTAAATATAGAAGATTCCTTCATTATTAGGTATTTTTTATATAAAGATAATATGCTTTTCCAAGTCTTCCGGTTTGAATGTAGGTTGGTAGTAAGTTGCCTGAGATAAATGTTTTTTTTTTTACAATCAGTCTTGAAAATCTCCTTTAAAAGTCATAATAAATAAAGCCTTTTTATTTTTAACAAGAATCCATATGAAGCATACTTATTTCTTGTACATTTTGTCGGAAATAATTTAACTCATGTTTAATTGTGAGAGAGTAAATGAAAGTTTTTTTAAATAAATAGTTAAGCTGATCTGCCAGATACTGTAACAAATTTATTCGAACATATACTTTTTGGGTTTCTTTCTCTTGGTGTAATTTCCTTATTTAAGTTCTATTAAATTAGACAGGCTGAGTCCACAATAGATCACACTTGTACGTGAATGATCTTATACTTTTGTTAACTACATATTTTTTAGCAGCTAATTTCACGTACATCTGTACATCTTAAAATTTACAGCATCGATTCCAGTTTTCAGAGTAATTCCTTATTTGCTTAACAAAAATCCATATGGGGCATACTTATTTCTCGTAGATATTAAAAAAATAAATAATATCTTTGAAACCATTAATTCCAACACGTAATCGTTCACTGATTTAATTTTCTTGCTTATCTAATGTTTTATTTAATTGAATAGGTTAATTCCATTGTCGCTTACCAACAATATTTACACATAGAGCAATAGTAAATTATATTAAACTCACATCTGTACATCTTAAAGTGAACATTATCTATCACACTTTTGAGAGTACAGTGCTAATTTTATTTTTAAAGATAGTATTCTCTTTGAATCCTTTATGTTTTTCTAACAAAAATTCATATGCGGGATAATAAAGATAAATTTTGAACTAACTTAGCCTTTACTTGATGAAAATTTATATTCACTGAGAATAAAACACTAAATTTGTAGTCAAATTTTCACTTTTATTGATTTTTATACTTGACTCTTGTTTCGCTAAAACATCAGCTTTATCAAAAGTATGAGTATGGAATAAAATACACATTTTTCGTTGATTTTATAAGTAAATATTTACAGGAAGGTTTTAACTAAAGGATAACAACAAAACTTCATATTTATACAAGTTATCTATTCCTTAAATAAATTCAACAATGGGGAATTTCCGAGATCCAGTTGGTCATTTAATTGTGTTTTTGTATTCTTTCTTTTATTTATCTAGAAAGTCTCAAATAAATTTAATTTATACAATTTTTCTGAACATGTAAAATATGGAAATTATTATCAACTATAAACTCTTATCTGTCCATCTTAAAATGAACAACATCGATGTCACCTATAAGATACAATGCTATCGTTTTTTTAGAGATATTATATTCTTTAATTTTTTTATTTATACAAAAAAAGATAAACATCTTTGAAATCATCCATTCAAGTACGTAATCGTTCACTGGTTTAATTTTCATATTTACCTGATATTTTATTTAATTCGATATGTTGAATCCATTGTAGCTGATCAACCATATTTGGAAATAAGCAATGGTCGATTGTATTAAGCTCACATCTGTACATCTTAAAATAAATAACATCGATCCTACGTTTAAAAGTACAATGCTATCTCATTTTTTAAAGAAGTTATACTGTTTAAATCCTGTATTTCTTTAACAAAAATCCATATGGGGCATACTTATTTTGCGTAGGTATTAAAAAGATAAATAATATCTTTGAAACCATTAATTCCAACATTTAAGCATTCATTGACTTAATTTTGTTATTTTTCGGCCAATGGTAAATAGTGTTAAACTCACATCAGTACAGCTGAAAAAGGATTCCATATCATTAATATTCACACAAGTATATATCTACCAATCCATAAAAATGTATGTCTATATTTATGTAATTTATAGATGCTTTTGTTCCTTTATATCCTTTCCCTCGCCATTCTTCAAATTTCTTCACATTTTTCATAAGTTTTTCCCTTTCATTTCCTTCTTCTAAATCATATATATTTTTAAAACTCCTTACCTGTGGATGTATGTGGGTATTCTAGTATGTAATTGGAGGTATGATTGCCCCATTCTTAAATCCTCAACTCTTGTGTCCAAAATGAGTATGATTGTGAGTAAGAATATGCTCTATCTATACTATTCACTCTTGAGCTTGAAGTTTAATGACAATATCGATTTCATTGCAATTCTAACAAAAAATGTTTCTTGCGTGGCTAATAATAACAAAAATCTGTCGTTATATTCGTTTAAATGCACAAATAGTCATAATTGCTATCTTATTCATTTTACAGCACCGGCGTACTGGAATGGATTCTTTTCTTCTAAATGATTAACTTGAATTTATTTAGAGCTCTGTGCCTTTGCTTGGCGGGGTTCAAACTAGAAAGATTTTTAACGACTGACTAAAATTTTTATAAATTCTATGTAAAATTTTTGGTTGCACACATCTTTTATATGGATCATCCGGAATTAAAATACAAAAAGCTCATTTCCAGTTTATACAAGTAATATTTCCATACAGAACTTGTAGTGAATCGCGATGAGTAATCTTCAGTGTATTCCATCAAAATTCCTTCAGTTAAATGTATAGATCCTTCGAGTTATTTAAAATATGTTGGTGGTTGTTGATGGTTTACGGATTGTTCTGTTTTGGATCATGGTTTCCTCGTGAGGGGCACTAATTCTATCCTCGCTATAGACTATGTAGTCGGGGATTTTGAAACTGTGGCAGGGTTTCAGGAAGGTTTCTTGAACTAGGGCGATGTAGATTTTGCACTTCTGTAGGAAATGTTGGAACACTTGTTTTTTGGGAGGTTGATTTTGTTGCTGAGATTGCATAACTGTTTGTTGCTGGAGTTGCACTGGAGCATGAATGTTAAGTATTGGTGTTGCATATCCACCATACTCTTGAAAAGCTGCCTTCACAGTGATATGATTTGGAATATGATGAAGTCATTTTCACTAATACTCTAAGAATTGCTTTTTTGGAAATATTTTCTCTTTTTAAGCTAGAGCAAATTATGGAAACAATCCTTTACTTTTCTTAAATTTAATTAACTTAGTCAAACTAAGTCACTAGACCTCCATATAATAAAAATCATAAAACATTTCCAAATAAACCAGCAATAACCGTAAAAAAATCAAACACTAAGGCTTTGTCTTTGAGATCTATATTAAAAATCAGTAATATTGATTCACTTTTTTTTTTTCAGGTAAAATATACAATATTCTTTCATTTTTATCTGTTTTTTATATAAAGATAATATGCTCTTCCAAGTCTTCCGGTTTGAATGTAGGTTGGTAGTAAGTTGCCTGAGACAAACGTTTTTTTTTACAATCAGTCTTGAAAATCTCCTTTAAAAGTCATAATAAATAAAGCCTTTTTATTTTTAACAAGAATCCATATGGAGCATACTTATTTCTCGTACATTTTGTCGGAAATAATTTAACTCATGTTTAATTGTGAGAGAGTAAATGAAAGTTTTTTTAAATAAATAGTTAAGCTGATCTGCCAGATACTGTAACAAATTTATTCAAACATATACTTTTTGGGTTTGCTTCTCTTGGTGTAATTTCCTTATTTAAGTTCTATTAAATTAGACAGGCTGAGTCCACAATAGATCACATTTGTACGTAAATGATCTTATACTTTTGTTAGCTACATATTTTTAGCAGCTAATTTCACGTACATCTGTACATCTTAAAATTTACAGCATCGATTCCAGTGTTCAGAGTACCATGCTATATCATTTTTAAACACATTATACTCTTTAAATTCGTTATTTGCTTAACAAAAATCCATATGGGGCATACTTATTTCTCGTAGATATTAAAAAGATAAATAATATCTTTGGAACCATTAATTCCAACACGTAATCGTTCATTGATTTAATTTTCTTGTTTATCTAATGTTTTATTTAATTGGATAGGTTAAATCCATTGTAGCTTACCAACAATGTTTACACATAGACCAATGGTAAATTGTATTAAACTCACATCTGTACATCTCAAAATGAACATCATCGATCACACTTTTGAGAGTACAGTGCTAATTTTATTTGTAAAGATATTATTCTCTTTAAATCCTTTATTTTTTTCTAACAAAAAAAAAATCATATGCGGTATAATAAGGATAAACTTTCAACTAACTCAGCCGTTTCTTGATGAAAATTCATATTCCCTGAGAATAAAACACTAAATTTGTAGTAAAACTTTCACTTTTATTAATTTTTATACTTGACTCTTGTTTCGCTAAAACATTAGCTTTATCAAAAGTATGGGTATGTAATAAAATAAACATTTTTCGATAATTTTATAAGTAAATATTTACAGGAAGGTTGTAACTAAAAGATAATAACAAAATGTAATGAAAGACTGATTTTGTCAAATTTCCACTTTATTTAGTTTCACTGAAACTGTATGACGCGTTTCGCTATACTATAGCTTCTTCTGATACAAAATGATATTTGAATATTAGTGTTGTTACATTTATACAAATACCCTAAGGTAGATAGGTAATAAAATTAATACTATATGCTAATGAATATTGCTGGAAAATCCATTCTGAATATTAATTGTATAAATTAAGTAAAGGTGAGTTACCATGGGCCAGACAGGTATCTTTTTGTTCGTTTAAGATTATGTCTGAATTTTTAATTCTATTTATTTCTAAATTTTCTAATAGGTTTAATTTTACGCCTTTATTTTGTATGTGTAGAATTTTAAATTTATCGTCAAAAAGATGATTTGATTCTGTTAAATGATTACTGTACGCAGAGTTGTTTTTGTTTTTTAAATAGCTTCTTTTATGTTCTGAAATCCGAGTTTCGAATGAGCGACCTGTCTGACCTATGTAACTTTTATGACAAGAACCACAATTCAACTGATACACTCCAGATTTTTTTGATCTATTTTGTTTTCCCTTTGCGTTTTTAATGAATTTTCCTAGCGAGTTATTTGTTCTAAAAGCTATGTTGATATTATATTTGTTTAAGTGGTTTTTAATTTTCTCTGACGTGTTACCAAAATAGGTTAAAACATTATATATATATAGTATATATATATATATATATATATATATATATATATATATATATATATATATATATATATATAATAAAGTGGAATATTTGACAAAATCAGTCTTTCATTACATTCGTTATGAATTTCCATCAAGTAACGGCAACAACAATTCAAAAAAAAAACTAACAACATAATTATACAAATTACACTGCGTTACAAATTTTAAAAAAAATTAAGTACACACTTAAATTTTTCCTGTTTATTTATTCATACACACCACTTATTAAGAATACATAAGTACTTTTTGTCTATCACGTACTGTTTTTTAGGTTCGATAGTTAACAATTTTAAGTAAAATAATTAAGAAGTATAGTACAGTGTACACGTAGCTTCATTAAATTTTCCAATAATTCGAATAAAATTGCTAAAAAAAACGTATTATTAATACATTTGGACACAACTAAATATAAAATATATGGTAAAAAGTTTATATTGTACATTAAAAGTTAAAAAATATTTAACTTTTTCTTTTATGTTGGGAAATATCTTCTCGTTTTAAAAGCCAGCAGTAATCTCCCAACATAGCTACGTCCCAACGACCTTGAAACCATTCCTCAAGCCTTTTCACATCCTGATGAAATCGTTCCCCTTGTTCATCACTCACTGCTCCAAGATTTGATGGAAAAAAAGAGAAATAGGAATGGAGGAAATGAATTTTTAATGACATTCGGCAACCCATCTTTTTGTATGCTCTTAACAAATCGTTCACTAAGAGTTCGGCATTCTCGACTCTATGATTTCCTAAAAAACCTTTTATCACGGCTTTTAATGATGTCATTGCGCATAGTTCTTCGTCATTTAGTGTTTGATCAAATTTGTTGTTTTACATTGATAGGCGTCTTTGTGGACCAATAAAAATACTTTTCTTTCAACTTTGCGTCACTTAATCTTGGAAAAAAATAGATTTTAAATATAAAAATCCTTCGCCATTTTTATCCATCGCTTTCACAAAATTCTTCATTAAGCCGAGTTTTATGTGTAGAGGAGGTAAAATGACGTCTTCGGGGTTGATTAAAGGCAAGTATTTTACATTTGACTTCCCACACACAAATTCCGTTCGTTTTGGCAAGTCTTTGATCAAATAGTACTTATCAGTAGCTCTACTGTCCCACATGCAAAGAAAGCAGCAGTACTTAGTAAATCCACCTTGCAAACCAAGAAGCTATTACTTTGAGATCAGCGCAGACTTTCCACTTAAAATTTTTGTATTTAATTAAATCCAATATTGATTTCATATTTTCGTATGTCTCTTTTAAAACAGTTGAATAAGCCACTGGTATTGACGGATACTTATTTCCATTATGAAGTAAAACTGCCTTCAGACTTGTTTTCGAACCATCAATAAAAAGACGTCATTCATTTGTATCATAGGAAATTTCTAACCCACCCATCAAAGATACAATATTCATAGAAGGGTACTCGAAATTATGCTTAATTTTCTTTGAAAATCCTCGTACGTCAGTCATGCAGAAGTAGCAATCGTTAAAATGATTACTAGGTTCGCGCCACACAGTCGGTTCTGCAAATGGCATAGATGTTTTGTTTCCGTTCAACCACGACAGGAGAGTAGCATAACATGATACACAAAATAGTTGCGGAATCCAGGGTTTATCTTGATGTACAGTATGTCCAAAATATAGAAAATACGCAGTACATACTTTTTCAGATATTTTTTTTTTCCTTGAGACTTGAGAATGTACTGTCCACACACGTAACAAAACTTGTTTGGTGAAGTTTTGCACTAACGGCGACTACTTTTTTCAGTATTCATCTTTAAAACTGTATTATTACACTCTTAATCAGGTAATCTCAAAGAAACTAACAAGAAATGAACATATCCTTTCAATAGATTATCTAGCGATTACATTTATTAATATGAACAATATGAGGGTAGGTTAAGAAAAGGTTATCGGTGTGTACCTTAAAAACAAGACGTGATAGAAATAAAAGACATCTACTGCTTACATACTATAACTAATAGGAAACTATAATAGCAATCAGTTTTTCGGGTACCAAAATCACGTCACGCAGTGAATAAATTTAACAATAGGGAATTTCCGAGGTCCAGTTGGTCATTTAATTGTGTCTCAAATAAATTTAATTTATACGATTCGTTCTGAATATGTAAAATATGGAAATTATTATCAACTACATGATAAACTCTCATCTGTACATCTTAAAACGAACAACATCGATCTCACCTATAAGATACAATGCTATCTCATTTTTTAAAGATATTATATTCTTAAATGTTTTCATTTACACAAAAAGATAAACGTTTTTGAAATCAACCATTCAAGAACATAATCGTTCATTGGAACTGTTAGTTCCAACACGTAAGCACTAATTTGGTTTAATTTTCTTATTTTTCGCGTAAGAATAAAAAGGATAAATTTCTTTAGAAATTGTTATTAATCTTTAAACATCTCTATTTCGGATCATCTGCATATGCTCTTTATGATTTATAAAAATGTAAAACACTACTTAAATTTCCCTGATTTTTTTTAATTTTTAATACCATGACATGTTTCGCTGTATGACAGCTTCTTCGGATGGTTTGTTACAAAATGATGAAATTATTGTAATAAAAGATTGGTTAACAATTTATGGCAGGTACTAAAATGCTTTAATTATAATAGATTTAATTATGGTGAATTATTTAGTTCTAATTGTTCATTTAACAAGCAGTCGGAATTTTTCAATTTATTTGTAATGATTCTAGGAAGTTAAGTTTTATCTTAACACTGTCTTTTGGAAATGAAATGTTTTTCTCGGTCCATCCAACATTGGATGTCCTTTTTCAGCCAACCCAATGTTGAAAATCGTTCTAATTTTTCAGAAGGATAACTTACGTCATCTATTAAAATAACAGAACCATCTTCAAATACTTCGGAATTCACATCTTCGTGATAATCTTCTCTTTTCTTAGCTACGAATGT
This sequence comes from Pachyrhynchus sulphureomaculatus, assembly GCA_019049505.1. Classification (NCBI taxonomy): domain Eukaryota; kingdom Metazoa; phylum Arthropoda; class Insecta; order Coleoptera; family Curculionidae; genus Pachyrhynchus; species Pachyrhynchus sulphureomaculatus. The sequence continues at coordinate 32,258,239 of CM032448.1, forward strand.
TAAAAGACCTCCGTCTACAAAATCACTTTCGCTTGAATATGCGTAATAATTAACTACGTGCCTTACCAGATGGCGGTTTGAGACCAGTAGAGAGACCTTTATTGAATGCTTGGCGAGTATTTTTGTGACGTTCCCATCTTGCCAAAATTTCTTGACTGTGTACCCTTCATTTATCCACATCTCATCTAAGTAATATATCGTTTTTCCTTCAGAACGAGCTTTTCTAACTTTCCTTAAATAGTCTCTTCTTCAGTGTACAATTTCTCCACTCTCCACAAACACGAGCAAAAAGTAATTACAGAATGCGCCGTCTAAAGGCTATTTCATATTACAACATATCACTATTTAGTACTTCTCTAGAATTTTCCGTGTTAGCATTAGCAGATTTAAAGTATATATTTTTATCGTTAATGTCTTATGTTATAACTTAGACTTGTGCAATAATACCTATAGCGGTGCAACAAATTTATGCTACATGGAAAAAGAAGTAACTGTAAATTAATGCTGTATCAAACCATTAGGTGGTCGAGATCACAAGCAGCCGCTAAAGATCGATTATACCATCTAAAGCTAACAGTTTTAGTCCAGGTTAAAGTTTTGACGTACTTTTCTTTCGCTCCAAGAGAAAATTGTTGTCCGACTATACATTTTTGAGTTTCGGCCAAACCATATTTCTTGGTATTTTAAACTGAACACATAGTCGATATAACAACGACTAGTACATATTAAACTCACTTCTTGATCACAACTTTATACCATTTTTGTCAGTTTTATTCATTGTTACCCAAAAAAATAACAAACTTCTTAAAAATTATTGTTGATATTAGTTTTTTAATATATATCAAAAAAATTTATATATAGAGGCTTATAATGAAAATTCTGTTTTACAAGCTGTTAAAATATATATTATATTATTGTCATATTGTATGTAATGTTTCTAGTTCTATAAAAAAAACATTATATTTTAAAAATAAAGAAAGAAATAAAAAAACATTCTAGTGTTTTATTTTTATGTTATTACTTTCCTAGTACAGTAGATGCTCGATTATGTGAACCAATAAATACTAGGGGTTTTCATAAAATCAAATTGTTCATATAATCAAAAAGATATTTTTATTTAAAAAACAGTTACATTTTAGGGACATTTTTGTTTTTGAATTTTTTTTGCAGCCAAACTTTTCTGCAAAGCCTTATTTCTGCATTTTCGCGCAAAACCAATAAATCATTAGTATTAAAAATATTTTTTTCACTCCAAATAATTGCTTTATTAAATGCGTCCAAAACTTCCGACGAATTAATTTCCGACTTTTTATTATTTTCATTTTCATAGTCGGAGTCGTCATTGATTAAATTATCTTCGACTTCATCATTTTACTCATCTAAATCATCTTCATTCCACTTCACAATATCCTCTCTAGAATATTCAACCTGAAAAATATTTTTTTTATTAAATACGTAAATGTTAAACAGATTTATGCAATTCACAAAATTACTTCGCTGTTTACTTCTGTCAACAAATTCTGAACTTCTTTGAGCGATTCCTCCATTTTATTTTTGTTTTTTTCCTTCAAAATGCCGAATGGAATGTTTTCTTCCGGATCAGAGTCATCATTACTCTTTTCAGTGAAATCCAAAATATTTTTCCAACATTTTTTTTATTATGTCAACTTCAAGCTTATTCCATGCTAATGATAGGTTTATTACAACATCTTTTATTGTTAAGCGCTTTAAAAGTTTTGAGAGATCTTCAGATTCTGAAGATAAAATTGATGACAACAAGCTTGACCTGTAGTAAAGTTTTGTGATTCGAAGAACTTTTTGATCCATGAGCTGAATCAAGGGTTTGGTTGCATGTAAATAACAAAGATTTTTCCATCATCGGTTTGTAAATCTTTTGCAGGCTTGGGGCATTATCCAATAACAGAATGGCAGTTTCGGGTAAACCTTTTTGTTTTAAAAATGTTTTCACCTGAAAATGTATACATATACGCGAATTTAGTTAATTCGCTAACTTACCTGAGGAACAAAGCATTTATAAAACCAATTCTTAAAAATGTACACAGTCATCTAAGCATTTTTTAAATAATCATAATCCAGAGAGAGTAAAGTTCTTAAAGCACCTAGGGTTTTTTGCTTTGCGTAATATGAGAGGTCTAACTTTATGTTCTCCAGACGCATTTGTGCAAGCGAAAAAAGTAAGTCGTGCTTTTTCAGCTTTCCTTCCTGGAGCGGTTTTTTCATCATTCATTACCAATGTTTTCTCAGGTAGCAGTCTCCAAACAAGCCAGTTTCATCTGCGTTATAAATTTGATCATTTGTTAAATTCACTTTACATATGACTGAACAAAGATCTTGTTTAAATGGATTTACTAGCTCAGGGTTTGTAGATAATAATGCCAAATCTGCGTTTAAAATTTTGCAACCAACCATCGCTTGCAGAAAATGTTGGTGTTTTCTTTAGAATTTCATTTAAGGATTTTGCTTTAAGTTTTATAAGTCCACTAGTCACTGGAAGATTCCTTAACCTTTGTTTACAAAACCATTCATACAATTTTTTCTCCATCCTAGGGCTTTCTCCCGACTACGTTTTTGATTTAATAATACCAACGCATTTTGTTGTTACGCTTATTTTTTTTATTGCACAAACAGTAGAACCTATATCATGCATTTGCAAGGTGTGTAACACTCACTTCATTTTCCAAATTCTTTATGATGTCACTTTTTTCTAATAGTGTTAACACTTCTCTTTTCATATTTTCCAATTGGAAGCACTAAAGTCACTAAATATTTAATATCACAGACCGGACACAACGGTAGCACGATAATCGCCCGGCAATACTAATCTAACCTAAATACATTCAAATAACAAGAATATTTTCTAAGAGAAATCCCCCATTAGCACTGGGGAAGCACCGAAAATTGTTCATTTAATCGAGATTGCTTCTGTTCACTCTATAGAACCTCTAATATTAAATTTCCACTGTTCACTATAGTGGATAGTTCATACAAAAGGGTGTTCACATAACCGAGCATCTACTGTATTATTACAATTAGCGCAGTAAAAAAGCATTTGAAATTGCATCATCTAGATACAGCCATATTATGATTTTATCCTCTCTGGGGTATCACCAGGAGTTTTGGACCTGGAAAAACTTTGTCTTTTGTTTATAAACAATTTAAGTTTTCAAAACGCGTGTTTTGATCTTAAAATGTGAATAGAAAAAACTCCGGTTATATAAGTCGGTCCGAGACAAAAAAAAAAACAAACTCTTCGTAATAAAATTTTTAATAAATCCTCGTTGATTTTAAGTCGCTGAAGGCGTACATAACGTAACTGTTTTTTTTTTTCATTTTATTGTACAGGTCAACTAAGGAACTGATCGGCATGAAACTTTCAGAAAATATGCCTTTTGTTATAGCAAAAATACCCTCAAATTTTAGTATAGCCTGTCCCAAAATATAAAATCCTAATTTTTGCCGTTTTAAGTGGGCAATATAAGAATTCTAACCTTTTGTTTATGATAGGTTGCAGAGATGGACTTAAAAATTTTATTCATTGATGCAAATAAATAAAATTATTGCCCCGTTGAAAAAGCAAAAAGGCAGGATCTTATATCTCGGGATTTACTATACAAGAATATTGAGCAAAGTGGGTAAAATTAAATTTGTTATTTAAAAGTTGAATTGCCCGCCATTTGGTCCAAAATGGATCTTTTTTTTCAAAATTTAGGTCTCGACGCCAGCTTTCCGAAGCTATTATTTTTTTTTTTGTTTATAGTCATTTTAACCGTTTTTTTACATTTTGTTTATTATTCAAATAACAAATATGTTTTTTCGGTCATTTTGAAAAAAAAAAAAAAATTGAAATTTTTTTATTATATTTGGTAGAGAATCGTGAGACGTTTATTTAAAAAAAAATCATTTTTGTTAACGTGAAAATGACCAAAAAAAACGCATTTGTTGTTATTTGATTAATAAACGAATGTAAAAGAAAAACTTTTAAAATGACTCTAAAATTTTTTTTTACTGTCATCAGAAAGCTGGCGTCGAGACGTAAGTTTTGAAAAAAAAAAGATCTATTTTGGACCAAATGGCATAAAATGGCGGGCAATTCAAATTTTAAATAACAAATTCAATTGTGCCCACTGGGTTCATTATTTTTGTACCAAAATTTTAGGGTATTTTTATCATAACAAAAGGCATATTTTCTGAGAGTTTCAAGCCGATCGGTTCACCTAGTCGACCTGTACAATAAAATGAAAAAAAAATTTTGCCTATTTTTTTCAATTTAATAGGTTATATCGCATTTGAGCGACTTAAAACTAACGAGGATTTGTTGAAAATTTCATTATGAAGAGTTTTTATTTTTGTTTCGATCCGACATATATATCCGGAGTTATTCACATTTTAAGCTCAAAAAACGCGTTTTGAACACTTCAATTGTTTATAAATAAAAGAGCACAAGTTTTTCGAGATCCAAAACTCAGGACAATACTCCTGGTGATACCCCAGAAAGGATAAAATCATAATATTGCTGTATCTAAACTACGCTTATCTCATCATTATTTTGACCTTTTTTTACTGCACTAAATCCCAGATTTTTACTTTACAGTTTTAGTCGGCCTGTCTGTCAGTCTGCCGGTCTGTTGGCACGGTAACTTTCAAACAAAATGAGATATCAATTTCAAACTTGGTACGTAGTTAACATCTAACCCTTGCTGGATGTTATCATGAAGCCTACAGTTTTTGAACAGATCAAGGGGTGAAAGTGGTGGGGGCGATAAATTATGAAAAGTTTTAATAGTAAAAAGTAAGTTTTTCTTTTTTTTTTGTGTTGAATAATGAACAAATTTTATACATAACTCTATGTATAGAAAAACCTATAATGAGCGAAAGGGGTGGGGTGGGGGGGGGGGGGGGGGGGAGATTAGAGATTATTATTCTTATATATCGTGTTAAATATCTGTTTCTGAGTTTTCGAAGTTTAGTAATCCAAAAATTATGTTATTTTTTCATTACTTTCAAGTTTAACCCAGGAAGGTGGCGCACTATGACGACAATATGTAATTTTTTACCCAAATTATTTTTCCTACCGCAATTTTTAAGGAATTTCAGTAACTTTTTTTTTAATCTTCGTTCTTGATTTCTCTATCGATTTGTCTGAGCGGATTTTTGATTACTTGCCCTGGCTATTTCAAGTAGGTAAGAGTTTTTAATCGACTGCCAGAACTACTTTATGCAATAGTAAAGATTTTGGTCTACTCTTTAAATCTATCTAAACTCTTTATCATATCACTGAATTAAATTTAAATGTTAGGTTTGGTCTTCAATATATTAGATTGTTAGATGTGGAGTTCCTGGTTTAATAGCTTTAAGTTTAGAAAACGTTCATCTGATCATTTTTCCTTTTTGCATAGAGTTATGATAGGTTTGATGTTCTTGGTGTAAATGGTTAAAAACTATATTTATTGGAAAATGAGTTCAAATTATGGTCAATATTCAAATGTTCGCATAGACAGATCGACAGAGTAAATCAAAAACGAAGATTATAAAAGAAATTATTGAGATTCCTTGAAAATTGGGTGACTGAGACTCATTTTATTGCCTAAAATGGTGTTTTTGGGAAAAAAGACAATATATTTTGATAAATTAGTAAAAATCATGATAAATAATCTAAAAATCCACCCAGACAGATCGATAGAAAAATCAAAAATTAAGATTACAAAAAAATATTAAGATTACTTGTAAATTACGTGACTGAGATTAATTTTATTGCCTAAAAAGGTGTTTTGGAAAAAAGCAATATATATATATATATATATATATATATATATATATATATATATATATATATATATATATATATATATATATATACATATATATATATATATATATATATATATATATATATATATATATATATATATATATATATATATATTATATTAGATCATTAAAACTTCTTCAAAATTTGCTCTAAAAGATGACTTTAGAAGAATTAAATATGGATAAGTAATTAATCAGTTTGTCGTGTATTTGGGGGTTAAAATATTTATAACTTTTGGTAGTTTTTAATTTAAGACACTTAACTGTATACATTAATGAGGGCCTTACCTTAGAAACTAGTTCATTGTATGGGGTGTTAATTTTAAATCAGTGTCAAAAACACATTTTTTACTTTCTACAAACAACCACTTAACTTACCTACCAGTCATATAAAGTCCTTCACGTTAAGTGGTTGTTTGTAGAAAGTAAAAATGTGTTTTTGACCTAACACATTAGTGTCAGCAGTGATTTCAGCATTACCAATCGCGCAGTTCTAATTAAGGTTAGTTCCTCCAAAAATTAAGGATGGAAATCAATTGAGACTTTTCTATAGGCTTCATTGACCCTTATATCTTTGGTATGAGTTTGGGTCAACAAATAGGTATAAATGGAACTTAGTCGTTCAACATCTTTTTTGTGATTTAGACTATTTGTGCAGAGCTTTATGTAGCACATTTCTAGGAAATTCCTCCTGAGGGTGTTATTTTCAGTGTCTATAATAAAGGTGTCATTGTAAATCACTTTGTGGTCTTTATCATTAACGTGGTCACTGAGACTGGTTGCGTTAGGCCTACAATCACTTTTGTGGAGGGCAAGTCTTTTGGATAATATTTGTGATGTTTGACCTGTGTATATCAAGTCACACTCACATTTTATGCCATAGGTTATATTGGATTTTTGAAGGTTATTTGAGTAGAATTTATCGAGTTTTTTTACATTATAATTGGATATTCTAATATTCATATCCTTAAACAAGGAGGAAATGACCTGAGAGAGTCCTTCTATGTATTGCAATTCCCAAACTCCGCCTTTACGTTAGGATCGATACCAGGGACAGGTATGATTGGTACGGCGTATACCTACCCGAGGAAGACTTTTTCTATACCAATCAAGTTTCACTATGTTCTCATTAGATCTCGTCACCAAAGTGTCAAGAAAAGGAACTGCTCCATTTATTTCTTGTTCTGTAAACTGAAGCATCTTATTATAGGAGTTAAAGATATGGAGTGTATTCTGCACCTCATCCCGAGGCAAAGAGATCAATAAATCATCCACATATTGAAAGAGAATTGGAAAAGTAAAATTAACTTTTTTAGTGATATAGTATAATAGTTGGTTCATAACGATTTCAGCTAGAATTGGGAAAGCTGATCCATCCATTGGTATTATTATACAAATACTTTATAATTTCCAAAAATTACTCCTTAGGGATAATGGAATTTGTCTCAATTAACTCGAAGTGTTCGTCCAGAATCGAAATGATAAGACTTAAGAGGATATTTGTAAACAGCGAGACTACGTCGAAAGAAGCAAGTACGTAGCCTGCAGGTAATTTAAAATGATTGATTGCTTCCGCAAATTCAAGGATGTTCCTTATTCTGAATTTATTAAAGGTTATAAAAAAATTTTCTAAGATGTCGCCCACATATCGAGCCAGAGGTTGTGTTGAAGCTTCTCTACTAGAGACTATTGGACGTGTCGACCACCTTGTGAATCTTAGGAAGCCCATAATATTTTGGGCATATCCCATTATAGGTAATAAGGCGCTTGGCAGCAGTGATGTCTAGATGGTTCCTATCCTTCCAGTCCCTTATCAGTTTGTTGCAACTATTTTCCATTTTGGTAGTTGGATCAGAGTTAACAACTTCATATGTAGATACATCGTTAAGAAGTAAAAAGGACTTTTCGACGTAAGAAGATCTAGTCATCACCACTGTCACATTTCCTTTATCTGATCTGGTTGTTAACAGCTCTGGGTTGCTCTTTAAAAACATTTTTGTGTCTTTTTCCAATTGATAACTTGGCGAACTTATGTTGTTATTGGCGTGTATATAATTCGTAATAATGTTCGTAGCCCTGGCTCTGATACAGTCTTGTTTGTCCATAGGTGTATAGTCTATCAGTTGTTCGACTTCAGAAGGTAAGTGATATATATTGATATCTTTTGTGGACACTGGCAGACTGAACTTCGGACACAGAGCTAGAAAGCCTTTAATCTGTTCAGGTATTTCAACTCCAGAAATGTTTTTTAACCAATTTTTATTTTCAGAACAAAAATTATTTAATTTCTTTTTTAGATCTTGAATTTTTTAAATATTTTTTCTTTTTCTTTTATTGAATATAGACTTATATTTGTTGTCCTCTCTAAAAATAAAGTCTTGAAAAATCTGGAATGGGAGGTTATTTCCTAGATTGTGCAAAAGGTCATTGTGCCTCTCATTCAATTCAGAAATGTAACGATTGGTATCTGAAATACTAATCTTATGAATCTAGTTCTTACCTGTTGGGTAAGAAAATCTATTCTATTCACATTATGTCTGTTAACATGTTGTGGAAATGTGGAAAAAGTTTTTTTATGTTATCTTCTATGAATCTTTTTGTGAGACTCAATCGACGACATTCTAGTAGAAATTCTTTCTTTCTGGGGCAAGCTTCCTGTTGTTATTAATGTATGATTTCATGTCTTTCACCACTGCAAAACCAAATGTAATCCCAATTCCTCTGTAATATGATCCCCAACTCGACTTAAGAATATATAACAATTCACATTGAGTATCCAAGACCTTTTATTGCTCTTCTGTCACACTAATGCCACCCTATTTTTTACCCTACTCACTATATACACTACCGTCAGAAAGTATTTGCCCACCTAATTATTTCAGTCCCAAGACAACAAAAACTCTGATAATATATATATTTTTTTAAATTTTAATGAATTATTATTTATTTTTACATTATTTATAGTATAGAAAATCAGAAAAATATTCATGATTTTCCAGGATTTCTCTCATCTATGTGACCTCCTTTGTTTTTAATTACCGCTTTACAGAGTTTCGGCTTTCTGTCCCGTAGTTTCTTCGGTTATTTTAACCTATTCTGTTTGTAAGAGTTCCCACAACTGATTTTCTGATGTTGAATTGAGTTTTCGAACACACCTGACCAAATGGTCCCACAGTAATTCAATGGGGTTCAAGTCGGGCGATTGTGGAGGCCAAGTCATCACTTCCAAAACGCCATCGGATTTCCATTGGTCCAAAAGTTCTCTAATTTGTTTAGCAGAATGTTTAGGGTCGTTGTCATGCTGAAAAATAAATTTCCCCTGAAAAATATCTCTTCCAGAAGGAAGCATTTGAGTTAGCAAAATTTCTTGCTACTGTTCTTTTCGCATGATTTCTTATATCCTAAAGATTTTTCCAACTTTACCGTTGCCAAACCAACTCAAACCATTACTGAACCTCCACCATGTTTTACTGTAGGCAACTATCATAACAGGCTTTCAACATCCTCTCTCCAGCTGACAGCCGCCCGTAAACTCGTCGATTTGAACTGAAAATTTCGAATTTAGATTCGTCGCTCCAAAGGACGGAATTCCATTGTCCTGATGTCCAATTTTCATGTTCTCGGGCCCATTCTAATCGTTTACGTTTATTCAGTTGCCTAAGAAGTGGTTTCCTCACTGCAACTCTCCCGTGTAGTCCACCTTCTGCTAACCTGTTCTTCCCGGTTCTCCTTGGAGTCCGCATATCATTCGCAATTATCAAAGCCCGATTTTCAACGGAAACTTCTTTCGTTTTTGGCATTTTCACAAAACAATTGAGCCTATATCAATGGCAAAGTACTGTTTGCGAATGGTTAATTTCCAAAAGGGCAATGGTATTTATAGCATAGTTTTTATGTCACTAGGAATTTCCATAATCCCTGGAAAGTTGAAATGAGTTCTTACTTCAACTGGAATTCTCAGAAATCGCCTCAAAACGATTATCATGCAAAACTTGGAAATTTGTTCTAGTTGATTTTCAATTTATAATTTCACCAAAAAAGCTTATCTAAACAATTTTATGATGGACACTTGTTAAGAACAATTAAATTTACCTAATATAATAAAAGCGTTTAATTAGGTATTAAATTTTGGCAGTTACATTAAAATTTCTAGGTGGGCAAATACTTTCTGACGGTATTATATATATATATATATATATATATATATATATATATATATATATATATATATATATATATATATATATATCCATAAATCTTCAAAAATCATGATAAATAATCAAAAATCCGCTAAGACAGATCGATAGAAAAATGAGAAACAAAGGTTATACAATAAAAATTATTGAGATTCCTTGAAAATTGCTTGACTGAGGCTCATTTTATTGCCTAAAAAGATGTTTTTTGGATAACAAAGCAATATATATTGATAAATTAGTAAAAATCATGGTAAATAATCAAAAATCCGCTAAGACAGATCGATAGAGAAATCATGAACGAAGATTTTAAAAAAATACTGAGATTCCTTGAAAATTGCATCCAAAAAATTAATTGGGGTAAGAATAACATATTGTCGCCATAGTTTAATATTGAATAATTTCAACAGCATTTTGATATTTACATATTTTTTGTTGATGTACTGCGCCTCACCGAACTACTAATTTTATCAGCATTAGGAACCGGAGCTGTCTAATAGTAGTTTACAATATAATTCTCAACTGAAAGTAACAATCACAGTCACTTGAAAAGAATTTGTTTTTGTAAAAATCAGACAAAAAGTTTAAAAACTTCTCTCTTGTTTTTAGTGTATTTATATCGAAAAAAATGTTTCAACCCCTCCGCTCTAAAAAATACTAGTTGAATTGTGGTCCACTGTCCTAATCTCGAAGAGTAAAGATCTCCGAAGATTTCTTGGACAATTATAGGCGAAACGTTAGACAGTTGCTCCAATTTGACACTGTCTATTAGCAAGAACTATGATTTGTTCGGGTTTGCGTAACAAGTAGTTTTAACAGTTTAGAGGAGGAAATTTTGATACGTCAAGACGATGGCTGCGATCGACAACCGAGAAGAGTAAGAAACGAAAATCTTGACACACTCACCTTCAAGGAACTGAGAAAGATTTACAAGGATTTCCGGTGGGTCCTTCATGAGCTCACTGCCAAGAATAAAAGTAAACGTTACGATATTGCCCTCTTTCTGTTCACCAGGTCACTTTTGCAGCAAATTAGAAATTTCCTTGCGGAAAATTTTGTCGTACTCTTAAAAAAATAATAAAATTAAATACTATTAACAGTATAAACTATCTGCCATTTCTATATCAGGAAGAAGTCGTAGGTTGATAACCGGTACGCTCCAGAGTTACCTCAACGAACTGTAGAATCATTTGCGGATCCAAGTCATTCCGGTAAAAACTTAAGTGATTCTATTTTCCAAATCGACCAAGACTGAACTTCACAGAACTTGGTTTTTGGAGGAAGTAGGCTTACATGGCCCAGGACGAAGTTCCACTGTGCAACTCAAAATTACGGTTGCCTTTCAATTTTTAAGATATTACATTGATTTTTTTTTTTAGTTCTCGCCAGATATAGCGCTTTAAGTTGTACCTGCAACTTTTTTTTATTATTTTGGCTAAAAGATGAAGAAGGTCTCTATTGTTTAAATAATACTCTTTTAGGCGAGAACTTTTTACTATGTACATTGAAATATCGATAATTTGCTCATGGTAATACGAGGCTGGTTTGAAAAGTCCGTGCAAAAATAAAAACTACTTATGTGTTTGGGGTACACCTTTTTTATTTTTCGACATAGCCTCCTTTTAGGCTTATACACATCGTCCAACGATGTTCTAGTTTGTTGATCCCTTCCGAATAATAGGATTTGTCCAAGTCTGCAAAATATCCATTAGTGTCTGCAATCACCTCCTCGTTTGAATAAAATCTTTGTCCCGCCAGCCATTTCTTCAAATTGGGGAACAAAATAGTAGTCCGAGGGAGCCAAGTCTGGAGAATAGGGGGGATGTGAAACGAGTTGGAATCCTATTTCCATTAATTTTGCGACCACAACTGCTGAGGTGTGTGCTGGTGCGTTGTCGTGATGGAAAAGGACTTTCTTGTGGGCCAATCGCGGGCGTTTTTCTTGCAGCTCGGTTTTCAAACGGTCCAATAACGATGACTAATATTCACCTGTAATAGTTTTACCCTTTTCCAGATAGTCGATGAGGATTATCCCTTGCGATTCCCAAAAGAGAGTCGCCATAACCTTTCCTTCCGAAGGTCTTCGCCTTTTTTGGTGCAGATTCCCCCTCGGTAACCCATTGTTTAGATTGTTGTTTGGTCTCAGAAGTCTAGTAATGTATCCATGTTTCATCCACAGTGACGAAACGACGCTTAAAGTCCTCCGGATTCTTCTGGAACAGCTGCAAACCATCCTTGCAACACTTCACACGATTCCGTTTTTGGTCAAGCGTGAGCAATCGCGGCACCCATCTTGCGGATAGCTTTCTCATGTCCAAACGTTTATGCTAAATATTATGTACCCGTTCAGTCGAGATGCCTGCACCACTAGCAATCTCACGCACCTTAACTCTTCTGTCATCCATCACCATATCATGGATTTGATCAATGATTTCTGGAGTCGTAACCTCCACAGGCCGTCTAGAACATTCAGCGTCACTTGTGCCCATATGGCCAGTCCGAAAATTATCCGCTTCTCTTTAGTCTCCTGGGGCGTTTTGCCTTTCATAAAGTAATGTTTAATCACCACACGAAATTCTTTTTCGTCCATTTCTTGAAAATCACTCGACTTCCTTGATTCACACGAATGCCAAACACAAAGAAATAGACCAATATGGCTGAAACTTGGTGTGCGTTCATTCAAGAGATGCTACTAACTAAACATGACCTCGATACGCGCCGGTGGTGCCATCTCTCGGACTTTGCACGGACTTTTCAAACCAGCCTCGTATATGTTTCTGAGGTCACTGATTACTGTAAAGTAGTCATTTTAACGAAAATTTTGAGGATTTTAAGCTATTGGTCGATTTCAATTATTTTTAGATTTTTTTTATAGTTTTCTCTAGTTTAATATTATTCATTTTATTTACTTCATACAAGAGGATTACACAAAAAAATGAAAGGTTATTACCACGAACTGAAATAAATAGATCTAGTTACATTCTGATAATATGCTAAAAAAAAATACTTAATACAGATTTCCTTTGTCTGATACCATTCTGCATGGTAATCATTTAGAAGTTTATAAATATATGTAACCAAGCCATTGCAGAATGAGTGTGTTGAAAAATCTAATCTAATAAGTTTCTGTTCAAGAACCAACAAAAATAAAAGTTTTTAAATTCAATTCAAAGGTTGTTTTTAAAAACGTTAATATCGCTCCCAAGATATTAACTATCTAGTGAATTTTTCGACGCTAAATTTGAATCCGTAGTTAAAAAACGATTCATGGTGTCATTTTTTTTAGCCAAAAACATCCCCTGAAATGGGATAAAACAATAGTAATAATGTAACGACGCTTAATGAAGTGTGTAGATATTTTATAGTCTAGAGGAGAGAATATGCTTTCGAACCACAGCAAGCTATTTTTATTAATTAAACCAAAATCCACCCTTACAAGGGGTGAAAAGTACCTCTAAAACTTAAATAACGCACGTGAGTTTAAATAACAAGATACAAGGCTTTTGTAGTCTCAGGCAAGATGGACAAATACAGCCTGTATTTTTTTCTCAGATGCTAGAACTTCTAAATTCCATCAATCCCAGGGGGTAGTTCCTCCCCTCCTAGGGATGATTTTCGACATTATTAGGAAGATGATCTAGTTGTCTTGAATGTTTGGCACTATGAGATAAAAGTTTGATCTTTTCCGAATTTAAGTAACATCCATGTGCATCATTAGAGAGTAGGGGTAGTTTCTACCACCCTCTAAGGACAATTTATAATCGTGTATGGGTGTTTCAAGCGAATTTACTTCATATTGGTTCATCCTGCCTAAAATTACAAAAGCTTGAACTTTTTTCGTTATTGAAACTTATGAGATACCTCCGTAGGTGGGATGATTTTTTACATCCTACAGGAGTGAGTCTCAACACTTTAAGAGTAACGTCTGGTTGTCACACCAGATTCAGATATTTTGTCCTAAGAGCTATAAGAATTTGTCCTTTGTACATGTTATTTAAACTTACGTGCGTTATTTGAGTTTTAGAGGTACTTTTCACTCCCTATAAGGGTGGATTTTGGTTTAATTAATAGGTTGATCTGGTTTGAATGCATTTTCTCCCCTAGACTCTAAAATATCTACCATTTTTCACACTTCATTAAGAGTCATTACATTATTATTATAATTTTAGCCCATTTCAAGGGATGTTTTAGACAAAAAAAATACACGATTATTCTTTTTTTTAACTACGGATTTAAATTCAGCGTCGACAAATAAGTACACTAGTTCCATGTAATTTGGTCCGTGATAATATAATAATAATCATATTTTTTGTGGGGCTGGGCTATCTTCAAATAATTCCCACTTGATAAATTTCAATTGGAAAGAAATAAAATTTTTAAATAAATTGCAAATTGGCCATATATTGAAAACTAGATTAATTTTTGCCGAAATTAATATAGTATCCATAATTAAGTACCTTAAAATAATATTGTTGAACCAGAAATTCCTCGTTCTTTCTTTATCAGCTGAAAAAACTATAAAAAAAACAGCAGAAAATAACCCAAATTGGCAAATAATTTAAAATTTTTAAAATTTTTGCTAAAATGATTATTTTTACAGCGACCTCTGAAACATATATCGCCATAAGCATATTATCGAGATTTTAATGTACATGGTGGTCCAAATTGGACACTTTTAAAGGTAAACCCCTTTATCTAAAGGAGATAGACGAAAACTGATGTTTCAAATATACAGGGTGTTTTTCAAAAATCTGCATGTTGGAAAAATGTCTGTAATTCTTTTCCTATTGAAAATTTTTAGTGTTCCGTGCGGAACACTTATAAGATCACTTCGGTGTCTGTCTGTCTGTCTGTCTGTCCGTCTGTCCGTCCGTCTGTCACACCCGATTTTCTCCGAAACTATTTGTCGTAGAAAGTTGAAATTTGGTAGTAATATAGGAATTGATGGCCTCATCAGAGCCATGTAGTTTTGAAAGTTAAATTTTGACTTAAGGGGTTAGTTTTGGGGGGTGAAATGGAAAGTGAAAAAAAAATTTTTTTACTAGGTAATCGAGTGTGGTGTCAAATGAAAGCTTGTGAAAACACGAGTAAAAAATATATATATAATGTAATACTTGCGCACACTTTTCTTCGTATTACTTTTAAAAAATCGTGAAAAATCGCTGTCCCCTACCTTATCTCGCAAAGTTCTGATCAAAAAATTTTGAAAAAATCCCGGAATATTTTCCACGGGGTATAGATTGAACGAAAATTATTATTACCTTTAATAATCTATGTGGTATATAAAAAAACCAAAATTTCAAGGTCACCAGTTTTCAGTAAAAATTGGAAACAAACTTTGTTGAAAACTCATTTGGGGTGTGTTTTGTGAAGTCACTGATCATTTTATACCACTCTAACAAAATTTTTTGTTTTAAAAACAATCAACGTACGGAACACTAATTGTGAAAGTTCAACGTGCACTTGACCGGTTATTGATTTCTGTAAAAACATTCTCAAAGCGCTTTTTCACATGGATTTCAACAGTGTGTGATAGTTATTAACGCAAAAATATATTTTTTAAATGGGATACCCCGATATTTTCCTTATTCGAATAGAGCTTTAAATTACCATTCTAAAAATATAGCTATTATATTTTGCTTAAATCTACTTCAAAATATAAAGGCTTTCAGTTTTTATTCTAGTTTTAAATGCACATTTTGTGAAGTAGGCTTTGGACGGAGCGGTAATATCAACTGTTTACCGTTAGCAGTCAAATCGTAAAAAAAAAATACCAGAAGCAACTCTAAGAGTCATAACTACAATGAAATTTACTAAATGCTATAGTACTTTAAACTATGTAGAAAAATAAAACAAAACAACAATAAAATAGTTTATTTCGAGTAGAGCAAACTAAATCAAAACAATTTTCTACAAGAGATGTTCAAAATGTCAACCAGATTCATTTACACATAGGCGGCACCTTTTCTGGACACCTCTTACCGAGTTGTTTAGTTCAAGAGGAGTAAGAGCTGCAAAACTTTGTATCACTGCCACTTCTAACTCTTACCTGGTGTTTGTCGGCAATTTAAAAATTAGGTCTTTCAATATTCCCCACAGATAGAAGTCTATGGGTATTAAATCGGGTGACCTTGCCGGCCAAAGGTTCGGACCTTGGTTGGCTATCCAGTTATTGTCGAAATTGGCCGACAAAAAATTACTGGTAACTGCAGCGTTATGAGGGGATGCCCCGTCGTGTTGAAAAAATATATTTCCAAGGTCCATTAACGGCAGTTCAACAACAAGAGGTTCTATTTGCTGCCTTAAAATTTCTAAATATCTCTGAGAAGTGAGTGTTCCCTCGTAAATAAATGGACCTATAATCCTGCCTCTAAAAATTCCTTCCCACACATTAAATCTAAATCTGCCTTGATTTCTTTGCTCCACAACTAAATGAGGATTTTCTTGTGCCCACGTATAAGAATTATAAATTATAATAATATAATTAATAATAAATATAATAATTATAAAAATATCTGCATTGCTTACATAAGCTTCGTCTGTCCAAATGCAATTTAATGAAAAATTCGGAACATGGTTATAATTCTCCAGAAAGCATTGGCAAAAATCCATACGCCTTTGAAAATCTCCGTCTCTAAGGTGATGAACTTTTCTTGTCCTATATGGCCTGAATTTGGGCTTCTTCAAAGTAGTTGTTGGTAGTCCAGTGGATTCTTTTAACTATCGGGTTGAAGTATAGTATTTCTTCTAACTCCTTATCCCTGGTTGATGCATAATTTTTGGGTCGTTTCTTTTCAAATTGGCCACTATTAACTAGGTTATGTCGCAATCGAGCGAATATATCCTTGAAGGGTTGACGCCTCTCTGGATACCGTTCGTGGTACAAATTACTTGCCGCTTCCAAATTTTTACGGTTTGTATGAAACACACTATCATATCCCATTTTTCGTAATTTTCAAAATTCATTGCGATTTATTCGACAATTCAATAACTGATCCGGAAGTAAAATTTGACAACTACAAGTAAACAATTGAATTAAACCATATGGCCGTTCCGTCCAAAGCCTACTTCACAAAATGTGCATTTAAAACTGGCGTAAAAACTGAAAACTTTTATATTTTGAAGTAGATTGAAGCAAAATATAAAGTGTGCTATATTTTTAGAATGATAATTTAAAGCTCTATTCGAATAAGGAAAAATATATAGGGTATCCAATTTAAAAAATATATTTTTGCGTTAATAACTATCAAAATATTATTTGTAAAAAATGTAACTTACACTGTTGAAATCCACGTGAAGAAGTGCTTTGAGAATGTTTTTCCAGAAATCAAAAATTTTCAATAGAAAAAAAATTACAGACATTTTTTCAAAATGCAGATTTTTGAAAAACACCCTGTATATCTGAAACGGTACTAGATGTCCATATGCGGTTTTCACCTTCCTTTAGATAAAGGGGTTTACCCTTAAAAGTGCCCAATTTGGACCACCCTGTACACAGCAAAGAGTTCATCGCCCAAAAAAGAGATCTTATTCATTTTTCAGCCAACTTTAAAAAAAAAAAATAAGTTTAATGCGATAACTTAAAAATTGAAAGGCAACTGAAATTTTGAGTTGCACAGTGGGACTCTCCGCCCCGACTCTAATTTAATTTTCCCTGGAAAATGTATATTCACACTACATAACTTCGATTGTAAGTTTCAGTATCTTAAGTTATAGTAATGTTGGTACTCTTAATAATAGTTCAAAGAACAACAGAGAAAATTTGATTAAATAATCAAAGAAAATGTCGCAACCTTAAAATTACTGGTTATATCTTATATTACGCAATTTTAATGTATATTTACTGTTTCTTCCGTTATGTCATTTTTAACTGGGTAAGATCATTTTCACTTTTTGAACACATGTAGGTTAGTTGCCCAAAAATTAATAAAAAGAGAAAATTAAAAATATATAATGTACTACTTAAACTACAAAATTTAAAAATTATTCCCCTTTCAATATCCCTTAAAAACTACCCATTTCAAATAAAATGTAGACTGATAGGCTAACCGACGGATTACGAGAATTTTCCATCGATTTAAGAGTGATAACTCAATATGTATCCAAAATATCAAGATTACACACACACACAGTCTTTTAGAGTATTGGCCCAATTGACCTAATTTTTTTTCAAATTGTTCCTGAAGGCCTACAGATCATTATTAAAAAAACCGGTCAAGTGCAAGTTGAACTTGCACAATTAGTGTTCCGTACGTTGATTGTTTTTAAAATAAAAACTTTTGTTAGGGTGGTATAAAATGATCAGTGACTTCACAAAACACACCCCAAATGAGTTTTCAACAAAGTTTGTTTCCAATCTTTACTGAAAACTGGTGACCTTGAAATTTTGTTTTTTCTTTTTATATACCAAATAAATTATTAAAGGTAATGCACTCGTGATAATTTTCGTTCAATCTATACCCCGTGGAGAATATTCCAGAATTTTTTCAAAATTTTTTGATCAGTACTTTTCGAGATAAGGTAGGGGACAGCGATTTTTTAAAAGTAATACGAAGAAAAGTGTGCGCAAGTATTACATTACATATATATTTTTTACTTGTGTTTTCACAAGCTTTCATTTGACACCACACTCGACCTAGTAAAAAAAAATTTTTTTCACTTCCGATTTCACCCCTCAAAACGAACCCCTTAAATCAAAATTTATGTTGCGGTGGTATAAAATGATCAGTGACTTCACAAAACACACCCCAAATGAGTTTTCTACAAAGTTTGTTTCCAATCTTGACTGAAATCTGATGACCTTGAAATGTTTGTTTTTATTTATATGCCATATAAATTATTAAAGGTAATGCACTCGTGATAATTTTCGTTCAATCTACACCCCGTGGAGAATATTCCAGAATTTTTTCGAAATTTTTTGATAAGTACTTTTCGAGATAAGGCCCGGGACAGCGATTTTTCGCGAATTTTTAAAAATAATACAGAGAAAAGTGCGCGCAAATATAATTATTATATATATATATTTTACTCGTGTTTTCACAAGCTTCCATTTGACACCACACTCGATGACCTAGTAAAAAATTTTTTTTTTCACTTCCGACTTCACCCGCCAAAACTAACCCCTTAAGTCAAAATTTAATTCTCAAAACTACATGGCTCTGATGAGGCCATCAATTCCTATATTATTACCAAAGTTCACCTTTCTATGTCAAATAGTTTCGGAGAAAATCGGGTGTGACAGACAGACAGACAGACACCGAAGTGATCTTATAAGTGTTCCGTACGGAACACTAAAAAGGAGTCTCGGACCTCCTTCAAATCACCCCTGTGGGGGTTAACCATCGGTTATTCAAATTCCATTCTAGTCACCCGCAGAAATCACAATTAACATACTTATTTTTAGATATTAATTTCCGTGAAAAAATAATATACTATGTAGAGCGTACATATGCATAGGAAATGCGGTTAACCATTAATAAAACCACCCAGCTTGTCCAGTGGTCTCGTAGTTACTATATATTACCGGATAATGTTAATAAACGACGGTATATTACTAAAAGGGTGTACAGTCTATCTTTAACTGTATCTAAAGTTTATGATTTATTTATTTCAAAGAGAGGCGTTAAATGTCTATGTTATATATCATAGCTAATATTTTGGACATTATTTTACCGTCATTTAGAATGTAGCTTAACGTAAGAATGAAATTCACTCACTCAAATGAGGTGGAGATTTCTTGAAGTATTCGGGTAAATTATTAAAAATTTTCTACTCGGGGGTTTTCGAAGGTCTTGATAACGATTATGAAGTCGGAATTCAAAATTTCACCCACCTTCACTCCTTATTGGAGGTGAATCATACTTAATTCACCCATCTTTTTAATTATTCGCGTGAATCGCTAAATATTGTACACCCGGGAGGTTTTCGAGGTTTCTTGTAGAGATTATGAAGTCATAATCCAAAATTTCACCTCCCTTCAATCCTTAATTGGAGGTGAATCTTACTTAATCCATCTCTCTCTTTAATTATTCGTCTGAATTGCTAAATAATTTCTACTCCGAGGTTTTCGAGGATCCTAATAATAAGGATTATGAAATCAAAATTTCACTCCCCCTTCACCCCTTCTTGGAGGTGAATCATACTTAATTCACTCATCTTTTTAATTATTCGCGTGATGACTAAATATTGTATACTCCGGGGTTATTGAGGTTCCTTATAACGATTATGAAGTCATCATCCAAAATTTTACACCCCTTCGCCCCTTAATTGGGGGTGAATCTTACTTAATTCACCCCTCTTTTTAATTATTCTCATGAATTGCTAAATAATTCCTACTGGGGGGTTTTCGAGGTTCCTGATGAAAATTTTGAAGTAAGAATTAGAAAATTTAAAATAGCTGACGGAAAATAGCGTCTTTGCATTAAAAAAAGGCGGTATATTTTAAATTATATTATTTAATTATTCAATATTTAATTGAATATAATTTTCCGCTCGGAAATTTATTTTCTGTAAAAAAGTTTCAAAACCTTGAAAACTTCCGAGTGGAAAATTATGAACGATTTACACGAATAATCAAAAAGAGGGGTGAATTAAATAAGAATCACCCCCAATAAAGGCTTAAAGGGGGTGAAATTTTGAATTTTGACTTCATAATCGTTATCAGGACCCTCGAAAACCCCCAAGTAAAAATTATTTAGCACTTCAGACGAATATTTAAAGAGGGGGGGGGGGAATTAAGTAAGATTCACCCCCAATTTAATAATAATAATAATAATAATCTTTATTGTCTAACAGATATACCATTTACAAGACAATTAAGCATAAATAACATAATACAAAGGAGATAGAGGTAAAAAAGAAAAGTAAAGTACTAGTATAGAACAAAAGAGACAGATAACATAAAAATCACATAGAAATTAAATAGAACTGGAAAATTAAAATTAAAATGATACACTTGGATCATACCTATACATGCAACAATTTATTTTTTAAGTATTTGGCAAATTGCGCAAATGACAGGTTGTTCACGTCAATTTCAAGAAATTTGGCAAACTTTCTTTGAACATTCTCTGCCTGTTTAATATACTTAACGTATATTGGATTCCAAACAATTGCACCATATTCAAGCCGTGAAAGCACATAGCTGGAATATAAAGTTTTTAATGTTTTACTGTTATGAAAACCACTCGAATTACGTATTATGAACCCAACGCCCTCATCGCAGTAGTGCAGATCCAATTAATATGATGGGCAAATGAAAGTTTAGGATCAAAAATAATTCCAAGGTCCTTGAAGGTGTTACAACGTGTAATATCTTCATTATCTAATTTATACTGGAAGACAATGGTGCTAAATTTATTTGAGTAAATCAAAAAGAAGCACTTACCGGCATTCAATGGCAGCCTATTCAACTCACACCATTGCTGTAACGACTCCATATCATGTTGCAATGAAAGGCAATCACTAGAGTCTCTTATGGTGCGGAAAAGCTTTAGGTCGTCAGCAAACAAAAGAAAATTACTAGTTATTATATCACCAATGTCGTTAATGAAGAGTTAAAAAATTAAAGGTGCAAGGTTGCTACCCTGTGGTGCACCACTTGTAGCACTAAACGTTGAGGATTTATGTCCACGACGACGTACTGTAAGCGGTTACACAAATAGGACTCGAAAAAATTAATTAGGTTATTGCTGAAACCCAGTCTATCCAGCTTATGTAGAAATATGGAATGGTCAACCCTATCAAAGGCCTTCGAGAAAGCATTGTACACAGCATCAACTTGCATTTGTTTGTCTAAAGCATTGCCAAAACAAGCCAAATTACTTATTGTACTACGTTTGCTAAAAAAACCATGTTGATTTACAGAAATCAGGCTTTTAACCTGTGCAAAAATACACTGATATACTGACACCTCAAAGACTTTGGCGAATATCGGTAATAAAGATACCGGTCTATAATTAAATATATGGCAGCATTGGTATAACAACTAAAGACGAAACGAAAAGAATCGTATTTTTAGAAGTTACCAAAAGTGTTCTTCGTATTTGCTGAACCATCCCAAGACGCGTTTCGCCGTATCACGGCTCATCAGCTGGGCTATAAATACGAAAAACACTTTTGGTAACTTCTAAAAATACGATTCTTTTCGTTTCGCCTTTAGTTGTTATACCAATGCTGCCATCTATGCCTTCGAGCAGTAAGCTCCAGAAAGGTGCGTTTCTGCAATAAGTGCCAGCCGTGCTGTGCCGCTCTGCTTGAATAGGCTTAGTAAGTCACCGACAGAGTGCAGTATAAGCATCTATTTGTTATAGTTTTCCGTTAGATATATCATTTGCGTCACCCTTTTTAAATACGGGAACGATTTTGGCCTTCTTCCATACGTCAGGAAATCTGTTCGTTTTTAGAGATAAATTGAATATATAAGATAAAGGTAACAACAAAGCATAAGCACAATCCTTTACAATAAAGCTGGGAATATTATTAGGGCCACAAGTAAGGGCCACAAGTTGTGGGGGTGAAATTTTGGATTATTAATAAGAAACTCGAAACCCCCCAAGTATACAATATTTAGGAATAATTAAAAAGATGGGTTAATCTTCTAATTAGGGGTGAAGGGCGTGAAATTTTGAATTCTCGTTATCAGGATCCTCGATAAACCCGGGTAAAAAATTTTGAGTGATTTACCCGAATAATTCAAAAAATCTCCACCTCATTTGAATAACCGATGGTTAACCCTCTACGGAGGTGAATGGGGGCTTGAAGGAGGAGGAATAATTTGTAAAAAAAATTAGTAAAAGTACCCAGCAAATATCTAGCTAGAAGTGACTAACAGTTTTGTTATTGTTCACTTTTTCAACCCTTGGCAACATTTTCAATAAAAACGGTGATTCATAATTATGAACATATACTCATATGCCCGAGATTCAAGCTCAGTTTGATATGAAACATTTTTCACAGTTAAATTTGGTGTCCGGGATACTTTTGGAAATTATTCTGCATTTAGATGAGGTCCTCCAAGAGAAAGGCGCCTATTAACTGTAGCATTTATTGAGTGTAGAACTATTTAGTAAAAGAGTAATTATTTCAGTGATTTCAGGGGAAGTAAGCCGCCTTTTCTCACAAAAAATATATGCTCCCCAAAATGCAATTTCGAGGTCTTGGTCTATTCATATCAAGTCTAATCACATTAACGTTGTGCCTTACTTGAGCGACCATTCTAACGATGTGGGTGATGCCTGCTAAGCGAGCCATGCGTCTTGGGTGTTCTGTATAGCGACAGAAGAGTCTGGTGCTAGCTTTAAAATTTGTCTTGCCGAATATTTTACTACGAGGATGGATTGAAAAGTTCGCAGCCTAGTCAAGAAACCAAATAAAATACGTACAAAAATATTTTGATTTTTCGACGTAATCTCCACCTAGCTCTATGCACTTCTCCCACCTGCTATCCAAACTTCCAGACCCATTTCAAAAAAAGATTTCTCAAAGTTTTAAAAAAACTAGTTAACTGCAGCTTCAACTTCTTCATTTAATGAAAATTTCTGGCCACCAAGGTGTTTTTTTTAGGTTTGGAAACAGATGAAAGTCCGAAGGTGCCCAATCAGGAGAATAAGCCGGGTGAGGCAGCAATTCGAAATAACAATCACAAATTGGAGCCATAGACTCAACAGACGTGTGAACGCGAGCGTTGTCCTGATGGAAGAAAACTTTCTTTCTCAGTAATCCTGGGGCGTTTCTTTTTAATTTCTTGACGTAAACAACGCAAAAGGGTGCAATAGTAAGTCGAGTTTATTGTTTCGCCTTTCGGAAGGTAGTCCACCATAATAATACCTTTAGCATCCCAAAAAACGGACGTCATCACTTTTCCAGCCGACAGAATTACCTTCGCTTTTTTTGGGGTCGGTTCACCAGATTTTTTCCACTGCTTGGATTGTTGTTTTGACACTAGAGTATAGTGGTGAACCCGTCCACTGTCACAAGCCCGTTAAGAAAATCTTGCGGATCAGCCTCAAACATCTCCAAACAGTCGCGACAAATCGTCAGTTGAATTCGTTTTTGTTCAACTGAAAGCAGTGCGAGGACCCACCTAGCGAAAATCTTAGAAAATCCGAGTTCGTTGGCAATGATGTTTTGTGTTCGTTCATACGAGATGCCTATAGTGTCTGCAATCTCCCTGATAGTTAATCTACGGTCTTTCAATATGAGATCACACACTTTGCCGATGTTTTCTTCAGCCGTAGACATCGTGGGCCGGCCAGAACGAGGGTCATCTTCGATGCTCTCTCGTCCACGTTTAAATTCTATATATATATATATATATATATATATATATATATA
>CM032448.1:32285094-32287594 GCA_019049505.1 Pachyrhynchus sulphureomaculatus
TTCAACAAAGTTTGTCTCCGATCTTTACTGAAAACTGATGACCTTGAATTTATTTTTTTTTTATATACCGGATAAATTATTAAAGAGTGCATTACACTCGTGATAATTTTCGATCTATCTACACCTCGTGGAGAATATTTCAGAATTTTTTTCAAAATTTTTTGATTAGTACTTTTTGAGATAAAGGAGGGGACAGCGATTTTTTAAAAATAATACAAAGAAAAGTGTGCGAGTATTACATTATATATATTTTTAAACTCGTGTTTTTACAAGCTTTCATTTGACACCCCACTCGATGACCAAGGAAAAAAAAAATTTTTTCACTTCCGATTTCATCCCCCAGAAAAAAACCCTTAAGTCAAAATTTTACTTTCAACACTACACGGCTCTGATGAGGCCATCAATTCCTATATTAGTACCAAATTTCAACTTTCTATGTCAAATAGTTTCGGAGAAAATAGGGGTGTGACAGATGGACAGACACCGAAGTGATCTTATAAGTGTTCCTTCCGTACGGAACAGTAAAAAGATTATACATCCACGACTTAATCATGTGTGAAAGCGTCTAAACAATCATTTTCTTACACCATATTTTCTATATAAATACATTGCTCCACATCGGGAGACTTTCAATCTCCGTTTACTGGTGGGAAGCCTGATATATTAGAATCAATTAGAGCTAGAAACTTATCAGATATATCACGATATAACAACGATACAAGTAGTAAGACAGAATTGAAGTTATTCATTATCTTCACTGGCTGAATTTTGTAGTGAAAGTGATTTTTATATCGGTAGTTCACTTTTTGAGTATCTTAAATCCTCGCGGTCCATAAGAGAAAGTGATTTACCTAGATTAGTTGTTCTTTTGTACTGAAAAAATTAACAATTAAAACATTTTAATTTTACTGACAATTGTTAGTCTCCAATAAAAACAAATGGATGCTCAACAATTCAGGGAGTTTGGGAGAGCAGCTGTGGAATATATTGCTGATTATTTTTAAAACTATTAGAGACAGGTAAGGATTTTTTATTTGCCTTGGGTATAGTACGGCTATATAAAACTTTAGACTTTTAGAGCAGACATCTCTTGCGAGAGTCTGCGATTTTAAAAATGTTATTAATATTAAACATGTTCAGTATGAAGTTCATGCAAGTGATATCTACTCCTTAATGGAAGATGACAGGAAATGGAGAAAACTTAACGTTCAATTTAATATATAAATATATAGGGGTCATTCCATGCCAAATCGACCACTTTTGACCCCGACCCCTTTCGATTTGGCTGAAAGTTTTTTATCTTTTTCTACCCTATGAAAAACGGTTCTCAGAATTTTTTCAATTTTTTTTACCCACCTCAAAAAATATTTTCAAAAAAATGACTCTTTTTTTTCAAATTGCCATAACTTTGTCAAAAACTGGCCGATCGAGACGTTTTTTTCAAAATTTTCGTAATTAAGTGTACTTTTTTAAAAAAAAATACAAAAAATTTTTAGATAATGAAATCTATGAAATTTTTGCCTTTTTTGAGAAAAACCGTCAATTTTTTGAAGTTCGCCATTTTTTATTTTTTCTTAAAAAAACTTCAATCAATTCTGCAGTTATCCCCGCCAATCCCAGAGGGGGCCGATTAACATTCACTATTTTTAATACTAATTCAACAAATAATTTATTTCATTTTTCTTTGGCGTTTGAATAATTTTGTTCACTATAATTGTATTTCACATTATAAAATAATTTCCTAAGCATATTATAATAAATTTTAATCTGACATAAATAATATTCAAATTCAGCACATTAATTAGATCGATCCTGTGTGTCCTGGGCACAAACGAAGTAAGGAAAGATTAACTATAATGGTATGTTCCAATGCATCTGGCAAGCACAAAATCCTACTGATGGTGACTGGCAAGTCTGCACGTTCAAGAGCTTTAAAAGCCAAAGCCCTACCTATTACAAAAGTCAGAAGACCGCATGGATGGATGCGACCTTATTTACTAACTGGTTTGAAGAAGGGTTCGTGCCATCTGTAACTAAATTTATGAACAGAAACCGTCTTCCTAATATAGCAATTTTGTTAATAGATAATGCTCCCTCTCACCCTGGAGAAGGACTTCATGTGGGCGAAATTGTTGTAAAATTTTTTCCTCCAAATGTAACCAGCATAATGCAACCAATGGAGCAAGGCATCCTCGAAAACATTAAAAAAAATTATAGGCGTTTATATCTTGAACATCTGTTAGAATACACAGAAACAGAAGCGCATAGATGCCTATGTCACTGTTTTATAATGTATTTACCTATTTATGTGTTAAAAACGTTAATACATCGGTTTAAAGTATTGGTGTTTATTTTTTGAATGAATAAAAAACAAATCCGGATTATCCAAGTTTTCAGTTATCCAAGGAGGGTGCCCCCTTATGTCACCTCGGATAACCGGGGTTCTACTGTATGTATATATATATATATATATATATATATATATATATATATATATATA
>CM032448.1:32290094-32399604 GCA_019049505.1 Pachyrhynchus sulphureomaculatus
TCAACGTAATCTCCATCAAGAGCAACGCAATCATTCCAACGCCGCTCTAACATTTCAATACCACTTTTGTAGAACGATTTATCTTTTGCCTCAAAATAGGCCTCAGTTTCAGCGATAACCTCTTCATTCGTGCGAAATTTCTTACCGGCGAGCATTTTTTTCAGGTCTGCGAACAGCCAGTAGTCGCTGGGAGCCAAATCTGGCGAATACGGTGGATGTGGGAGCAATTCGAAGTTCAATTCATGTAGTTTTGCCATTGTTTTGATTGACTTGTGACACGGTGCGTTGTCTTGATGAAACAAATTTTTTTTCTTTGCCATATGCGGTCGTTTCTTTGCAATTTCGGCCTTCAAACGCTCCAATAACGCTATATAATATTCACTGTTGATGGTATTTCCTTTCTCAAGATAGTCGATGAATATTACACCACGCACATCCCAAAATACCGAGGCCATAACCTTTCCAGCCGATCGTTGTGCTTTCGGGCGCTTTGGACGAGGTTCACCAGTTGCTGTCCACTCAGATGACGATCGTTTTGATTCCGGAGTGAAGTGATGGATCCATGTTTCATCCATTGTCACATATCGACGCAAAAATTCCGGTTTGTTACGTTTAAACATGGCCAAACACTGCTCAGAATCATCAACACGTTCTTGTTTTTGATCAACAGTGAGCAAACGCGGCACCCACTTTGAACAGAGCTTTCTCATAGTCAAATGCTCATGCAATATAAAGCCAACACGTTCTTTTGATATCTTTACGATGTCAGCTAACTCACGCAACTTCACTTTTCGATCATTCAAAACGATTTTATGGATTTTTTTTGATGTTTTCTGGTGTTACCGCCTCATTTGGACGTCCACTGCGTTCTGCATCATCGGTGTCTCTACGACCACGTTTGAAGTCAGCAAACCAACGTTTTATGTTGTTTCTGATGGAGCGGAGTCCCCATAACACTTTTCAAGCCATTGCTTCGCTTGAACGGTATTTTTTCCCATCAAGAAGCAGTGTAAAATTAAAACACGAAATTGTTTTTGATCCATTGTTTTGAAAATAACAAAAGTAGCGTCACTCTTAGCACAATAACTCACAAACTAATGAATAGAATATCATGAAATTTTAACAGCTGTCTTTTGAAGGTTAGTATTAACTGAAAAAAAGGTGACTGCAATAAAACTAGCGCCATCTATGTGTTAGGCCCGGGACTTTTCAGCCCATGTGTTATATATATATATATATATATATATATATATATATATATATATATATATATATGTATATATATATATATATATATATATATATATATATATATATATATATATATATATACGTATATATAATTCTTAAATATGAAATTAGTTGGGAAACTCGGCAAAGGGCGCAACAAGTGTTCACACCGTATTCATTTAGCCAATATTTCGGACCTAGGTTGGGACTTTCATCAGGCCACAAACTAAAAAAGAGAGAACGAAACGACAATTGAAGTGGTATGGGCAAATAAGCAAAAATATAAGTTATTTTAATTTTAATATGTTGTTGTAGAAGAAGTATATATAATAGTAAAACTGAAAAGATCCCTTACATGAGAGGTGTGATATAAATATAACAAAAATGACCATAAAACCAATTTCATAAATGCGACTAACAATTAAGTAAATCTTACACCAAACACTAACATATTAATTCAGTAAAAAGGCATTTACAAAAAGGATGCCATTAAAAACCTTGGATGCTAAAATCAATTATAAATTAATTCACCACCATTCACTTGCAATTTATATGACATATTTGACACAACGCTGACAGAAAACAGCCATCTGACAGAAGCAAGGGATCATTATACCTACAGGGCCAAAGCCCATCGAAAACAACCAGGACAGGACCGGTTTAGTACGAAATATAAGTATATATCATCAAATTGAAAAGTCAATAAAATGGAAAAAAGGGTACAAGGGGGATAAGTTTAAGTCCGGTATGAAAATTAGGATAATATGACAAGCTAGAAATCAGAATAGAGAAAAACAGTTTGGATAAGGACCAAGAAACAAATAGAACATTCCAAACGTTGATAATTAATTAACCACCTGTGACTTGCAATTTTTATGACATATTTAACACAACGCTGACAGAAAACAACCAACTGACAGCAGTAAGGGAACATTATACCTACAGGGCCAAAGCCCATCGAAATACCAGTACGAGACCTGCTTTAGTACGATATATAAGTATATACTCGTATATCATCAAATTGGAAAGTCATTAAAATTGAAAAAAGTACAAGGGGGGGTAAGTTTAAGTATGGTATGAAAATTAGGATTATATAACAAGCTGGAATTTAGAAAAGAGAAAACCAGTTGAGAGAAGGACCAAAAGGTAAATAAAACATGCCAAACGTTGATAATTAGCAACCATATTTAGTGAAAATAAGAGAAACAAAAAGGCCAACCGGTAATTAGTAAAGATGCGGGAGGGGATGATAAATGGTGAAACGTAGAGACCGAAAAATACGAAAAGAAAAGAATTATGCAACAGATAACAACCCAGAGGTATCATGTTGAGGTGACACATCACATGAAAGGAGAAAGCTATATATGTTAGTCAAGCCATCAAGGTCCGTTCGCTTGTTAATGTTATTAGGATTCTTATTGATGTAACACATTTCAAGAAATTCTCTTTTGGAAGGATGTTTTGAAGAATGGAGAATTTTAGGTTCATTGAAATTGAAAGAATGTCCATTATCAACGGAGTGGCTTGCTAATGCACAGCTATGTGGATGACACCTGGTATCACTTTTATGTAATGCAATGCGACGATTAAGGGACTGTGAAGTCTGTCCAATATAAACTGAGGGACAATCACGACAGGGGATATTTTTAAGAAAGGCCCTACTTCTTTCATTCTCCTTTCCAATTGGTTATTTTTAGGAATGAAAAAATTACTAATTGCATATTGCCTTAACTACTCTTATTTTTATTTGTTGTATCGTCTCAAAAATTATGAAATTTCTGTCTATATAAATGATGCATGTATTTAAATTGTTAAAACTCCAATTTTGAGTAGGTAGTATAACCCTCAAAGACATTTCACTGTCAAAGTGGCATCCGACAATCTTTACCGGAAAATAAAAACACATTTTTTCACAGTCTCTATATCATGAAAAATATAGTGTCAGTTTACGCTAGTCTGTTTTCACGATAACTCCTAATTGAAATAAGATATCAGTTTCCAATTTGGTACACATATAATACTACAATTCAAGTATATTTTTTAAGTTATCTATGTAGCTATGAAGACAGCTTAAAAAAATATACTTCTACATAAATATAATCTTTACGGATATACATTCAGCGTTTCTCGAATTATTTCCTTTCATTTAAAAAAATGTTGCTGAACTTCCATGAAAATATATTGCAACAAAATTTTCACCTAATCTGAATACTGATTTTGTGTCTTAGGATGTTTTTTCATTATCATTTTCGGTATGATTTGATCTGCTTAGTCTCTTGCATTAAGGCATCCTGTTACATGTCCTGATTTTCTTCGTCATATATGACAGTTAGAGATGGCATTGTCATGATAAAGAAGGATGCGACGTTTTCGGTTCGGTTTTCCTGATTTCATCGATGACTTCTGACAAACAAATTATTGTATACCATTCAACATTAACTGTTCTTCGATTTACGGATTTTGCATGTCTTCGGTCGAATTTTTTGAGCATTTCGTTACACCAATTGACAGGAGCCAGTTTTCGAGTTTCGGTCAAATTATGCGGAATCCATCTCTATCTCACGCATCTCACAGCATCGCTGTTTTTTGGAACAACAACCGATTTTGGCCCACCCTCACGAAATTCATCGCTGAGGGAAGCACGTCCGTACCGAAATCCTGCGAATCAGTTGTAAACAGTCTTTTCTCATAATGATTCATTATCAAAAGTTGAACGAAGTGATTCGAGGCAGTATTGTTGAGTTAGGCCTTTATTAAACTTACACAAAAATTTTTTAAATTCTCAGTATAAACAAACTACTCGACCAATTTCTGAGTTGCAACTGTTTTAACAATAACAAATGTCAAATTTTATGGTCATGGTCATGGTAATGTCACATCTCAGTAGCGCCATCTAGTGGTCGTTTGTAAAAACTTAAAAGGCAGGCGGACCTCGTATACAGGTTGAGCAAGATTATTAGAGTGTATAGTGGAAAAAACGCTATAAAAAAGACAATAATTGGTAGCAGATAGCAGTCCAGACAGTCGTTTCAAATCTTACCTAACTAAGTTTAATCCAATTTAACTGAAAGCCCATTTTGTTTTTTTGAAACAGTTTGTCCTACGTTTATAAGTGTTAACATAAAAAAATAACCGGTCAAGTGCAAGTTGAACTTGCGCAATTAGTGTTCCGTACGTTGATTGCCTTTAACATAAAAAATTTTATTACAGATGTATAAAATGATCAGTGACTTCACAAAACACACCACAAACGAGTTTTCAACAAAGTTTGTTTCCAATCTTTACTGAAATCTGATGACCTTGAAATTTTTGTTTTTTTTTAAACACCAGAAAAATTATTAAAGGTAATGCACTCGTGATAATTTTCGTTCAATCTACACCCCGTGGAGAATTTTCCGGAATTTTTTCAAAATTTTTTGATAAGTACTTTTCGAGATAAGGCCGGGGACAGCGATTTTTCGCGATTTTTTAAAAATAATACAAAGAAAAGTGCGCGCAAGTATTACATTATATATACATTTTTTACTCGTATTTTCACAAGCTTTCATTTGACACCACACTCGATGACCTAGTAAAAAATTTTTTTTTCACTTCCGATTTCACCCCCCGAAACTAACCCCTTAAGTCAAAATTTAACTCGCAAAATTACATGGCTCTGATGAGGCCATCAATTCCTATATTATTACCAAATTTCAACTTTCTGTGTCAAATAGTTTCGGAGAAAATCGGGGTGTGACAGACAGACAGACAGACGGACAGACAGACACCGAAGTGATCTTATAAGTGTTCCATACGGAACACTAAAAAGAACAATGAAAAAACATTAAATATATGTTTCTAATAATGTTTGCCAATATTACGTGTCAGTACCAATACGGCTTGAAAAAAAACTTTTATTAGAATCACCTGTACTAAGACATATTTACGTGTGTAAGAAATAAACTGATATTCATGTCTTCTTTTTGTTATAGATTGCAAGTCCAGCAATGACAGAACTAGAGGTAGTTATGATGAATTGGCTAGGAAGAATGTTGGGCCTTCCAGAAGAATTTCTGAATTGTTCGGAGGGTCCAGGAGGGGGGGTCATACAGGTAAAAATTAAAATGCATTGATTACTTTACCTAAAAACTGCAGTCATTTTTTCTAAATAATTGTAAGCCTTTTTAGCCTTTAATACAATAAACAAATAATTCAATGTATTATCAGTTTTGTTGTTAAAGATGCATCTATCAAATTGATATCATAACATGGTTACATTCTCAAAGAACCTTGTAATATATAGAATATTATATAGAATATTATCCATTACCTATGTTCGATTACAACAATTGCATCGGTACTTTTCAGCCTATTGGCTAAAACTTAGATCAAAATTTTGATTTAGTCGGCCAATTGACGTATGACTGCCTTGAGTATGACAGACTTACAACAATGTGAATAAAACTTTTATGTAAATTCTATAGAAATAATTGATTTTTTTAGGGTTCTGCAAGTGAGGCCACCTATGTAGCTCTTTTAACAGCCAAAGAAAAAAAAGTAAAATACCTTAGAGAAAGAGATCCTAGTCTTACAGAAGCGGAGATCAAAGGAAAATTGGTTGCATATTCTTCAGATCAATCAAATTCATCGGTTGAGAAATCAGGATTATTAGGTAAAGTTAAAAAAAAACTAATAACAGTATTGTAGCACAGGTTTATCACTTAAAAGTTTGATCTCGTGTTTGTGAAGTTTCATTGCGTACAAGAAAATCTTTTGTTTCGCGCCTCACAAGACAACTGTACAGGGTGAGTCAATAATAGAGTAATCAAAATAATGTTAAAAACAATAGTTTTAGGGAATGTTAAGGTGCACAGTTTAAAATTATTTTTAAGTATACAGGGTACTTCAAAAAAGTGTGGCCGATATAACAAATGTTTTTTTTTAAATGGAACATCCTATTTTCTAATTTATTTTTAAATTGGTACGAGCGTTCTATAGAGATGGAAAAAGTGTATTAAAAACAAGGGTAAAAATTTAAAAATTCAAAATAAATCGAAAACTATTAGAAATAGGTATATGACATACTCAACAAAAGTTGGAGAGTTTGGTAAAATCTATCAGAAAAAATATTAATATACAGGGTGTGCCATTTAAAAAATTTGAGATTTTTCAATTTAAAATAATCGAAATACATAAATTTATTTTGAACATCCTGTAGCATCTAACTCAAATTTCTTTACATATATCTTTTTTTTATCTCTATAGAACGCTCGTACCAATTATGAGTATTCCACCTTCAGGAATAATGGAGATACTGGCAATTTTTTACAAAACTGAAAACTAGTATTTTTTTAAAAAAATTGAAGTATTAGAAAAACTACTAGGTTAGGTATATAATATTATTAATAAAAAAGTTAATAATATTTTTTAAATAATTTTAAACTGTGCACCTTAACATTCCCTAAAACTATTGTATTTAACATTTTTTTTTTTCGCCATTCCCGAAACAAATGAGTTAATAAACTTTACTCTGTCGCTGGCTCACCCTGTACAACAACTTCCAACTCATCATCTGAGGAAAAATTTCTGCCACTTCGGATGATTGAACAAAAGAGATACTATAGAGTAGACTTTATAAGTCGATGAATCCACAGCTTTCGGTAATGGCTTAAACTGTCCCTTTTAAACCCTGCAGATGAAGTTTGGTCTCTACAAATTTTGGCTGGTCCTTCTGTAAACCTATCCATTAAGTTAATGCAAAACAACTGAAAACGGATGAAGTTGATATTTCAGCAGTTTACCCACTGTTCTCTTATTTGTCAAATCCATCCTGAGACGCGCTTCACTGTATCACGGCTCGTCAGTCAGGCTAGGATAGACAAACAAGAGAACAGAATTTGCTGGTACTTATCCCAGAAGTTACGGAATACGATGGTAGGATACAACGAATTGTACTAAGTACGCATACATATTACTCCATCGAAAGCTGACACAGCAGCTTTCGAGCCGACAGTGTGGTTGACACAGTCAGTGCTTAAAAACAAGTAGTGCTTTTCGAGGGATATATAGGTAAGGTAAAACAACTGAAAATGGACGAAGTCTATATTTCAGCAGTTTACCCACTGTTCTCTTATTCGTCAAATCCATCCTGAGAAACGTTTCGCCGTATCACGACTCGTTAGTCAGTCTAGGATTGAGAAACAAGAGAACAGTTCTCGTGTTTTCACAAGCTTTCATTTGACATCCCATTCGGTGACCTAGTAAAAAATTTTTCTTCTCACTTCCGATTTCATCTCCCCAAAACTAATCTCTTAAGTCAAAATTTAGCTTTCAAAACGATACGGCTCGGATTAGGCCATCAATTTCTATATTTGTGTCAAATTTCAACTTTCTGTGTCAAATAGTTTCGGATAAAATCGGATATGACAGACACAGGCGGACGGGCAGTCGGATAGACGACACATAAGTGTTCCGTACGGAAGATTAACAATAAACAATCTATTTGAGGTTTCGACTTTAAGGTTCTCAGGTTATTATCTTTCTCAAACTAATTTTCAGTTATCCATATAATAAATCTATTCTCTATTTAGCATTTATGTGTACGAGAATAAGCAAATGTTGCATAGGCGTACCTAAGACAGTGATTCTTAAAACATAATTAGTAATTTCATTAACAATTGCAACATTATTTTAACACTTCTCCATGGCGTTACTGCCCTCAATCCCTATTTCTATCTCTCGTAAAAGAATAAATCGAATAGTTAATTGGCATTGCTCATTTTGACACTGAAGGTATATATAGGTATAGTGACCTGGTCTCAATTCCTGGACTGGCAAATTTCAGGTAGATTCTTATAACATAAAAGATGTAAACTGGAATATTAAATCTTTACGTCAACATCTTCAATTCTATAAACCTCATATTCTTGCAAAAGTAAGTCAATTCATCAACTACCACTACTTACTTTTCATATCCCCGGTAAGGGGAATCTATTTTTTTGGCAGAAATACTCTGACCACAAGAACATGTCGTATGGTTAAAAAACAACAACTTCACGAACCATAAGGTTCATCTACTGCATTTATTAATCAACAACTGACACCAACCTAAAGCATTTTTCTTTTATATATATATATATATATATATATATATATATATATATATATATATATATATATATATATATATATATATATATATCAAGGATTTGCTATAGCTGATGCTGTCTTCCTTCTCTCGGCCTTTGATTCCATCCGTTTCTATCTTCCCACACTCCATCTGTTAGACCCCTGTCCTCCATAGCCTCGTCCACATTGTCTCTCCACGATCGTCTGGGTCTTCCTCTTTTTCTTCTCCCTATAGAACTCCACTCCGTTATTTTCTTTATCCACCTATTATCTTCACTCCGTCTTCTGTGTCCATACCATTTTAATCGTTTTTCTTCAGTGGTGTTTATTGCATTCTCTTTGATGTTCATTCTGCTTCTTATTTCTTCATTTGATATTCTCTCTACAACATCTTCTCCAATACTCCATCTCTACCGCGTTAATTTTAGATTTATTTCTTTTGTTGATCGTCCATGTTTCTGACCCGTATGTCATTATAGTTTGTATTATTGATTTGTATATGCGTGTTTTGTTTCTCTTTGTAATGTGCTTGTCCCACAGGATTGAATTTAATTGTCTTATGCATGTCCGCGTTTGTCCTAATCTAGCTTTAATCTCTTCTTCTGATGTTGCGTTTTTTGAAATGATGGTTCCTAAATATTTAAATCTGTCGGTTCCTTTGATTATTGTTTCGTTATCGACTTCTAGATTCTCCACGTTTCCCTCCTTTGTTGTTAGATATTCCGTTTTATCAAAGTTTATTGCTAATCCTGCTTTAGTGTATTCTTTCAGTTTTCTTACCATATAACTGAGGTCTTCCTCATCTTGCGCTATGATTACTTGGTCGTCTGCGAAACTTAGAGTATATAAGTAATTTTCTCGTATTGGGACTCCCATTCCACAACATTTTTGCTTCCATTTTTTTAATGTTTGTTCGAGGTATATTTTGAATAGTGTTGGGGATGTAGAGCATCCTTGTAATAGGCCATTTGATGTTTGGAGTCTCTTCCCTACTTTATGTCCTATTTTTATGTTCACTGTGTTGTTTTCGTAGAGAGTTTTTACTGCGTATATTAGTTCTTTGTCACTGCCTATTTCTTTCATTGCGTTCCATAATCTTTGTCTTGGTACTGAGTCATAGGCCTTTCTTATGTCTATGAAGGCTAGATGAACTTCTCTATTCTTTGCCAGTTTTTTTTCCATTGTTTGTTTTATAGTGTATATGTGGTCTATACATGATTTTCAGGCCGTAAAGCCTGCTTGGTCTTCTCCAATTTTTCCTTTTATATTTTCCTCCATGATATTTTTAATAATTTTTCCATACAAACGTCCCATACTCGATATTATGCTTAGGCCTCTATAGTTTGTGCATTTTCTGCGGTCTCCCTTTTTAAATATAGACACTATATAAGCTTTCGACCATTCCTCTG
Organism: Pachyrhynchus sulphureomaculatus; assembly: GCA_019049505.1. Classification (NCBI taxonomy): domain Eukaryota; kingdom Metazoa; phylum Arthropoda; class Insecta; order Coleoptera; family Curculionidae; genus Pachyrhynchus; species Pachyrhynchus sulphureomaculatus. The sequence continues at coordinate 32,299,841 of CM032448.1, forward strand.
GTATTTTTTCTCCATTTATCGCTCTGTGGAACATGTTTCTCAGCATTCGATGTAATTTATTAGACCCGTACTTAATCATTTCATTTACCACACCCCCAGGCCCTGCAGATTTATTATTTTTGAGTGTTTTTATTGTCTTCTTTACTTCTTCATAGCTTAGTTCTATCTCTTTTATTTCCTTATTCTGTTCTTCTTCAGGGTTCTCTTCTTGGAATTCTTGTCTGTCTTCTGTTAGCAGCTTCTTATAATATTCTTCCCACTCGCTTTCTGGGATGTACTCTATATACGTCTTCTCTCTATTGTTGGTCCTTAATGCATTTTTCTTTTACTATGCAAAAAACATAGATTCTTCCTCAGATTAATAAATCATTTTCCAAAATCGGCGTCTTCAATGTTTACATAAAATGGCTTAAATAATCAAGTTCCATTGCGGAACATGATTCTGAAGGTGAATCTAATTGCGGTCTCGCTTAATAATGAACTAACACGGATTCCTGATCGTGGTGGAGAATCCGCTAGTCTTCTTTAGCTCCTTGAAGACCAATTCTAGGCGTTTGTACTCGAGTAGGTTCTTTAGACCATAATCTCGTGTGAACATCGACTTTTCTGCTATTTGCTGACAAAGAAGCACCTAAACCGTTTAAATTGTCACTAATGTAACTTCTCGGTTGGCTGTAATCTTCAATATAGATTATATATTAATGATCTATAATTTTCCTTTGATACACCACTGTCACTGGGTAAAAGATAAAAAATATATGTATATAATAAAATTACACAATTCTTACACGTTTCTCGTTAACTTTTATGTTAAATAGTGCGTTTTTAATTATCTAATAATCCAGAATAAAAACAATATGTAATTTTATTTTTTTAATCGAAAACGACTACAGAGATTTCTAGGTATTTTTTTTCTAGGATCTATGACATTACGGTTGTTACCCACAAATAAGGAGGGTCAGCTAATTGGAGAAACATTACAAGAAGCTATTAATAAGGATAAAGCTGCAGGACTTATTCCATGCTTTGTAGTAGCAAATCTAGGTAAAAGAGCATATGTATTAACACACATTTTTAGTTTAAAAGCCACTTTACTCCTTCAAAATTATTCCACATTTGAAAAAACTACTCGTTGTTTAAAAATTATTTAGGAATGTTGTAACTCAAAACAAAAATATATTATGTCTCTCTCATAAAAAGAATGCACTATTCTTGATTACTAAGGAAACCCAAATATGCAAGTGAAAAACTTTAAAATATGCGCATAATTATGCAAATAATTTTCTCAAAATATGCACATACATGTTGTAAATATGCAGTGAAAAAAATTGAAATAGACTTGAAAAATGTAAATTTATTGTTTCACATTACATGATACGAGTACTATACAAATGTAGCAATAAAAAACCCATTTTAAATTTTCAACATACAGGGCGAATGAACTAAATCTAAATATAATATTATACAAAGTAAAAAATAAATATAAATAATAATGTATTTTTATTACTTTACTTAAAGATGAACATATAATAATAATAATAATGTAGGCTCATATTATAAAAATTTATATACGTAGTAAACAGCATAATAAAACATACATTTTAAATTTCATACATACAGGGCGATGCAACTAAGTAAGCGGAAATATACAAATATTGCAAAAGACAATAAGGGCGTTTTTAAAATTATTTAATAGCATAGGATCTAAATCAATGGAATCAGTAAAATTCCCCTTTAAAATATTAGCTACTTGGCTGACAAATTGAAACCCACTATTTTTTTCCATAGCATTCCGAAATTTTTGAAAAATTTTGCTCCCAATTTTACCTGCGACATTTTCAAAAGCGACCTCACATTGTTTTATTAGTTGAACACTTCGGGTTAATGGCAAATTAGATTCCTCCATTTGAGTTATGGTTTTAGAAACAAAGCTATAATTTGTTTTAAGAAAGGAAAGTTGTTGTTTTATCTCCTTGTTTTTGAATAATCGTTTAAGTTCTGTAAGGGATTCGGAAGATTCGTCTGATAATTCTGCAATTAGACCATCTAGTTGACAGAAGTTGTCGCAATAAAAAAATGGTGCTTCCAACCAAGTGCCCCATCTTGTAATAACAGGCTGAGGTGGAAGAGGAGTGTTTGGTAGTTTTTCTTTGTAGAACTGAATCTTTAAAGGCGCTTTAAGGAAGATTTTCTTCATGTTAGAAATTAAGCTATTCACAAGCGGAAAATGGTTCCTAATTTCCTCAGCAGCCCTATTTAAAGCATGAGCGAGACATGTTACGTGTATTAAGTTTGGATAAAAAATTTTCAAATTTTGCCCGGCCTTTATCATGTAGGGTGCTGCATCTGACAAAATAAGCAAAAAATTATCTTCTGGAACAGGCGTAGGAAGAAAAAACTAGGATAGTTCCTCTTGAATAAATCTGGCCACTGTCAATGCATTTATTTTTTCTAACTGTTTGGAAGCAATCAGATAAGATTTTGGCAAAATGTCGTCGCTAAAAACTCCAATCAATAAATGCGCAATATACCGTCCTCTTGAATCGGTGGTTTCATCAATACATATGTAAAAATGTTCGTTGCGAATTTTACCTTTAATCTCCTCCATTACCTGTGAATACAAGGAGCTTACGTCGTTTCTCCGTATTGTTGTTTCACCTGGGATATTAAATTTGCAATACTTCTGGAGGAAGGAAGTAAAGTTTTAATTACGTAGCTTCGATAACGGAATGTTTGATGCCATCATTGCACGGTTAAAGATGTCTTGTTCATTTAGCTCTTTATTTTTGTACGTTGGTTAGAAACATTGCATTAATGTGTGTTGTGGCCTATCTCCAGGTTTCGTCTTATTCAATTTGGCAATATGGCAAGCAGTTTTCACGTGTTGCTCTATTTAAAATCTTTTATCGCATGGCATCTGTAATAAAAAAATTAAATTTAATTAAAATCCCAAGGAAAAAATTCGTTAAATAGAAATTTCGTTAAATAGAAAACTAGGTGCTTAGGGCAGGCAAAAATTAAAATTCTGCTTTGTACCTTTTTTATTAGATTACCTAGAAATACATACGTTTACGTATGTATTTCTGTTTCGTGGTTTCGTTAAAAAGAAATTTTGTTCGTTAAATGGAACAAAAATAACTTAAATAACATTGAAAATAGCATCAACGGCAAAATCCTGACAAAAATTTCGTTATGTTTAAATATTATACGAAAATGAAATACCCTGTATATTCAATAGGTATTCAAAAAATATACTTACAATTTTAACACATGCAGAACAGTAGATTTTTCCCATATCTATCCTTAGTTCTTTGTATGGTTTAATCCACACTGACACACTACTGGCTTTGGGCATTTCACTGTAGTAAAATACGACTCACAATATAAAAAGCACAAATCGACGTAACCACTTTAAAAGCACAACCAAAAATGAAATCTAATAAATTAATAATACAAGTATGCTCTGATGGCCGTCTGGGGTTTACTGACTGGTTTTTACTGACCATAAAATAATAAAATTTATTTGGGGAAAACCACCGGCGCGGCGGCTGTGGCCTAAACATTGACCCTTATTCCGAAAAATGAATGAAAACGCCTACCAAAGACCTACATTATTATAAATTCCTTCAAATATGCTATGCTATTCATATTGCTATTTTTAAAGCATTAATGCAAATTTTGGGTTTCCTTATTGATTACTAAAAAATATGTTTTTTATTAACTTGTATGACTTTATATCTTTTTCAGTCAAAGAGCATAAAAATATTTCTCTGCTTACTTCTCAACAAATAACATCATGATAAAGAGATGTAGAAAAAGTATAATGTTCAATATCATTAAAACTATGAATTATAATCTCTTAAACTCACATAATCATGTACGTGGTCCTTTTAAACGTTAGTTACATAATATTGATATTATATATTATCTTACCCAAATTACCTGTTTCAGGAACAACACCAACCTGTGCTTTTGACAACCTAGAAGAACTTGGACCAATCTGTAACAAAGAAGAAGTGTGGCTTCATGTAGACGCAGCATATGCAGGCACAGCGTTTATTTGTCCAGAATATCGTCACCTGATGAAAGGAACCGAACTATCAGACTCCTTCAATTTCAATCCTCATAAATGGATGTTGGTAAATTTTGACTGTTCAGCAATGTGGATCAAAGATGCTAAGTATCTTGTCGAAGCCTTTAATGTTGAAAGAATTTACCTTAAGGATCAACACAAAGGCTTGGCACCTGAATATAGACATTGGCAAATTTCTTTGGGAAGAAGATTCAGAGCATTAAAGATATGGTTTGTTTTAAGAATCTATGGCGTTGAAGGGCTACAAACACATGTACGAAACCAAATAGCTCTAGCTCAATATTTCGAAAACCTTGTCAAGAAAGACAACAGATTTGAATCTTGTTCATGTAGCATGGGCTTAATTACATTTAGACTTAAAGGTGAGGATGAGTTAACAGAAAGACTTTTACAGAAAATTTCAGAAAAAAAGGACTTGTTCTTAATTGCCGGACGTCTAAATAACCAGTTCGTTATAAGATACGCTATATGCAGTAGACTAACAGAACAAAAAGATGTAGATTATTCCTGGAAAGAGATTTCTGAAGCTGCAGAAGATATTGTACCTTCAATAAAGAAAACTATTGATATATCTGATAAACAGAACATTCCTGTTATAGATATAAAGACAATAAATGGAAGTATGGAAAAGTCTAAATAGTGAAATTTATAAGGTCGCCATTAGATGAGTTAATAACTATTTTATGCTTAATAGAGATCAAAATGACTTTTACAGAAAACTTCAGAAAAAAAGGACTTGTTCTTAATTGCCAGAAATCTAAAAAACAAGTTCGTTATAAGATACGCTGCATGCGGTAGATTTACAGAAAAAAGAGATGTAGATTAGTCCTGTAAAGAGATTTCTGAAGCTGCAAAAGATATTGTACCTTCAATGTAGAAAACTATTGATATACCTGATAAACACAACATTCCTGTTATAGATATAAAGACAATAAATGTATATATGGAAAAATACAAATAGACAAAGCTGTAAGCCTTATTCCTAGCTTTGTACTAGCAGATCTAGGTAAATAAGCAAATATATTAACACACATTTTTAGTTTAAAAGCTATTTTACTTTTTCAAAAATATATATGATGTAAAACGGCTACAGAAATTTTTAATTATTTTTTTCTAGGATCTATGACAGTGAGGTTGTTACCCACAAATAAGGAAGGTCAGCTAACTGGAGAAACTTTATAAGAAGCTATTAATAAAGACAAGGCTGCAGACCTTATTCCAAGCTGTACAGCAGCAAATCTAGGTAAAAAAGCATATTACCCTTTCAAAATTGTTCCAAATTTGAAAAAACTACTCATTGCTTGAAAATTATTTAGGAATTTTGGGAGCACCTTTTGTAAATCAAAACAAAAATATAATATGCTTCTATGTTAGAGTATTCATAAAAAGGATCCTCTATTCTGAATTATTAAAAAAAAATATGTTTTTTATTAATTTTTATGACTTTATAGCTTTTTTAGTCAAAGAGCATAAAAATATTTGTCCCCTTACTTCTCAGCAAATAATGTCATAATAATAATAATAATAATAATAACACAGCTAAAAGAACTCCTCAAAATCACAGAAATATTCACCATAGATGTCAATATGGAATTTGATATAAGTAAATGCAAAGTGCTCCACATCAACAAAGGCCAATGGAAGCACCACCATGAGACAGAAACCATCAACAATGAAACGCTCGATAACATGTTCGATAAAGAAACATACAAATATCTAGGCTTCCAACAAAGCACCAAACTCAACCACACTCACATCAAAACAGAGCTCAGAACCGAATTCAAAAACAGACTGACGAAACTTTTGCAAACAAAACTCAACTCTAAGAATCTCACTAAAGCCATCAACACGTTTGCTATACCTATACTCACATATTCATTTGGTATCATCAAATGGTCACAAACAGACATAGAAAATATTCACATCCTTGAACGATCTCAATTCACCAAATACAGGAAATTACACCCCAACGCATGCAAAGAAAGACTTACCATCGAGAGGAAGGCAGGAGGAAGAGGAATTATAGACATCAGATCATTACACACAAAACAAATACAAACACTTAGGAAATTCTTTCACAGCAAGCAAACCAGCCTCCACACAGCGACAGTGAAAGCAGACAAAAACTACACACCTCTCGACTTAGCCCGGGCAGACCACTCAGCAGACACACACAGTCACACCCAATTACAACAGGAAAAGATGAAAACGTGGTCAGAGAAAACACTCCACGGAAAACACAAATACCACATAGAACAAGACCACGTAAATAAAAAACAATCATACACCTGGTTACGGGATGGGCAGCTATTCCCTGAGACTGAAGGCTTCTTACTTGCCATCCAGGATAAAGTCATATTAACCAGAAACTACCAAAAGCATATCATCAAAGACCCGACTATTGCAGAGGACAGTTGTAGGAAATGCCACCAGCAGAAAGAAACGATCGAACACATAACGAGCGGATGTAAAATATTGGCCGGAACGGAGTACACAGCCAGGCATGATTCAGCTGCCAAAGTGGTTCACCAAGCACTAGCCATAACATACAGACTCATAGAAAACACAGATCCCTACTACAAATACACGCCAACATCCATACTTGAGAATGAAGATTACAAGCTCTACTGGGATATCGGTATCCATACAGATAAAACAGTCTCCGCCAATAGACCCGATATTACTTTTCAGTGCAAAAAAGGAAAAGTCACCTATCTGATTGAGATAGCTGTCCCCAACGACACAAACATCCAAGCGAAATACACAGAAAAAATTTCCAAATACACAGACCTTGCAACGGAAATAAAAAGGCTATGGAGACAGGAAAAAGTCATCATTGTCCCCCTCATTATATCAGCCACAGGCCTTACACCAATAACATTCACACCACATTTAGTGCAATTGGGACTCAACACGGACATACACAGAAACATTCAGAAGTCAGTGATTTTGAAAACATGTAACATTGTCAGGTCATTCCTTAATACGGAATGGTAATAGCGTTTGTGCTGACTTGGTTTTGGCCCGTCAGCCAAACATGGAACCACATTGATCAAACGTGAGAAAGAAGAACTTTTTGTAATAAATAATAATAATAATAATAATAGCTTTATTACCCAACAGTTTCCCATTAATAGGGTAAATATTTAGACATCTACATATACAAAGACAGTCTGTAGTAATTGCTTCTTAGTACAACAGTATATGTCACAAACACTACAAATATGATTAAAATTAGTACACATTACATGAATAGGTGAATTCAATAACAAATTAGTATTAAGTCTGTAACATCTAAAAAATATATTTGATCGTGAGTGTATCCGTGGCACATTGATGTTAATACGAGACATTATATCCCTGCAATCAATCATATTGTGCAATACTCTATATAGGAATAATATTGAGGCCGAAACTCTTCTGATTCCGAGGCTAAGAATATTTGTCTGTTCACACAAATAATCGCTGCTGATTCCCCGTTCAGGATACATTCCATTAATCTTAAACAACAGTAATTTCAGAAATCTCCTCTGCACTTTTTCAAGTGAAACTCTATGCACCTCATACATTGGACTCTAGACAATACTTGCATCTTCTAGTTTCGAGCGAACAAAGCAGAAATACAAAATCTTCAGTGATGCAATATTAGTGAAACCCCTACAATTCCTAATGATGAACCCGTAAGACTTCATTGCTTCAGAAACTTTCAATGCTATATGCTGAGCAAATGTTAGTTTTGCATCAAAAACAACTCCCAAATCCTTAGCTGTGCTACACCTACTTAAATTATGGTCTTGAATTCTATATTGAAACTCTATTGACGCTACCCTCCTAGTATATGTTAGAACTTTGCATTTTTGAGCATTTAGATGTAGTTTGTTGTGACAACACCAAGAACGTACGTCATTCAACTGGCTCTGTAGATAGGAACAATCCTCAGTTTTTTCTATTGGCATAAACATTTTTGAATCATCAGCATAAATTAGTCTGTTACATTTTAAATCCTCCCAAAGGTCATTTATGAACATAATGAAGAGCAAGGGTCCAAAATTTGAACCTTGTGGAACACCTGAGGTAGCCACATATCTTTCTGATTTGAATCCGTTGTAGGCTATAAGTTCGATTAAACAAGTAAGAACTTATAAGAGCCCTCGCACCATCAGTGAGACCAAAGAAAGACAACTTATTGATGAGAACATGATGGTCGATCGTATCAAAGGCCTTCGAGAAATCTGTATAAATAACATCAACCTGCCCATCATCATCTAAGAGTTTCGAAATGAACTGTGTCATAACAGTTAGATTTGTTACCGTAGACCTCTTACTGACAAATCCGTGCTGATAAGGAGAAATTTGATTTTTAATTTGGCTATAGATACGTGCATACAAGACTGACTCAAAGACCTTTGAGAAGTTACAAACTAGAACGACACCCCTGTCATTTTCAACATTTCCCCTGTCTCCATTCTTAAAAATAGAACATAATCTACCTTCTTTCCATCGTTTCGGATAAACACCCTGTTTAATTGATAAATTAAAAATATACTTTAAAGGTCTTACAAGGACAGTCGCACAGTCCCTAATGAGAAACGAAGGAATATTATCAGGGCCAGAGGTCATCTTATTTTTTAATTTTTTCGTGGCCATCAATATTTCATCCCTAGTAACGGGCGAGAATTCCACAATTGTCAACGACGTTCTAAGCGAATGACAAGTCGCTGCTGGTTCCGACAGTGTGAAGACACTCATGATAGAGATATGTTGTAATATTATTAAAACTATGAATCACAATTTCCTAAACTATCATATGATCATATAATATGTGCTATTTTAAACATTAGTTACATAATGTGATATATATTAACCTACTCAAATCACTTGTTCCAGGAACTACATCTACCCATGCTTTTGACAACCTAGAAGAACTTGAACCAATCTGTAACAAAGAAGTCTATGATTTCATGGAGACGCAGCATATGCGGGCACAGCATTTATTTGTTCAGAATATAACCTGATAAAAGGGACCGAACCATGAGACTCCTTTAATTTCAATCCCCAGCAGCAATATGGATAAAAGATGCTAAATATCTTGTCAAAGTCCTTAATTTTAGAAGTATTTACTTTAAGGAACAACCCTAAGGGTTGACATCTGAATATAGACATTGGTAAATTTTATAGGGAGGAAGAATTAGAGCATTAAAGGCATGGTTTCTTTTAACAATCTTTGGCATTGAAACAAGTTAGAAACCAAATAGCTCTAGCTCAATATTTCAAAAACCCTGCCAAGAAAGATAACAGATTTGAATCTTGTTCATGTGTGTGTGTGTGTGTGTGTGCTTAATTGCTTTTAGACTTAAAGCCGAGGATGAGTTAACAAAATTCTTTTTACAAAAAATTTCAGAAAAAACTTGTTCTTAATTGCTGTACATCTAAATAACAAGCCCGTTATAAGATACGCCATATGAAGCAGACTAACAAAAAAAGAGATGTAGATTATTTCTGTAAATATTTGTATAAGATAGAGAAGAAAAATAAGAGATATATGGTAATGGGAGATGAACAAGTGAAGTGATCGTTATGTAACAAATAAAAACTAACTTGCGTTACGTACTCGATGAATAATTCAGCAATATTTTGCAGGTTAGTACTCTTAAATGACCTACAATTTCTCTCTCTCGGTCGTCGTTCGTAAATTAAGAAAATTATGACATCACTCGAGATGATTATTTGTACATTATTATGTGATATTTAATAATCAGTATAACGGAGAAAGTAGGCAAAGCATTTATTAAAGAAATACACGCATTTTCGCATTAGTGATTGTAAGATGAATATACAAGAGTTTAAAATGTTTGCATGTGCATCGATTGATTATGTTACAGATTATTGCGAATAATTTTTTATTAATTAAGGTATTTAGTAGCTTTGGTACCTTGAATTTTTGGACACTAATACAAAATTAAATTGTTGTTAAGACACGCTACTGCAAATATTTGTTTTAAATGGAAACCAAAAGTTCAAGATATAATCAACCAGTAATAAAAATGTATACAGCTGTTTAAATAACAAGTACGTTATTTAAACGTACTTGTTATTTAAACTACTATATGAAGTAGACTAAAGAAATTTATGAAGCTGCAAAAGATATTGTACTTTCAATGAAGAAAACTATTGATATATTGACAACCTGAAGAACTTGGACCAATCTGTAACAAAAAAAAGTGTGCCTTCATGTAGACGCAGCATATGCAGGCACAGGGTTTATTTGTCCACAATATCGTCACCTTGTCAAGAAAGATAACAGATTTGAATCTTGTTCCTGTAGCATGGGCTTGAATACTTTTAGACTTAAAGGCGATGATGAGTTAACAAAAAGACCTTTAAGGAAAATTTCAGAAAAAAAAGACTTATTCTTGATTGCCGGACGTCTAAAGTTCGTTATATGCAGTAGACTAACAGAAAAAAGAGATGTGCATTATTCTTGGACAGAGATTTCTGAAGCTGCAGAAGATATTGTACCTTCAATAAAGAAAACTATTGATATACCTGATAAACAGAGCATTCCTCTTATAGATATAAAGACAATAAATAAATGTATGGAATAGTCCAAATAGTAAAATTTATAGTGTTACATTAGATGAGTTGATAACTGTTCTATATTTAATGTAGATCAAAACGTCTTTTACAGACAATTTCAGAAAAAAAAAACTGTTTTTAATTGCTGGACATCTAGACAACATACAACTAACAGAAAAAAGAGATGTAGATTACTCCTGTAAAAAAACTTCTGAAGCTGCAAAAGATATTGTACTTTCAGTGAAGAAACCTATTGAAATAGTGACAGCCTAGAAGAACTGGGATCAATCTGTAACAAAGAAGAAGTGTGGCTTCATGTAGATGCAACATATGCATGCACAGCGTTTATTGAAAACCTTGTCAAGAAAGATAACAGATTTGAATCTTGTTCATATAGCATGGGCTTGATTACTTTTAGACTTAAAGGCGAAAATGAGACCAATCTGTAACAAAGAAGAAGTGTAGCTTCATGTAGACACAGCATATGCAGGCACAGTGTTTATTTGTCCACAATATCGTCACCTGATGAAAGGGACCGAACTATCAGACTCCTTTAATTTCAATTCTCATAAATCGATGTTGGTAAATTTTGACTGTTCAGCAATGTGGATCAAAGATGTTAACTATCTCGTCGAAGCCTTTAATGTTGAAAGAATTTACCTTAAGGATCAGTACAAAGGGTTGGCACCTGAATCTAGACACTGGCAAATATCTTTAGGAAGAAGCTTCGGAGCATTAAAGATATAGTTTGTTTTAAGAAACTATGGCGTTGAAGGTCTACAAATACATGTTAGAAACTAAATAGTTCTAGCTCAATATTTCGAAAATTTTGTCAAGAAAGATAACAGATTTGAATCTTGTTCATGTAGCATGGGCGTAACTACCTTTAGACTTAAAAACGAGGATGAGTTAACAAAAAAACTTTTACAGAAAATTTCATATAAAAAGAACTTGTTCTTAATTGCCGGACGTCTAAATAACAAGTTCGTTATAAGATACGCTATATGCAATAGACTAACAGAAAGAAGAGATGTAGATTAGTTCTGGAAAGAGATTTCTGAAGCTGCAGAAGATATTGTACCTACATTAAGGAAAACTATTGATATACCTGATAAACAGAGCATTCATGTTATAGCTATAAAGACATCTAGATAACATATGCAGTAGACAAACTGAAAAAAAGAGATGTAGATTATTCCTGTAAAGAAATTTCTGAAGCTGTAAAAGATATTGTACTTTCAATGAAGAAAACTATTAATATATTGACAACCTAGAAGAACTGGGACCAATCTGTAACCGAGAAAAAGTATGGCTTCATGTAGACGCTGCATATGCAGGCACAGCGTTTATTTGTCCACAATATCGTCACCTGATGAAAGGGACCGAACTATCAGACTCCTTTAATTTCAATCCTCATAAATGGATGTTGGTAAATTTTGACTGTTCAACAATATGGATCAAAGATGCTAAATATCTCGTCGAAGTCTTTAATGTTGAAAGAATTTACCCTAAGGATCAATACAAAGGGTTGGCATCTGAATATAGACCCTGGCAAATTTCTTTGGGAAGAAGATTCAGAGAATTAAAAATATGGTTTGTCTTGAGAATCTATGGCGTTGAAGGTCCACGGACACATGTTAGAAACCGAATAGCTCTAGCTCAATATTTTGAAAACCTTGTCAAGAAAGATAACAGATTTGAATCTTGTTCATGTAGCATGGGCTTGAGTACTTTTAGACTTAAAGGTGAAGATGAGACCAATCTGTAACAAAGAAGAAATGTAGCATCATGTAGACACAGCATATGCAGGCACAGTGTTTATTTGTCCACAATATCGTCACCTGAAGAAAGGGACCAAACTATCGGACTTCTTAATTTCAATCCTCATAAATGGATGTTGGTAAATTTTGACTATTCAGCAATGTGGATCAAAGATGCTAAATATCTTGTCGAAGCCTTTAATGTTGAAATAATTTACCTTAAGAATTAACACAAAGGGTTGGCCCCTGAATATAGACATTGGCAAATTTCTTTGGGAAGAAGATTCAGAGCATTAAAGATATGGTTTGTTTTAAGAATCTATGGCGTTGAAGGTCTACAGACACATGTTAGAAATTGAATAATTCTAGTTCAATATTTCGAAAACCTTGTCAAAAAAGATAACAGATTTGAATCTTATTCGTGTAGCATAGGCGTAATTACCTTTAGACTTAAAAACGAGGATGAGTTAACAAAAACACTTTTACAGAAAATCTCATATAAAAAGAACTTGTTCTTAATTGCCGGACGTCTAAATAACAAGTTCGTTATAAGATACGCTATATGCAATAGACTAACAGAAAGAAGAGATGTAGATTATTTCTGGAAAGAGATTTCTGAAGCTGCAGAAGATATTGTACCTACATTAAGGAAAACTATTGATATACCTGATAAACAGAGCATTCATGTTACAGCTATAAAGACATCTAGATAACATATGCAGTAGACAAACTGAAAAAAAGAGATGTAGATTATTCCTGTAAAGAAATTTCTGAAGCTGTAAAAGATATTGTACTTTCAATGAAGAAAACTATTAATATATTGACAACCTAGAAGAACTGGCACCAATCTGTAACCGAGAAAAAGTATGGCTTCATGTAGACGCTGCATATGCAGGCACAGCGTTTATTTGTCCACAATATCGTCACCTGATGAAAGGGACCGAACTATCAGACTCCTTTAATTTCAATCCTCATAAATGGATGTTGGTAAATTTTGACTGTTCAACAATATGGATCAAAGATGCTAAATATCTCGTCGAAGCCTTTAATGTTAAAAGAATTTACCCTAAGGATCAATACAAAGGGTTGGCATCTGAATATAGACCCTGGCAAATTTCTTTGGGAAGAAGATTCAGAGAATTAAAAATATGGTTTGTTTTGAGAATCTATGGCGTTGAAGGTCTACAGACACATGTTAGAAATTGAATAATTCTAGTTCAATATTTCGAAAACCTTGTCAAAAAAGATAACAGATTTGAATCTTATTCGTGTAGCATAGGCGTAATTACCTTTAGACTTAAAAACGAGGATGAGTTAACAAAAACACTTTTACAGAAAATTTCAGATAAAAAGGACTTGTTCTTAATTGCTGGACGTCTAAATAACAAGTTCCTTATAAGATACGCTATATGCAGTAGACTAACAGAAAAAAGAGATGTAGATTATTCCTGGAAAGAGATTTCTGAAGCTGCAGAAGATATTGTACCTTCAATAAAGAAAACTATTGATATACCTGATAAACAGAGCATACCTGTTATAGATATAAAGACAATAAATGAATGTACGGAAAAGTCCAAATAGTGAAATTTATAGTGTTACATTAAATGAGTTAATAACTATTTTATGTTTAATATAGATCAAAACGACTTTAACAGAAAATTTTGGAAAAAAAACCTGTTTTTAATTGCTGGACGTCTAGATAACATATGCAGTAGACTAACAGAAAAAAGAGATATAGATTATTCCTGTAAAGAAATTTCTGAAGCTATAAAAGATATTGTATTTTCAATGAAGAAAACTATTAATATATTGACAACCTAGAAGAACTGGGACCAATCTGTAACAAAGAAAAAGTATGGCTTCATGTAGACGCAGCATATGCAGGCACAGCGTTTATTTGTCCACAATGTCGTCACCTGATGAAAGGGACCGAACTATCAGACTCCTTTAATTTCAATCCTCATAAATGGATGTTGGTAAATTTTGACTGTTCAGCAATGTGGATCAAAGATGCTAAATATTTTGTCGAAGCCTTTAATGTTGAAAGAATTTACCTTAAGGATCAGTACAATGGGTTGGCACCTGAATCTACACACGGGCAAATTTCTTTGGGAAGAAGATTCAGAGCATTAAAGAAATGGCTTGTTTTAAGAATCTATGGCGTTGAAGGTCCACGGACACATGTTAGAAATCGAATAGCTGTAGCTCAATATTTCAAAAACCTTGTCAAGAAAGATAACAGGTTTGAATCTTGTTCCTGTAGCATGAGCTTGAATACTTTTAGACTTAAAGGCGATGATGAGTTAACAAAAAGACTTTTAAGGAAAATTTCAGAAAAAAAGGACTTATTCTTGATTGCCGGACGTCTAAATAACAAGTTCGTTATATGCAGTAGACTAACAGAAAAAAGAGATGTAGATTATTCCTGGAAAGAGATTTCTGAAGCTGCAGAAGATATTGTACCTTCAATAAAGAAAACTATTGATATACCTGATAAACAGAGCATTCCTGTTATAGATATAAAGACAATAAATGAATGTACGGAAAAGTCCAAATAGTGAAATTTATAGTGTTACATTAGATGAGTTTAATAATTATTTTATGATTAATATAGATCAAAATGACTTTAACAGAAATTTTTAGAAAAAAAAACCTGTTTTTAATTGCTGGACATCTAGATAATATATGCAGTAGACTAACAGAAAAAAGAGATATAGATTATTCCTGTAAAAAAATTTCTGAATCTGTAACAAAGAAAAAGTGTGGCTTCATGTAGACGCAGCATATGCAGGCACAGCGTTTATTTGTCCACAATATCGTCACCTGATGAAAGGGACCGAACTATCAGACTCCTTTAATTTCAATCCTCATAAATAGATCTTGGTAAATTTTGACTGTTCAACAATGTGGATCAAATATGTTAAATATCTCGTAGAAGCCTTTAATATTGAAAGAATTTACCTTAAGGATCAATACAAAGGGTTGGCATCTGAATATAGACCCTGGCAAATTTCTTTCGGAAGAAGATTCAGAGCATTAAAAATATGGTTTGTTTTAAGAATCTATGGCGTTGAAGGTCCACGGACACATGTTAGAAACCGAATAGCTCTAGCTCAATATTTTGAAAACCTTACCAAGAAAGATAACAGATTTGAATCTTGTTTATGTAGCATGGGCTTGATTACTTTTAGACTTAAAGGCGAAGATGAGACCAATCTGTAACAAAGAAGAAGTGTAGCTTCATGTAGACACAGCATATGCAGGCACAGTGTTTATTTGTCCACAATATCGTCACCTGATGAAAGGGACCAAACTATCGGACTTCTTAATTTCAATCCTCATAAATGGATGTTGGTAAATTTTGACTATTCAGCAATGTGGATCAAAGATGCTAAATATCTTGTCGAAGCCTTTAATGTTGAAATAATTTACCTTAAGAATCAACACAAAGGGTTGTTCCCTGAATATAGACATTGGCAAATTTCTTTCGGAAGAAAATTCAGAGCATTAAAGATATGGTCTGTTTTAAAAATCTATGGCGTTGAAGGTCTACAGACACATATTAGAAATTGAATAGTTCTAGCTCAATATTTCGAAAACCTTGTCAAAAAAGATAACAGATTTGAATCTTGTTCGTGTAGCATAGGCGTAATTACCTTTAGACTTAAAAACGAGGATGAGTTAACAAAAAGACGTTTACAGAAAATTTCAGATAAAAAGGACTTGTTCTTAATTGCTGGACGTCTAAATAACAAGTTCGTTATAAGATACGCTATATGCAGTAGACTAAAAAAAAAAGAGATGTAGATTATTCCTGGAAAGAGATTTCTGAAGCTGCAGAAGATATTGTACCGTCAATAAAGAAAACTATTGATATACCTGATAAACAGAGCATTCCTTTTGTAGATATAAAGACAATAAATGAATGTATGGAAAAGTCCAAATAGTGAAATTTATAGTGTTACGTTAGTTGGCACCTGAATATAGACAATGGCTAATTTCTTTGGGAAGAAGATTCAGAGCATTAAAAATATGGTTTGATTTAATAATCTATGGCGTTGAAGGTCTACAAACACATTTTAGAAACTAAATAATTCTAGCCCAATATTTCGAAAAGCTTGTTATGTTGCCCTTGTGTATGGAAAACTTTAGATAGTGAGATTTATAATGTTACCATTACGTGAGTTAATAACTATTTTATGCTTAATGTAGATCAAAATGATTTAAGATTTCTAGCTACGAAATTTTATACTTATTTAAAAACATTAGGTGCCAGTTTGTACATATATACTATTGTGTAATTTTAAGATAAATTCGTTGGAAATAAATGAATTTAGAAATATATTCTTCCTTTATTCCTTATTTTTGTCCATTATTACATTGTAAATAAATGAAAATCACTATGTTCGCATAAAGTTTTTGTAGAGTGTAATTAATTTATTCATAAACCTATGTTTGTTTCAGTCTATGCCATATTCCCTTGTAATTTAAATCCTTTTCCTGAACCTATTTAAGTAATTATAGTAAATTACAGGTTTTTTTTTTAATTTAATGACAAACTGTTTATGTTCCAAATTTTAGGATGTTTATATTTAGTGATTCAATTTGAATATGAAATAGAATTGTAGAAGAAAATATTGAATCCTAGTGGAAGTCTGGTGAAGTCCTTAGTGGAATAGTTCACACAGTCAATAAACACTTTTTTTATCCTTTTGGCTCTAAATTTTGACGGGATGATTCTAAAAATAATAGTAAAATATTTGGCTAGGTGCTCGTAAATTTTATGTAGTCTGTTCAATGGATCTTTGCTATCATATGATCAACGCTACGTCAATAATATTCATATGATTCAATCGGCTGTCAGTTCAGTGTCGGCGGTCTGAGTTTTAAATGACAACTGTAAAATAGAATTTGAAATTTTTCATCCTGTTTGGTAATTAACGAAAACTACGGATATATTAATTGTGTATGTTGTGTAAAACACCAGAGTTCTTACTTGTGAAGGACATTTACTTCTCTGCATAAATCCAACGTCTAATATCACCTATTTTTATTTTTCAGGTTCCTATGAGATTATTTCGTGAGTAAATTTACTTTATGAAAAGTTTACAATTGTTACCTGTTAGTTATTTGAAGTTTGTGTAATGTTTGTAATAAAATTACAATACACACTTAAGACAGCTTTATCAAATTTACATATAAGGCATTATAAAAAACTGTAAAAAGTGGCACCATTAAATAAAATTTTAAAATAGAGAACTGAAATATAATACTTTTAAAAACGAAAAGATATTTCATGACGAAGGTATAAAATATGAATAGGAGATATAAATTGCATAATCAAATTTTAATATGATTTATCAAATCAAACTAATAGATAGATAGATAAGTCTATATTTCCCCTGCAAAATTTACAATGAATGTTGCCCAAGGGGCTTGGAACTTGTCAATAAGTAATATTTAAATTATTAATTGAATAATGACACTAATCGCTAGAAGTAGATTCTTCACTCTCACTTTCATCATTCTTGATACGAATAATGATTTCTGGAATCTCTTCGATTATTACCTCATGATCATACGACTGCTGAATCAGGTTTTCTGTATGTTGTACGCTGGCATGCCATACCTCTGGTGTATACTTTTCTAAGGCTCTATTCCACATCTGAAGTACTTGTTTATCTCCATATCCCTCTTCACCAATGTGCTTGTTATAAAATGTTTTGGCATTTATCCAAATCAGCTCGATTGCATTAAATTGACAGTGATAAGGAGGTAATCTTAACATTTCATGCCCATGCTCTTGAAAAATTTTATCAATTTGATATTCGTTTGATTTTTTATGAGCTTTTGCAATATCTAACAATTTTGTCTTAAACATCTGTTTGTTATGAGGTAGACTATTCTTCTGTAACCACTCGAGAATTTCTTCTTTTTTTCATGCTGAAGATGGCTGTTTTTCTACTTCAACTAAATT
Source organism: Pachyrhynchus sulphureomaculatus (assembly GCA_019049505.1). Lineage (NCBI taxonomy): Eukaryota > Metazoa > Arthropoda > Insecta > Coleoptera > Curculionidae > Pachyrhynchus > Pachyrhynchus sulphureomaculatus. The sequence continues at coordinate 32,318,247 of CM032448.1, forward strand.
GTATGAAGCATTACCCATTATAATTAAAGATGGTTCTTCTAAATTAGGAATCAACTGGTTTCTTATTCACTTCGTAAACATTTCACTATTCATTTCTCCATGATAATCAAGTGACTTTAACTTGCTAGCAAATAGTAAATTAGCATTTTCCTCAAAGCCCCCACTGTGTCCAACATGTAAAACAATAAACCCTTTACCGTCAAATCTCCTAGGCTTACGAACAGTTTTAATATTGTCATCCTGCCATGATTTCCTTTGAGGGCCTTTTGAAAAATCCATGTTTCTTCAATGACGGGCAATGTGTGCATTTTTGTTTTCCATATACTTTCTAATTTTTTCTGCGAGCCATTTCTTCATATTTGAAAACAAGAAGAAATCGCAGGAAGCCAGGACGGGCGAATACGGGGGATGCGGTAGCTATTCATAACAAAATGCAAGTTGGCGGAGACAACTTCGGATGACTGTGCTGGAGCATTGTCGTGGTGAAACAGCGCTTTCTTCTTCGCTAAATGGGGCCGTGTTTTCTTCAATTTCTTGTTGAAGCAGTCCAATAACTCACTATAGTATCAGTGATCATTCTTTCTTTTTCTAAGAAGTCAATGTCTTGTCTTTGTCAATGTCCTTTACATTCCAAAATATCGTCGCTATAACTTTTCCGGCCGATGTGACTGTCTTGGCCTTCTTTGGAGCAGATTCGCCGAAAGCAACTCATTGTTTTGAATGTTGCTTGGTTTCGGGTGTATAATGATGAAACCAGGTTTTTTTTTATGGGTCCAGTACAGGAAGTCCCTAAAGCGCTACAGGAGCGACTCGTGTGCAGAAAAAGCGATTCACGTTGTTCTTGATTCGTTGTAAATTGTACTCGGTGGGAAACACAGTCCTGGGGAAATTATTCCAAAGGAATGATGCTCTCCATATAAGAGACTGCTTGAAAAGCGTTGTACGAGGAGTAACAAGCTGAACCTCATACGGATGTGAAGTATTAGCGCGACGTATATTTCTAACATGCACCGCTCTGGGAGAAATTAAGCGGGCTACATCCTTCGAACACTTTCCATGAAAATACCTGTAGAATAGGCTTAAGTCGCCAGCCGTTCTTCGATGTTCCAACGAATCAAGGCCGCCGGTTAGTTCCGGGTCTCCAATCAGACGAACGGTTCGTCTCTGAATAGAATTCAACAAATGCAATGTATGTTTGAGAGCGGAGCCCCAAACATGGGAGCAGTATTCCATAGCTGGTTGAATTTGAGCTTTGTAAAGAATTAACAGTTGTTGTGGAGCGTAAAGCTTTCTGGTTCGAAATAATATTCCCAACTTTTGAGAAGCTCTCCTCGCTATGCTTGCGACATGTTCATGCTAGGATATATTTGTTCCCAAACTAACGCCCAACAAATTGAATGACCGTGTTAGAGGAATAAAGTGCCCCGCCATAACGAAGTCGGGTTCGGCAACGTTAACTTTTTTAGAAAAAACTGGCGCCTGAGTTTTTGTAGCGTTAAATTCCACTTAGTTACTGTTACCCCAAGATAGAATTTCTTCTAGGTCTTTGTTAAGTTGAACGACTTCCCGCTGTCTAGGGATATTCGTCTGTGTAGCCGATGTCCGAGCGCTCAAGGTGAATGAAGATATAAGCGTACTGTCATCTGCAAAGCTGTAGATTGGGCTTCCGGTCGTTTCCAGCAGATCGTTAATGTAAATGAGAAAGAGAGTAGGAGATAGTATGGAGCCTTCGGGCACACCCGCGTTGATAGTGAAGGTGTTAGAAAGAAATCCGTTAACCGCCACTCAAAGAACGCTTTCTGAGGAAACATGAGAGCCCCAAATAGAACTTTTCAGACATACAATAAGAGCGTAGCTTAGCTAACAGTCCATCGTGCCAAACACGGTCGAATGCGTTGGATATATCAAGAGCAGCCGCTCGAGATTCTCCAAAGAATTCAATTGCGTTGTTCCAAACATGTGTTACATAAGTCAAAAGATCTCCTGTTGATCTATGTTTACAAAAGCCATATTGGTGATCGCTAATAATGTTGAATCCTTCAAGATATTTTAGAAGATGCTGATTGATAGCCTTTTCCATGACTTCCGATATTATTGAAAGCAGTGCGACCAGTCTGTAGTTATTTGGCAAGGTCTTCTTGCCTTTTTTAGATATCGGCTGAACTGTGGCACATTTCCAAAAAGAAGGAAATATTCTCTTTCTGTAGGATAGGTTGAAAAGTCTACAGAAAACTGATGTTAGTTCCCTCGGTCTCATCGACGGTGACAACTCAATGCAAAAAGTCTTCCGGCTTTCGCCTAAATTGCTCTAAACACAGTTTGGAAGTTGAAAGCCTCACCCGCTTGTTTTCCACGGTGAGTAATCGCAGCACCCATCGTTATCCAGTCAAATTAGACGAAAAAATGTGGTAACTTCGCAATAATTCGCATAGAGCTGAAAATTGGTATAGATCTTAAATATACTATTACAAATAAAATATCAAAAGTTTCCACCGATCCTAAGTCTTCTAAAAATTTTATTCAAGGTCAAAGATCAAAAATATAGGTTTTTCGCATTTTTCTCGTAAACGGTGTTATCGTAAAAATAGATCAGACAGAAGTTGTAGACCATGCAATTTTTGTAAATTTTTTTCCTAGGAATCACCATTCATGAGATATCGCGATTTCAAACATCGAAAATACTAATATGCACTCTTACGCGGCCTGTATACGTCAATGGACGTTCAATATAAGTAAAAATATGGAAATGTTGATTTGTATGACTCACACACTGATTCTGAATGAATATACACTTGGTCCCTAATTCCGTACGCCCGTATAACCTTGAGCAACATCTGTCAGCTACTCCATTGTTCGAGTGGCGACGGTCGTATACCTGCCCTTTTTTGAAGGACGTAAATGAAATAACTACTTTTAATATTGAATGTTTGTAGTGAATAGACGTGCTTATTGATAATATTTTTGATTTCAATTTGTGCCGTTAAATAATTTTTAAAAAATGTCACAAAATCGGTCGCGATGGAAGAAATATTTGCATACATTGAAAATAGTGATGATTGTCAGTTTTTATTGGGAGAATTTAAAAATATTTGCAAAAATCCAGCTATAGATAATAGAACAATTAAGACAAGATAAAAGTTAAAGTATGGTAATAAAATTATTATAACTGAGAAAAAAGGAAGTTTAACATTTATCTGTTTTATTGACAATCAGCACGATATTTTCAACAAAACTTGGTATGACAATAGAAAACAAAATGAAAAAGAAGAACCATTTAGAATACTGAAAGCTGCGACAGAAATCATTCGAGAGGATATTCAATCTACAGTATTTGACAATAATAATTACCCCCCGCCTAGTCAAATGTTTGAAAATATTAACAGTGATATTCCGGAGTAATTGATTTACTTTTTGAAGTGAGTAATTTTGAAAAATAAACTATTTAAATTAGAACATTTAAAATTAATATGTACAACTAGCAGCTAATGTGTTATGACTGCTGTTCGGCCTAGATCTTTTAAATCAAGATTGAAGTTTTTTTTCAACGACGATTTGGATCAAAACGTCTTATACAGATTTTTTCGTCTGTTGTATTTAAAAAGATTGACTCTTCTCCACAAGTCATCATCACATGATGATGATTCTTTTTGCTATATTTAGAGCTCCAAAAAAAATTACAAGTACAGATAATTAAGTTTTGTAAAAAATACAAGGAACAATAAAATAGTACAACTATCTTGTCTTCCTCCAACATCTGCTTCTGTTTATCAACACTTATATCGTGTATACAATCAAGTTCAAATGTGGTTAGGTAATCAACTGGACCCAGAAAACTGGTGTTAGAAATTAATAGATAACAGTTCGGAGCCAATTCAAACTTTACTCCCACCTGCTTCTTAACACTATTTTTTGTAATTGCAAGAAGGGTTGTAGTAAAAATTGTGGCTGTAAAAAAGTCTGATTATGGTATCAATGAGGAGACAACTTATACATCTCTCTTCTGAGAACAATCTATAGAAATCCAGTAGGAAGAGGAAGAAGAAAGCGATGATGAAGATGTTACTGTTGAAGTAGCATTTGAAGATTATCAATCAGACTAAAATTTTCCGGAAATCAACAAAAATCCGTTCCACTTTAATCATTACCAATAGTACCATTTTTTCAATCAATAGGGTACTGTCTAATAAAACTTAATCGCAATAGATCGTGGAGTATGCCTACTGGGGAAATCACGTTAAAAAAATGCGCCAAGTACGTAGTGCACTTGGCGCACTTATAGGTGGTGCGGAAATGTGTGCGTGTTATGTAGAATACGACTTCTCTAACTTTTGGAATCGCGATATCTCAGGAAGAGTGATTCGTAGGAAAAAAAGCATAAGAATAATTTTTGTAAAGAATTGAATGATCTACAACTTTTGTCTATTTTTACGATAACACAAACGAATTTTTGCAAAGTTAAATGCATATTTTGCCTGACAACTTTTTCATAGCCAACTTATCATGTACAATATTAATTACCGTTCCCGTCGACACATTTGTGGCCTCTGCTAATTCACGCACTTTCGTTCGACGATCAGCGAGAATCATGTCATGGACTTTTTCAATGATTTCCTCGGTCACCACATCTGATGGGTGTTCCAGGCGATCATCATCAAAAACGTATGTTCGACCACGTTTAAATTTGTTGATCCAATATTTGACTGTTGTCATAGATCACGAAGGATCCTCCTCACACGTTTTCCCATCCAAAATCAAAAAACGAATAACTGTACGATACTGCACTTTTTCCATCTTCGCGACACTACTTACTGAAATGGCTGCCAAATGGAAACTAATCTATGAATTAGTGTCAATTTTTTCTAGTTTCATCTGTCAAATAACGGGTACTTATAAACTACCCTTGTATGATGAAAAACTTTTTTTTATTTTTACAAAAAAAATTTTATTTACCTTCTTTTTTACAGCACTTTTCAATCCACCCTCGTATTTTAAACTTTTCCATTCTCAATAAAAAGATGTTTTTCAAGTTATATTAGGTGCTTAGTTTTAGCTGAGAAGCTATGCTAAATTCTGCTTATATTAAGTAGATTGAAAGGTGTAGGTATGAATCGAAAAAAAAAAACAAATATAATTCAGTAGAATTCTCTATTGTCTAAAGTTAAAGTAAGTACAATAAAAATATAAAAAAATCTAACAAAAGATAGAATAGAAATTTAAAAAATTAAAATGTTATTTTCGGATATACATACATATACACCTAAATGACACAGCCAAATTTTGTCTTTATAATATTTACAATACAATATTATTATAAAATATTATATATTAACTATTTAGTTTTATAACAGTTTGTATATGACCTGAAGCTAAAAGTCTATAAGCTGTATGTAATTGAAAATAAAAAGGAAGTCGTAAGTAGAATAAGCGAACATATTGCGGAATGTAAATGCTGAAAGTTCTAAGAAAACATGTTCGACTTTATCGCTTGCATTCCCTGAGGGTATGAAAATTATATTTTTTTATATTTCCCAAGCAAAAGACAAACTCCAAATTTGCCTTGCACCTTTGGAGGGCTTATAGTCTACTAAGGTTAACTCTGTAAATTACAATTTATTGTTCATAACTGAAAGAAATTGGTGGAAATTTTTAAACTTTTCTTTTTAACGAAAGAATATGATTTATAATTTTAGTCTTCTTGTTCTGTCCCATCTATATACGTCGGGATTTCAGTACCATTTCTTCAGTTTGTATTGAGGTTGCTATTCTCTGCTAGTAGAAAAATGGACGCAGCGTCCGGAATTCCACGCCAGTTCCTCATATTCCGGAGTCACGAGTGCTGCTTTCTACCAGGTTCTCGCCGACCCTCCACTTTTCCCTGAAGAATAAGTTGTAGAATCGAGTAGCAGTCACCTCTTAGTATATACCGCAAATAGGATACCTTTCTTTGTTTTACGATATTAAGTAGTTGCCTCTCCACCCCGGCCTTTTGAAGCACTTCTTCATTTTGTTAAGTATTCTGTCAAAGAAATGATCTCACTTTTAACGACCATGTCTCTACACCATATAAGAGGACAGGCCAGACATAGCATTTTATTACTTGTAGACGCAGAACGAGGAGCAATTGTCTTTGAAGCAGCATATTTTTCAACTTTAGAAAGGTATTCTTTGCCAAGCCAATCCGTAGTTTAACCTCCTCATCACAATCTCATCGTTCGTTGATGACAGAGCTCCTCTTAGAGGTGTCTACTAATCATCATCATTTTCGTTTTCTCAATATTTATACGTAAACCAAACTCATTGCCAATATCATTCAGCTTATTGATTAGAATATGCAGATCTTCCATGTTATTGGCAACTATTGCGGTACCGTCTACATACCGAATATTGTTTATAGGCGTTCCATTAACTTTTATCCCTCCGCATTCATCTTCTAGAACAAGTTGCAATATTTTCTCTACGTAGATATTACATAATACTGACGACAGTATGCACCCCTGCCTAACACTCTTTAAGACACTGAAAGGTTTTGTTGAAATGTTGAATTTTGATCTCGATAGATCGATTTCAGTATAGCTATCTTATTATTCGTACATCCTTACCATCTATACCAATATCATGAAGCCGCTGCATCAGAAAGTCATGTTTTATGTTGTCAAATGCCCCTTGATAGTCAATAAAACAAATAAATACATCCTTTCGTTGGTCCTAACATTTTTGTACAAGAAGTTTCATTGAAATTAATGCTTCCTTCGTTACCAAACCTTTCATAAATGCAAACTGTGTTTCTCCACTTATTTCTTGGCACTTATTGACAATTCTAGAATGAATTACACAGGCCGACAAATTTTTTTATCCAGAAACCAGAATATACTTTTCCGAAGGTTTTTGATGCGCTAAATTCAAACCGAGGTCAAAATTTCTCTGATGGCTCCGGTTTTTGAGATATTCTAACCTAAAAGTTCGAAAATCACGGGTTTTCGAGATATTTGAGGTTAAGTTACATCGAAAGGTATTTTTTTTTCATGAAACCATTAATGGGGTCCGAAAGAACTGCTCTTCCTCTTCAAAATGCATTTGGATTTGTCTGGAAATCTTTTTTTATCTTTGAGAAATCGTATGTTGAATTTAAGTTGTTAGACTTATTTCTCGATTTTTGGAAAATGAAAGGCATCGAATAAATATAATTCTTCGACGCATTAACTTTTCTATTTGTTTATTAAACTCAAAATAAGTCTAGTTTAAAGTTAACGCGTCGAAGAATTGTTTATTCGATGCCTTTCATTTTCCAAAAATCGAGAAATAAGTCGAAATACTTAATTTCAACATACGATTTCTCAAAGATGAAAAAAGATATCCGGACAAATCTAAATGCGTTTGGAAAAGGAGGAGTAGTTCTTTCGGACCCCATTATTGGTTTGATAAAAAAAATTCCCTTTCGATGTAACGTAACCTCAAATATGTCGTAAAACCGTGGTTTTCGCACTTTTAGGTTAGAATATCTCAAAAATCGGAGCCATCAATTCTGACCTCGGATTCGAATTCAGCGCGTCAAAAACCTTCGGAAAAGTATATTCTGGTTTCTGGGTAAGAAGTTTGGCCAAATTTTGCCGGCCTGTGTTATTCTCAAAAAAGCTTCAAAGGCGTGACTTATTAGGCTTATAAGTCTAAAGTCTTCACAGCGTCTAGGATGATGTTTTTTATGGATGGTTACGAATGTTGATCTTAACCTTAGTAGACGACAAACCATGCAAATTTAGAATTTTTCTTTTGCCTAGAAAATATTCTAAAAAAAAATATTATTTTTACACCATCAGGGCATGCAAGAGGCAAAAGTATAATTTTTAATCAATCCCATAAACTAAATGTATAATAAACCAAATTGTTAATTTTCTTGAGGTTACGTAGATAGCCAAATAAAAATATTTCTTAAAAAAAAAAAACATTAATCCATTAATCTCTTTCACATTTCACTGAACCAGGGTCGGTAATCTTTTTTAACAATATTGGACTTCCACAATCTTAAAATAAGGAAGATATATAAAGAGCCCTTAAGGGGCCATACTTTATGCTTTAAGTAACCTCTCAATATCGTTCCTACGAAGAATACCACCGAATCTTGTGATCATAACTCTCACAGAAGCACATACAGAAGGAGTGTGGACCCGATTAAATATATGCAAAGGACTATCAGAGCTGGTGCCTCATAAAACTCTCCGTAGTACCCACTTTTGTTTAATAACCAACCAACTTAGCGCTATACGCTATCATGCTATGGACTATCGCGAAGACGTGTCACAATAATCAACAGGCTTCAGGCATAGGTGGACAAACTGTCGAGTTGGTTTGATCATTGCTGAATTAAAGTGAACCCGACAAAGATTTTCTTTTCCAAGTCAAGAATAACTCCTCCCGGAGTTCTTTCACTTGGAGGTTCCACACTTGCTTGGCAGAATAAGGTTAAATATCTAGGCTTACTCTATGGCAAGAAACTAGTATGAAAGAATCAGGTTTCGGCTGAGATAGCCATAGCTAAAGCCCTAACTTCCAAACTCTTCGTTGAACCTTTCCAACAACCTATCGTTGCGGAACAAAATGACCATCTATAAGATGATCGCCCCGAAAAATCCGTGCAGACCATGTAAAATAAGACCATACCATCAAATCAAATGCCCCTTGGTTCGCGAGAAACGACCAACTGTACCGGGATTTTAACATCCAAACGGTGCTACAACACAGTAGCAATTTTCAGCAGAAATTCTTGGAGCAGGCAGCCCAGCATACCTTTTTTGAAGGACAGGAGAAATTAAATGAAAAATATAGGAAGTACATACATTGAGATAGATGTAGATTACGTTAAAACATAAAGATGTTACATTTTTTTTACCATGCGTTTTTTTATGTATACATCCGTCGTGCCTATCTACCTTCAGTTATAGTGAGTTATACTGATAACATTGCTTTATTATGCAGTACACAACCACCCAGGGTTCTTCTGCCTTACTGAAATTGAGAGCCCCAACAAAATGTATGTTCGAGACGCCGAAAGGTCGATTGAAACAACTTCAGGACACACTTAAGGGTCTTAAGACGGAAAATTTAATTATCTGCTGGATTTTAAACAGAAATAGAAATAGATGAACGTTGAGTAATTCCTAAATTTGTGGATTACCTGATTGATAATCATAAAATTGATTCTAAATGTTAAACACTTAATAATGTAAAAGACACAGGTAACATGTACCGAGGGTTCTGTACAAATTAAAGTAAATTAATGCTTCATGAATAGCCAATTTTTAGCCAATAACTTTTAGTTATTAAAGAATTTCAGATAGTTTATCAGAGACTAGATTTTGATTTTTAGATCAGAAAAACATAATATTCAATAATGCTTAATCTTTGTTTCCCTAACTTATAAAATTTAATTAAAAAGGTCTCACTCAAATAAAAAGGAGAGGCTTATAGTCAGCGGATTTACGTGCGAACGTTTAAAAAATACCCATCTGAATCTTAAACATAAAATGAACGTCTACTGTACTATACAGAGTCCACAGTTTGGGACGTCGCGGGACGTTCACGTGTGAATATTAGTTTGCCAATTATAGGGAAAATGAAAAGTTGCTGGAAAAACATAACGAAAAACATTCATAATAGATTGTTTCCACGTTCTATATACATAAAATGTTCATTTTAAATTTAAAATTAGACGTCAAAAATATATCTACCGACAGCAGTAATAACTAATCTTAACTGAACGTTTACTAGTTATGTAGTGCTGTATAACTAGAAATATATTATCATATATGTCATTTTTAAGGTCTTGGGTCGCGAAATGCAAGAGTATTTGTTGCCAAAATAGTGAAGGGTTTAAAACTTTATTTAAACTTAAGAGCGAATAGTACTTATTTTAATAAAAAATAGACAATTTTTTGTATTTAGGTTGTCGAAAGAACGACAATACTTGCACAAATCTATAGGCTCCTTTCTTTTTCGAGTTAGACCTTTAATATAGCTTCTTCTTGGCTTCATAATTTTGAATTACAACTAAAAAGAGAGAAGTAAAAAGAAAATAGAATGCAAAATTTAACAATAAACCTATTAACATACGATATTTCTTATTTTTAAATACTATTGCAAAATTTACATTATTTCATTAAATAATCGGGTAAAAGTTAATATTTTGTTATTATTATTAACAGTATTGTTTAGGAAATTGTTGAGGAAATTATGACTTGAAAATAAGTCATATGCTCATGACTTAAAATTTTTTTTTTATACTTCAAGTCAAGGTTATATATTAGGGCGGCAGATACCATCCTGTCAAGGTTTTCAAAAATCTCTAATCTCTAAAAAATGTACGAGTATATATATATATATATATATATATATATATATATATATATATATATATATATATATATATATATATTACATTAAAATTCCGGGTTTCAATTCGTTCGTCTAACAATGAATTTGTACGACGTTTCGCAAAAATCTCATTTAGCATTTTCAAGTGCTCTTACTACTGCTGCTACTTGATACTGTGATCTTGCTGCTGCTGCCGGTCCAAGCTAATTTCTAACTTAGCATCGAGCTGCAGCAGCAGCAAGATTACAGTCTCGAGCAGCAGCAGCAAGAGCACTTGAAAATGAGAAATGAGATTTTGGCGAAACGTCGTGCAAACTCATTGTTAGACGAATGGATTGAAACCCGGAATTTTAATGTAATACATTCCACCATCCGTGTAAACCTCTATTGTCATATATATATATATATATATATATATATATATATATATATATATATATATATATATATAAAGTGTATGCATAAGTTTTTGCCGGTTTGGCATCAGCGAACAGTACGCAGTGTATGAATTTGATAGATACGTCAGTTTGTTCGTCTCACATTAACCTAACCAACATACACAAGTTGAGTCCGCCAAACATTAGCGTCTGTATTGTATCGTTCAGTGATCATGTCGACTTTTGTGCCTGAAAAAGAACATTTGCGGCACGCATTGCTTTTCTTATTTAATCAAAAGAAAAATGCTGCGGAAAGTCATCGTTTGCTGATAGAAACATATGATGAACACGCTCCATCCATTAGAACATATGAAACATGGTTTCGACAATTTAAACGTGGTGATTTCAATGTGAAAGACAGTGCGCGCTCTGGTAGACCACAAAAGTACGAAGACGAGGAATTGCAGGCGTTACTGGATGATGACCCAACTCAAACACAACAGAAATTGGCAAAAGCATTAAATGTGTCGCAAGAAACAATCAACAGACGTTTACGAACAATGGAGAAGATCAATAAACTCAGTAAATGGGTGCCACACGATTTGAATGAACGGCAAATGGAAAATCGTAGTCACTTGTGAAAGTTACCAGTGAAAGACACCTTGAAATCGCTTGGATGGGACATCCTTCCGCACCCGCCGTACTCTCCCGACCTGGCGCCATCTGACTATCACCTCTTCGCATTAATGGGGCACACGCTTGCATAGCAGCACTTCAGCAATTTCGAGGAAATTGAAAAATGGTTCGACGAATGGGTTGCCGCAAAAGACAATTTACCTGAAAGATGGGCGAAGTGTGTAGAAGCCAATGGCCAATATTTTGAATAAATAAAACATGAATTTCCCTTGAAAATTACGTGTTTTCTTTACCATATATATATATATATATATATATATATATATATATATATATATATATATATATATATATATATATATATATATATAAATATAAGAAGCGGCCATAGCGTAGTGGTTAAGGTGTCTGCTTTCTACGCCTGTGACCCGAGTTCGTATTTCGGCTAGGGAAATAATAATAAAAAAAGATAAATAAAGTAAAATAAAAATTTACAACTTGACAGTCGCATCTCTCGGCAAGGTAATGGTAAAGCACCCGTAGTATCATACCTAGTAAAGCCCTCCCTCACTTTGGCCGTACGGAACCGGCACTAAACTGTAGGTCCCCTTTCTCTGTGAAAATACTTAAAAAGACACCAACTACAGGCAAAGATGAGAGGATCACCTACGTCCGTATTCTATATGGCACTTCAAGAAGATATATAAACAAATATATGTATATATATATATATATATATATATATATATATATATATATATATATATATATATATATATATATATACATACAGCCATTTCTACATAAATTGTGAACAGGTAGTTTTTCTACCACTTTTTTGACAGCTGTCATTTTAGCACATGTCAGTGCATTTATCCTCATAGTTTTCTCGTCTCAAATGTTATATCTGTCTAACATTTGGAGAGAAGTTATCCGGATATGTTTACTTTTTGACATGGCGCACATTGTAAGAAAATTTTTTTGGCCAAAAATCTGTTAACAGTCGACATGTTATCCGATTTGAATAAATCAAACGGGAAAATACTCGTAAAATATTACACTTTAAGATAATATTGCGGCAAAGAAGGTTAAAATTAACATAACCTATAAAAAATTCCCTAGAATACACAAACATATTCGTGATCATAAAAAAAGAGTTATAAACAAAACAACTAAAACAATATACCTTTATGTTAACAGATAAATTTCAATAAAATATTTCAGAAAAAAATGTTTTTAAAAGTTTATTATTAAATAATCTAAACGCTTAATGATATAGAGAACATTTTTAGATGTATAAATTAAGCAAAATCACATTTTTATCAACCTTACAATATTTTAGGAAAGTCTAATGCACAGTTGTTATGAATAATTTTTCAATAGTCGCATATTATTATACTATTATATAATTATTAAAATTATACACTAGTAGTAATAAAACTAATATAACCCAATTCGTAAAATACTAATAATAATTCCAAGACCTGTATACGAAACATTTTCTAATGCATAAATATAAATTTTACAACTAACATCATATAGTGCATATAACATAGTAATGTTACAAACAATATTTTTCAATTTAAAAATGAATGCACCTAGGAATTTAAATCTACTACAACCTAATGCACAAAACAATTAAATTTTGACTGATAATTTACAGAATTACAAACTAAGAATTTTTACTTAAAAAAACCTAAGCCATAAATATAAATATTTTCAATCCTGCCCCAATGTGATGCAGGAAATAATAACGTTACGAATTAATTTTTTTATTTGACCATACTCTACATCTAATGCATGTAAATAAAAGTCTTATGAAGCCGGGTTTCCACCAAACAGACAGTTTAAAAAAACAGTTCTGTTTTTAATAAACAAAAGAAAACATGTTTTGTTTTTTTCAAACAGTTTCTGTAGACTGTTCCAAAAGTTTTGTTGCTAGTGTTTGTTCTCTTTTTCCCATTTTGTTTAGTCCCGCAAGAATGTCCTCCGACGACGATTTTTTAATAATTAGCTGTGGTTTGTTTTTAATTAATGGCCAAAACAGAAAAAACCAAGATATTGGGTCAGTTCTCTATTAAAAAGGACAGTTAATTACGGCACAGCAGAATTATTGGCTGATTTAAGCACTGGCGATATTGGGTTAAATGGGGAATTGAGATCTTCCTTCCACTATTTTACCACAATGTTAAGTAGCGATTTTGAATTGTTAATTAATTTGTAAGGACCTAAAATTGCCAGTCAACTTTTTTAATCATCATTGTAACTAAATACATATATATATATATATATATATATATATATATATATATATATATATATATATATATATATATATATATATATATATATTTGAATAAAAAGTTTAACCAAATAAATATAAAAAATGCTACTTACTTTTTAAATGTTGACAAACTCTTCATAAAAATTGCATACATTTAATAAAAAATTGATAACTAGTTAAAAGAGTAGAGTACAAATGTCGCAGAGAACAAAACTACAACATTCAGGTGTTTCAACCAAACCGACTAAAAAACACGCACAAATTTGTTTTCCTTTGATACACCGACTCGAGATGGGAAAGTGTTTTGTTTACTAAAAACACTTTCCCCGACAAACATGTTTTCGGAACTGTTTATTTTTTACAAAACATGGCTCTTTTTGTTGAGAAAAACAGTTTTTGTTTGTGTTTCGTGCTATGTCCGTTAGGTGGAAACCCGGCTTGAGGAATAGTTGTTTTTATTGTTTTGTTCACAACTCTTCTTTTTTATAATCACGAATATGTGTATTCTAGGGAATTTTTTACAGGTTATGTCAATTTTAACCTTCTTCGCCGCAATACTATCTTAAAGTACAATATTTTAAGAGTATTTTACCATTACCACATTATTCAAATCGGATAAAATGCCGACTGTCAACAGATTTCTCTCCAAAAAATAGTACTTTTCTCACACCGTGTGGCGTGGCGTGACGTGATTCCCCCTTGTTAGATGTCTTTCTATTTAATTCAGGCATAAGGAATTCAATAATTCTGTTGGTTTTATGTTAACTAGCAATCCAGACATGTGATAGTAGGAAAAAGTATAGTTAAGGGGGCAGCTCATACTGTACATCTATGTAATCTTGTTTGAATTTGATGTTAGTAAGTTAAAATAATTTTATTTTGGTGAAGTTATTTGTAACTTATTTTCAGGTTAATGTTATCTTTTGCATCCTATCATATTGAATGTTTGCTAAAAAAATATCGTCACAGCAGATAAACGTTATTGTTTACTATGCCTACAAACTGGAACAACATGTTTACCGGCAACAACGATAGCGTATCTCCGCCATAAGCGTACAGCACCTTACTCAGCTGCAATAAGATCGGCGACCTTATGCAATTGATCCTTGTGATGATGATTTTCATACTCTACTACCAAACCTTCATCGTTGGGTTTTAATGAATCGCTGTCGATGTGTAGTTTAACTTCCGATGGTGCTGCTACCATAGAACCATGTGGACCACGTACAAGATGGGCAACGTCCATTCCTAACAAAAAAACGATTAATAGTCAGTAAGCAAGTAATGCGTAAAATATGGAGTTGAAACTTTCACCCGGCTTTGGTATCAAATTTACTCTATGAGGTTTTGCTTCACCATTTCAAGAGGCAGCTCCAAGGAACTTTGTTCTTCAAGGTTAGAATGCTGAATGAGCCCAGACACACAAATCAAAAATTTACGTCAATTTGGTGATAGCCTGATCGTAATCTAGTGACATCAATTGGTTTTCACATATGATACAGCCCTTACCCTTTATCTCTATTAGCTTTTCTTAAATTTCGATTGACCCCATAATCTTCCATTTATAAAAACCAAGATTGGAAGCTACAGTACCTGATTTTTCAGCTACAACTTATTGTACAAAGTGAGTCAACGACAGAGTAAAGTTCATTATCTCATTTGTTTCGAGAATGACGAAAAAATGTTAAATACGATAGTTTTAGGGAATGTTAAGGTACACAGTTTATTATTTTTGAGTATACAGGGTAGTTCAAAAAAAGTGTGGCCGATATAACATTTTTTTTTTTTTTTAATGGAACATCCTACTCGTATTTTCTAATTTACTTTTAAATTCTGCGTAAATTTTGTAACTTTTTATTAATAATGTTATATACCTAAACCTAGTATTTTTTCTAATATTTCAATTTTTTAAAAAAAAATACTAGTTTTCAGTTTTGTAAAAAATTGCCAGTAGCGCTATTGTTTCTGAAGGTAGAATACTCATAATTGGTACGAGCGTTCTATAGAGATAAAAAAAAGATATATGTAAAAAAATTTGAGTAAGATACTACAAGGTGTTCAAAATAAATTTATACATTTCGACTATTTTAAATTGAAAACTCTCAAATTTTTCTGATAGATTTTACAAAACCCTCCAACTATTATTAAGTATGTCATTATTTCTAATAGTTTTCGATTTATTTTGAAATTTTGAAATTTGCAATTTTTACCCTTGTTTTTAATACACTTACGCTATTGTGAAAACATAAACAAATAGTTAATAATAATTTTAATATAGTTTAACTTATCTAATGATTAATTATTATGACGTAATAAATGTTGAAAAATATGCCCGTCTACTTAAATACACATGTTTAGTCGTTTTACTATATTTTCCTTCACTTTCCTTAACATAAAGGGCGTTATTGTCCTGCACGCATCCCGTATCCTATTTTCCATATCTACTGGTGTTGTAGAAGGGATTCACATAAACACTATCTTTAATGTAGCTGCACAAAAAGAAATCTAAAGGTGTTAAATCACATGATCCAGGGGGGCACTGAATAAATCCATCCCTACCGATCCATTTTTGTGGGTAACGATCGTTTAAAAATTCTCGAACTTCCCGGTAGTAATGGGCAGGAGCTCCGTCTTGTTGAATCCACATTTGTTCCCTTTCAAAAATATCAACTTTTTCAAAAAGCTGGGGTAATTCGTTTTGCAAAAAATTTAAATATCTAGGCCCGTTAAGCGGTTTGCGGAAAAAATATGGACCAATAATTCGAAAATTTAATATTCCACACAAAACATTAAGCGACCAGTGGTTTTGGTTTTGAACTTCCTGGGCCCAAAATAGATTAACTGTTGAAGAATAATGCATGTTATGGCTGTTTCCCGTCTCGCCCAGTATATAAGCCATATTAATTAATTCATTTTTAGAAAAATCCATAACTATTACCTTTATACGTTATTTACTACAACAAACGAAACTATTTTTACTTGCTTAATAGACATGTCAAAATGTGACAATGCCTACATTTTTGTTTTGTCTTGGCAACTATGATGTTATAGCGTTAAGTGTATTAAAAACAATTAAAAATTGAAAAATTCAAACTAAATCGAAAACTATTAGAAATAGGTATATGACATACTTAATAATAAAAGTTGGAGGGTTTTGTAAAATCTATCAGTAAAAATAATAATATACAGGGTGTGCCATTTAAAAGATTTGAGATTTTTCAATTTAAAATAGTCATAATGTATAGATTTATTTTGAACACCCTGTAGCATCTAACTCAAATTTCTTTACATATATCTTTTTTTTTCATCTCTATAGAACTCTCCTACCAGTTATGAGTATTCCACCTTCAGAACCAGTGGCGCTACTGGCAATATTTTACAAAACTGAAAACTAGCATTTTTTTTTTTTTAAAAATTGAAATATTAGAAAAACTACTAGGTTTAGGTATATAACATTATTAATAAAAAAGTTATAAAATTTTACGCAAAATTTAAAAATAAATTAGAAAATAGGATGTTCGTTTTAAAAAAGCATATGTTATATCGGCCACACTTTTTTGAAGTACCCTTTAGACACGAAAATAATTTTAAACAGTACACCTTCTGAGATAATGAACTTTACTCTATCGTTGACTCACCCTGTACAATTTATTTCTTTTTAATACATCTTTTATGTTATTTAATTTCTAGTTTCCGTCTAGCTTCTTCTGCTTACATAACAGTAAAGAGGAAATGTTATAAACATCAGCGGTTTAAAAAAGAAATGTATCTTTTAATGATCTCAAGTATTGACTTTATAAGTAAGAAAATTGCCTAATTCCTGAGATCACCGAAAAAAATACAATTTTACATGCAATATCGCAGGGCTAGCAAGTCGGCCTCTGGAAAAACCTTCAATTGCTAAAAATTCTTACGTTAAGCCTCGGAATTCGGACAGATCTACTGGAAATCGACATCGGCAAAAGAGAAGGTTTATGAAAATTGTAACATGGAACGTTCAAAAAAAAGACAGAAGAAGAAAGGTCAAACAAGTTGGAGACTTTATCCACATATACTGCGGAGTATCAAAAGACCAGCGTACAAAAAGACGCATCTCCTTGTTTATTAAAAAGGATCTCAAGAACTCTATAACCTGCTGACATAGCAGTTTTCGAGCCGACAGAGTGGTTGACAGAGTCAACGCTTAAAAGAAGGTAGCACTTTTCGAGGAATCCTCCTCAGGCATATATAATTAATGTAAAACAACTGAACGGGCGAAGTTCATATTTCAGCAGTTTACCCATTGTTCTCTTACTCGTCAAATCCATTCTGAGACGCGTTTCGCCGTATAACGGCTCGTTAGTCAAGCTAGGATTGACAGAAAATCAGTCTGTCGGCTTGCGATGGATTTGACGAATAAGAGAACAGTCGGTAAACTGCTGAAGTATGAACTTCGTCCGTTTTCAGTTGTTTTACATTAACTATATATGCCTGAGGAGGATTTTATTATTCTTCTTAACGAAGATTCCTTGTTCTTATGATATTATTCACAGAAAAAATTGGAATAATCATATCTGTAAGAATTAAAAAGAGATGTGTCAAAAGAAAACAAATTATGCAATGACTTGTAGCTAAAAAGTTTCATGTAGTCTTAAGTGAAATGTCGTAGAGTTAACTTGTCACATACTAATCTTAAAAACACGACTTTACATATTACATGAAATGTTCATTTATAAAATTAAACGGGTTTAATGAAGTTTAAGCCAACATAAATATACAATTTAATTTTTTTAAAATATTAATGAGAAACCAATAATGATTGCCTCTTTGTTAATAAATGTACAAAGTGTTCCAAAAAGTTAAATTTATTATATATATATATATATATATATATATATATATATATATATATATATATATATATATATATACAGTAGAACCCCGTTTAACCGAGTCGCGATTATCCGAGCTCCGATTAACCGAGCCAATCTAAGAACCTGATTATCCGAGGTACGCGCGTCTATGCTGCGTATTAACCGAGCTTCTAAAATATGTATGTACATATTTCCATTTAAAATCGTCGGGGCCTTCAGGGAATCCCCCTGGCCCGTGTGAGGGGTTCCCCTATTTATGTTTTTGGACTCTTTCAGCATGTAAATCTGCGTGAATGCAGTGCGTTATAGCGTTTACTACGGAGAAGTACAAGTATACTCACATAATTTATTTGGTTGGAGTTCTGGTAGTTAAGTGTAATTAATACGAACTGCTGTGTTTGAATTTTTGTTTGTCATATTATAAAGGAGCAAAACAAGCGTAAAAGAATCGTCGTTCCTATTGAAGAAAAATTAAAAGCCATCAGAAGAATTGAAGCAGAAGAGACAATTAAAATTGTTGCACGAGATTATGGAGTAGATGAGGTAACAGTTGGAGATTGGAAAAGAAACCGCACAAAAATAGAAGAGTGGTGTATAAATTAAGCCTCCTCGTCATCAGGAAGAAAATCAATGAAAACCGGCGACTATGAAAAGGTTAACGAAGCTTTATTCATGTGGTTTAACCAACAGAGATCAAAAGGTGTGCCTCTGTCAGCTCCAATTTTACAACAGAAAGCAATAATGATTAGTAGGCAATTCCCAGAGATAGATCAGTTGCTATGTGGTGAAAA
The DNA here is from genome assembly GCA_019049505.1 of Pachyrhynchus sulphureomaculatus. Lineage (NCBI taxonomy): Eukaryota > Metazoa > Arthropoda > Insecta > Coleoptera > Curculionidae > Pachyrhynchus > Pachyrhynchus sulphureomaculatus. The sequence continues at coordinate 32,337,553 of CM032448.1, forward strand.
AAATTCTGCTGATGTTGTTGAATCAATTGAGAAGTTTAAGCAGAACTTTAAAAAGCAAATCGAAGATTGTGGATACACATGTGATCAAATTTACAACTGTGACGAAACTGGTCTGAATTATAAAATGCTTCCGTCAAAAACATTGGCATCTCGACAGCTCCTGGGCACAAATGAAGGAAAGATTAACTATAATGGTATGTTCCAATGCATCTGGTAAGCACAAAATCCCACTGATGGTGATTGGCAAGTCTGCACGTCCAAGAGCTTTAAAAGACATCTCACCCAAAGCCCTACCAGTCTATTACAAAAGTCAGAAGAGCGCATGGATGGATGCGGTCTTATTTACTAACTGGTTTGAAGAAGAGTTCGTGCCATCTGTGACTAAATTTTCCGTCTTCCTGTTAAAGCAATTTTGTTAATGGATAATGCTCCCTCTCACCCTGGAGAAGGACTTCATGTGGGCGAAATTGTTGTAAAATTTTTTCCTCTAAATGTAACCAGCATAATGCAACCAATGGATCAAGGCATCCTCGAAAACATTAAAAAAAATTATAGGCGTTTATATCTTGAACATCTGTTCACAGAAAAGGAGGATATTATCAATGGGATGAGAAAGGTTATACTGAAAAATGTTATTTAGGGTAAGTCAAGCTTGGGATTCTGTGCGTACTACCACTATTCAAAATCTTGGTCAAAAGTTATTGATTTTGAGGACTATAATGACAGTGAAGATGATACTCCATTAAATGAATTAGCTTTGAAATTGGGAAATGGAGAAATGTCCTGTTCAAATTTTGACAGCGAGATAGAAGAAAAAGAAAAAAAATTAATTGAATTAATGCAAAAATTAAAAGGTTGCAAAAATGTGACAAGAGAAGATGTTGTTGAATCTATTACACCAGATGATTTAGAAGAAGAAACGAGTATTGAAGAAATAACGAATGGCTTTCAGGAAACCGAAAAATCAGATGACGATGACGAAGCGGCGGTGGATGAACAGTCTCCCACTAAGATCTCTCATCCAGAAGGTTTTGCTTCTTTGGAAAAAGCTTTGAGGTATATCGAACAACAACCAGAGGCAACCCCAGCGGATTTGCTTCTTTTTAATAGGTGAAGAAACATTGCAGGGAGAAAAAGAAGATGCAATATGAAACAGAAGCTTCACTGTTTTATAATGTATGAACCTATTTATATGTTAAAACGTTAATACATCGGTTTAAAGTATTGGTGTTTATTTTTTGAATAAATAAAAAACAAATCCGCATTATCCGAGTTTTCAGTTATCCGAGGAGGGTGCCCCCCACGTTACCTCGAATAACCGGGGTTCTACTGTGTATATATATATATATATATATATATATATATATATATATATATATATATATATATATATATATATATATATATATATAATAAATAAATGTATATACATATATATAAACTTTGTCGTCGTATATGAAAATACAGTCCTTTGAGAGTTATTTCTTAACAATAATTTCATTTAGACGTGGACCGATAAGTTTTCGGCACTCTTCTAAACGAAAAATGAAATTTTTTTTTTCTATTTTTTTATATAAATAGATTGATTGCTAAACAACTGTATATTGATGATTGATTGTTAATGGTATGCACTATATATTTATTAATATTTGAATTGGGATTTATAAATTAAAAATAAAGTGAAGGCCTTACTCCTATCTTTGGATTTTACCTAATTGTTGTTCTTCACCTAAATAATGGTGGTGTCCGGCTTGAGTACTACTTTCTTCTAGATTGTGATGGGAGTGGTGGTGATGGTGTCCATGATGGCCGGATTTTAGGTCTATTGATTTTTTTGTAACTGTATCTACTACGTCGTTTGGGTGGGGAAGGATTCCCATACCAATATGAGCCCCTTTAAAAAATTAAAATGAAAATAAAATTACTAATGAAGTGTGGCCTAAATTGCAGATAACCGCAAGGTTGTAACGAACGAACAGACAGACGGGTGGACATGAAGGGATCCTTAGAGATTTCGGCAAACCCCTGCAGTCGACATTACTGTAACGGTATGGTGTTGGTGGAGGTTACTTTGATCAGAAAACAGTAATGGTGGAGATAGTGTCTTTCTCGCTCTGCTCTCGAATGTTTGTTCGGCTTTGTATAAACATGTTGTATCGTACAGTATGCGTAAGAGTGACTTCAGGATAATGATTAGTGAGATCAAAGGGGCTTGATCCACTATCCTGACCGTTACAGCTGATCCATGTGAGTGACGCACTTCGAGAAATGGGTGACGATGGTGACAGTACTTTTCTTTTTCTTGAGTGGGATACGTACCTGAAGTCGGATTGGACATACAGTGGAGTCCGCTTAAAACGACGGCCAAGGGATAACTATATTCTGTCGTACTAACCGGACGACGTTATAAGCGACATCAAATTAAACATATATTTATTGAAACATGTGTTGTGTACACATCTGTTAGATACACGCGCAAGTTTAATAAAAATAAAAAAAATATAAAAATACATTCATAGCAAAAATTACCAAATCTAAAGTTACATATAGAAAAGTTTCCGTAATTTTGATTTGTTTCTCGTTTACTTTCAACTTATAGTAGAAATATCGTATTATATTATAAAGAATAGACATTATAGTTTTTATATTGTCATCCTCGTAATTAGAATGTACGAAGACATTTAAAATTTCTGCAGCTCGACGATGCTCGGAGTCGATTGTATCTCTAGATCTCACCATCGGGGTAGTCGTCACTTTTGTGTCCTTCGGCGATATTATTCTACACAGTGAACTCATCAGAGAGATCTTCACAGAAATCCTCACATGTGACAACATTATTATCGACATCCGAATATTGCTCAGGCTCCTAGGTTGTTATTGACACCTGCCCAAACGAAAAGTGGAAAGTCATCTTCGTCGTCGAAGTTTACAGAAGAGTTGTTGGAACGTTGATCGATTCTTGCTGTAAATCCGGCATGTCTAAAATAAGTCTTTATTATACTTTGTGTAAGTTTAATCATAAATTATAAGGATGGCGTGGGAGCAAAGTAATCTTAGTAACGTTATTACTGGCATTCGTATTTGCTTTAAGGTTCTCACTGTCAATTCACGTTCCCAGGAATGCTCTCATTTTGTGAAAATATTATTTGTCGTCCAAGCTTTCCGATTCTTCTCGTAATATACTGGTAATGACTGCACATCTCTGAAACATCATATTCGCTATTACCATAACAGTTAGCCCTCTTTTCCATCAGTACACGTTTCACCTTTAAATTTTAAAGTTTTATCTGGCGTTAGTCTATAACAGGGGTCGGTAACCTATGGCACGCGTGCCATCTCTGGCACGCCAACCAATTTTGAATGGCACGCGTACCTATTCAAAGTTTACACATTAATTCTGTAATCTGTGACATGTTTCGAAATTAAGTAAATAATCGAAGACAGTATTACTTTAACGATACAAACAAAAACGATATATTATATAGGTCACTAGGTATTATTACCAAAAACTACAAAATATATATTTTGTAATTTATAATTTTACTGAATGCGTTAGTTTGGCTTTAATTTCGGCAAGTATTAAAGACGGCAAGCCTCAAAATATAAGCCTAGGCAAAAACACAAATAAACGTCCTCAATTCAGATCAAAAGAGCCGCTATAAGGCGGTTTTTATTTCACTTGTCTTCAATCGTTCCGACGCACGCCGCAACTCTTTTTTATATAGCCGAACTTTAATTTTTGTTAGATTTAACTTCTAGGCGGCCCTTTGATTGCAATGGGCGCGTTGTAGATAATAATTTTTGTTCTAAGAAATTTAATAAACGTAATTATTGGAATTTTCTGGAAACATTATTTTTCTATATACAGCAAGCGGCTACACGTTTGGATCATTTAGTATAGAAGTAACATCCGTTCCAGTCAATAGTCGTCGAAAAGTTTAAAAATTAAAATTACGTTGCGTTATGGCCGCGAAGAAACAGAAGGTAGACGTTCGATCATTTCAAACTTCATGGACAACAGATTACGGTTTTGTACAGCAAAACGATCGGGCCATTTGTGTCCTATGTCGGGAAAGGGTAGTTTTCCGGACATCTGGTGTTCAACGACATTTCCAGATAAAACATGAATCGTCATTTAAAGATAACGCTGATAAAAGGGAGGCAATACAAAGAGCAAGTAAACAATTCGAGAAACAGTCAACATTCTTTAGCAAAGTTTTCAGGTAACTGAATGCAGTTTCAAAATTGCACAATCGTTGGCACAAAAGGGTAGGCCGTTCACTGACGAAGAATTTATGAAGCAAACGTTTTTAAGTACTGGCGAGATTTTATTCGACGACTAAGGATACAATACTGGCCAGGATTAGGGATATATCAGCATCAGCGCGGACCATCGAGAGACGAATTATCGAAATGACACAAAATGTCCAAAAACAGCAGAGAGACGCTATCAAACGGAGTTTTGTATTTAGTGTAGCATTGGATGAAAGTGTCGATATTAATGACATTGCCCGTCTGGCAATCGTTGAGCGATACTTCGATGATGGCAGTGTGTATGAAGAGCTGATTTGTCTGCTCCCATTGCAGGGAACTACAAGAGGAGAGGATATATTTTCAGAATTTGTTAAACATTTTGAAAAGTGGAACACTGATTTAAATAAAAAAATTTTGCGTAACGACAGATGGCGCTCCTGCTATGACTGGGAGACATAAAGGATTTGTTTCCCTTCTTATTGAACGCATGGGTCGATCAGTTTTGAATTTTCATTGCATAATTCACTAAGAGAGTTTGTGCGCTAAAATCTCCGCTGGAAGTTTAAAATCCGTGATGGATAGGGTGGTTAAAATAGTTAACTACATTGTAGGTCGTTCTTCACTGATCCTCAGACAATTTAAGGCGTTTCTGCAGGAATTAGAAAGTGCATATTCAGATATACCATTGCACAACAATGTGCGCTGGCTCAGCCGTGATAAAGTGCTCTCTAGATTTGTGCAATGTCTGGGCGAAATTAAATCGTTCTTTAGGGAAAAAAATCAAGTGGATACTTATCCTGAACTAGAAGATAAGAACTGGATCTGTATGTTAATGTTTCTTACTCTAACTCAACTTAAAGTTAAAAGGTTCAGGCAAAACAGTTCTGGATTTATACCAATCCTGGAAATCATTCAAGTTAAAAATAGATTTATTTATCAGCGATATTACTACAAACACATATAAATATTTTCCAAATTTAAAAACTTATATATCCAGTGTCGACGATGGTGCACTAATAGACGAAATTCTTAAATATATGACTAATTTAAAAGAGGAGTTTATCAAGAGGGGTCAGGATTTTGATAAACATGGTCCTATGTTCGCTTTTTTAATCAAACCAGATTTAATGGATTTTTCCAGCAGTTGCTTTGACATATCTCTCTTCTCATGGATGGACATTAATGATTTTGATCTTCAATACATTGAATTTAAAAGCTCCGAGCTATGGAGCACAAAATTTGTAGAATTAAGAAGGGTATTAGAAGGTGACTGCCAGAACCATTCAAACGAGATAATCAGTTGTTGGATGAGTTTACCAGAGAAATTTATTTGTCTGTGAAAACTTTTTTCCCATATAAGAGTGGTTTTAAACCCGTACCGAAGCATGCTGATAACAGATAACTCGGACACATGTGTGACACTGAAAATAACTAGACATGAACCGGATATAAGAAAACTCTCTAAAGAACTTCAAGCACAGGGTTCACAGTAGGTCCTAGGACTAGTATAATAAAATTATTTGTTAAATGTTAAAAATTTTTTGTAATTAAACCTTCTAAAAGCAATATTTTAAGTTAATTTAAGTTAATTTTTGTTAATTTTAGTTGTAGTAAGTACCTATGTCGGCACGCAAAATGTTGTATGGATGAAAACTGGCACCCCTTAGTTAAAAGGTTTCCGACCCTTGGTCTATAACATGTAAGCTGAAAAGTTTTTGGTCTATCTACTTTTCAAAATTCGACTTTATTCATCAACATAGTCTCCTTCAAAAGCGATACACTCAGTCCAACGCCTTTCTTGTAGAAGAATTTAGCTTTGCCTTCGAAATAGGCCTCAGTTTCGATAATAACTTCTTCATTGGAGCCAAATCTCTTTCCCGCGAGCATTTTTTAAGGTCTGCGAATAGATAATAGTCGCTAGGGGCCAAATCTGGCGAATACGGTGGATAAGGAAGAAATGAACTTCAATTCATGCAGTTTTACCACCGTAACCATTGACTTGTGACACGGTGCATTATCTTGGTGAAAGAGCACTTGTTTCTTGTTTATTTGAGGCCGTTTCTTAGGGATTTCTGGCTTCAAACACACCAATAACTTTATATAATATTCGCTATTGATGGTTTTTTCCTTCTCAGCAAAGTCGATGACAATTATTCCACGCGCATCCCAAAATAGAGAGGCCAAAACCTTCCCAGCCGACTGTTCTGTCTTTGGTCGCTTCGGGCGGCTTTCACCGGCTGCTGTTCACTGAGCTGACTGCCGATTTGATTCCGGTGTATAGTGGTAGATCCGTGTTTCATCCATTGTCACATACCACATGAAAAAATCCTATTGCGCCTAAAGAGCGCTCAGAATCATCAACACGTTGCTGTTTTTGGTTCACTGTGAGCAAACGCGGTACCCATTTCGAACAGAGCTTTTTCATGCTCAAATATTCACTGAAAATATAACGTTTTTTTGATATCTTTAGGGTCACACCTATCTCACGCAATTTCACTTTACGGCGATCCAAAAACACTTTGTGGATTTTTTCCGGTATAACCACCTCATTTGGGTGACCAGAGCTTTCAGCATCATTTGTGTGTGTACGATCGCGTTTAAATTCAACATACCACTAAATGATTGATTTTCCAGGGGCATATTCCCCGTAACACTTATCAAGCCATCGCTTTGCTTGAACGGTATATTTTCCCATTAAAAAACAGTGTTTAATCAACACATGAAATTCGATTTTTTCCATTGTTTTGAAAATATCAAAAGTAGCGTCACTCAAACCACTTTAACTTGTAAACTAATCGTCGAAAGGTCATGAAATTTTGGTACACGTATCGTTTGAAGGTTGGTACTGTCTAAAAATCGTATGGATTTTTTGAAAAGGGCGACATCTGTGTGTCAGCCTAAAAACTTTTCAGCCTACATGTTAAATTCGAATAAATTTGCCGCCACAACTTTGTGTGGCGGCACGAAATTGAGTGTGAGTATTCAATATTTTCAGAGAAAAAATTTTAAGAAATTTAAGGGCTTCACTGACTTAATGCCTTCTCTTTCTACTTTCTGAACCTCTTGTGCAGCTTGCTGAGAGCTTCGTGAGTAAAGTCCATCACTAAATCCACACATGAAATTCGATGTTTTCCATTGTTTTGAAAATATCAAAAGTAGCGTCACTACCTATCCTTCAGAAAAGGAATATTTCCTTCCTGCTGGAAATGTGCCACCGTTCAACCGATACCTAAAAAAGGCAAGAAGACCTTGCCAAACAACTACCGACCAGTCGCACTGCTTTCAATAATATCGAAAGTCATGGAAAAAGCTGTCAATCAGCATCTTCTAAAATACCTTGAAGGATTCAACATTATTATCGATCACCAATATAGCTTTCGTAAACATAGATCAACAGGAGATCTTCTGACTTATGTAACACATGTTTGGAACAACGCAATTGAACACTTCGGAGAATCCCGAGCGGTTGCTCTTGACATATCCAAGGCATTCGACCGTGTTTCGCACGATGGACTGCTGGCTAAGCTACGCTCTTATGGTATGTCTGAAAAGTTTTGTTTGTGACTGTCATGTTTCCTCAGAGAGCGTTCTTACGAGTCGCAGTCGACGGATTTCTTTCTAACACCTTTACTGTTAACGTCGGTGTGCCCCAAGGCTCCATACTATCTCCTACTCTCTTTCTTATTTACATTAACGATCTGCTGGAAAAGACCGGGAATCCAATCTACAGCTTTGCAGATGACAGTACGCTTATATCTTCATTCACTCTGAACGCTCGGACATCGGCTGCTCAGGCGAATATCCGCAGACAGCAGGAAGTCATTCAACTTAACAAAGACCTGGAAGAAATTCTATCTTAGAGTGACAGTAACCAAGTGGCATTTAACGCTACAAAAACCCAGGCGGCAGTTTTTTCTAAAAAAAGTTAACGTTGCCGAACCCGACATAGTTATGTCGGGGCACTCCATTCCCCTAGCATCGTCACTCAATTGTTGGGCGTTAATTTGAGCAAATATGTCCTGGTATGAACATGTTGCAGGCATAGCAAGGAGAGCTTCTCAAAAGTTGGGAATACTGTTTCGAACCAGAAAACACTCCACAACAACTGTTAATTCTTTACAAAGCTCAAATTCGACCAACTATAGAATACTGCTCCCATGTTTGGGGCTCCGCTCGCAAACATACACTGCATTTATTGGATTCTGTTCAGAGAAGGGCTGTTCGTCTGATCCGAGACCCAGAACTGACCGGCGGCCTTGATTCGCTGGAACATCGAAGAACGGTTGGCGACTTGAGTCTATTCTACAAGTATTTTCATGGAGAGTGTTCGAAGGATGTAGCCCGCTTAATTCCTCCCAGAGCACGTGTGCTAGACTCATAAAAAAAAACACTGTAACTTGTAAACTAATCGTCGAAAGGTCATGAAATTTTGGTACACGTATCGTTTGAAGGTTGGTACTGCCTAAAAATCGTATGGATTTTTTTGAAAAAGGCGACATCTGTGTGTCAGACCAAAAACTTTTTAACCTACGTGTTAAATTCGGATAAATTTGCCGCCACAACTTTGTGTGGCAGCACGAAGTTAAGTGTGAGTATTCAATGTTTTTCAGAGAAAAAATTTGAAGAAATTTAAGCGCTTCACTGACTTTTCTAAAACTGTATTTTGACCGTCCAGTAATGCCTCCTATTTCTACTTTCTGAACGTCTTGTTCAGCTTGCTGAGAGCTCCGTGAGTAAAGTCCATCACTAAATCCACACATGAAATTCGATTTTTTCCATCGTTTTGAAAATATCAAAAGTAGCGTCACTAAAACCACTGTAACTTGTAAACTAATCGTCGAAAGATCATGAAATTTTGGTACACGTATCGTTTGAAGGCTAGTACTGCCCCAAAATCGTATGGATTTTTTGAAAAGGGCGACATCTGTGTGTCAGACCAAAAACTTTTCAGCCTACGTGTTAAATTCGGTTAAATTTGCCGCCACAACTTTGTGTGGCAGCACGAAATTAAGTGTGAGTATTCAATGTTTTTCAGAGAAAAAATTTGAAGAAATTTAAGGGCTTCACTGACTTTTCTAAAACTGTATTTTGACCGTTCAGTAACGCCCCCCCTTTCTACTTTCTGAACCTCTTGTGCAGCTTGCTGAGAGCTCCGTGAGTAAAGTCCATCATTAAATCCACACTTGAAATTCGATTTTTTCCATTGTTTTGAAAATATCAAAAGTAGCGTCACTAAGACCACTGGAACTTGTAAACTAATCGTCGAAAGATCATAAAATTTTGGTACACGTATCGTTTGAAGGTTGGTACTGCCTCAAAATCGTATGGATTTTTTGAAAAGGGCGACAACTGTGTGTCAGACCAAAAACTTTTTAGCCTACGTGTTAAATTCGGACAAATCTGCCGCCACAACTTTGTGAAGCTGCACGAAATTAAGTGTGAGTATTCAGTGTTTTTCAGAGAAAAAATTTGAAGAAATTTAAGGGCTTCACTGACTTTTCCAAAACTCTATTTTGACCGTTCAGTAATGCCTCCTCTTTCGACTTTCTGAACCTCTTGTGCAGCTTGCTGAGAGCTGCGTGAGTAAAGTCCATCATTAAATCCACACATGAAATTCGATTTTTTCCATTGTTTTGAAAATATCAAAAGTAGCGTCACTAAGACCACTGTAACTTGTAAACTAATCGTCGAAAGATCATGAAATTTTGGTACACGTATCGTTTGAAGGTTGGTACTGCCTCAAAATCGTAGGAATTTTTGAAAAGGGCGACAGCTGTGTGTCAGACCAAAAACTTTTTAGCCTACGTGTTAAATTCGGATAAATTTGCCGCCACAACTTTGTGAGGCTGCACGAAATTAAGTGTGAATATTCAGTGTTTTTCAGAGAAAAAATTTGAAGAAATTTAAGGGCTTCACTGACTTTTCTAAAACTCTATTTTGACCGTTCAGTAATGCCTCCTCTTTCTACTTTCTGAACCTCTTGTGCAGCTTGCTGAGAGCTCCGTGAGTAAAGTCCATCATTAAATCCACACATGAAATTCGATTTTTTCCATTGTTTTGAAAATATCAAAAGTAGCGTCACTAAAACCACTGTAACTTGTAAACTAATTGTCAAAATGTCATGGAATTTAGACACGTATCGTTTGAAGGTTGGTACTTCCTAAAAATCATATGGATTTTTTGAAAAGGCGACATCTATGTGTCAGACTAAAAACGTTTCAGCCTAGGTGTTAAATCAACACTGTCTCATCAGCATTAAAAATTTGATCATCTGTAAATCTTGCACCAATCACTGATGTCGTTTTGTCTCACCGATACTGATTTTTTACTTATCTTACCGACGACAACATTGTGTCTAGTTTTGAATCGTTGGATCTAATTTGGTGGACATGTGAAATTCGGAACATTAAACTGTGAAATAAAGAAATGGGCTTTTTCCTACAAAACAGGACCATTTACGGGTATTCCTCGATTTCGTTACACTTTAAACCACTGTAACAATGCTTGTTCCCCTTTTTCCTGAGTACATTTCTTAATCCGTTTAGAATTCAAAACATCAAAGTTAAATAAGTCTTCAATCGTGCTTTGGCTTTTCTTTCTTGTCGAAATGATGGAATGAGATACACCAAACTCCTTCGCGAGTGTTACATTTGATTTGAATTGTTGAATTACTGTACACTTTTCTTCAATAGACAAACACTTACGACGTTTAGGAGTTCCCATCTTTGCGCACGTTAATTGTCAAAATTATCACACATATTGCGTGAAGATTACAAAAAAATGAATGATCGAGTCGCGAGCGATCAACTAGTGCACGGAGCAGCGGAAGTACTGCTCAGAATTCGGGGAAAAAGAATTATTTTTTGTAAACAAATTTCTGACGCGTCGTTATAACCGAACAAATCAGAGCGTAATTACGTCACTTTAAGCGGTTGGTCGCTTTATTCGGAGTCGTTATAAACGAATTTATCTTAATAATATTTCATAAGAAACCAAACAAATCTTCAAACTTAAATCGCTTTATCCAAAGTCATAATAATAAACGGACTCCACTGTACTTTGCCGCATTGTCATTGGTAATAGGTTGGCCCCTCGTCGAGGTTCATCACAAACGAGAAATAGACAAGGCGAAATCGGCGCCATCGTTGGAAAAAATTTTCTAATTGAATTTTTTTTCATAACCTTCTCCAGGAGATGCCCCTGAAAGAGGATCAACATGTTGCCGGGCGGTAACCTGGTCCGAATTTGTTTAAACAAATTTTTTTTAAACAAAGTCCAAAAATTGAAATTTTCGCCCCGGAACAAGTTTTTTTAGGTAAATTGGACCATTTTGAACAAAAAATGTCTCTTGTGAATTTTCTCTAAAATGCGCCGTTTTCGAGATATCGGCGATTTTAGGTGCGAGAAAACGCGAAAATGGCCACTTTCACCTCCCAATATTGGGGTCAAAAATTAAAATTTTCAATGTTGCCAAGTGTCCAAATTAAAGTTTGAGATCTCTTCTACAAAAATTACCGTAGGAAATATTGCAATATCTTTATTTTTAAACATTGTTTTTTAACAGTTAACAAATTGCGTTCGAGCGCCCGCGGCCGCATCGAAACTGTATACATAGATATATACGCAACGCCCGTACGTAGGCGCGCGGAACTGTATACGCGCTGCAACTCGCTGTAACGTGAAGTATCATGCAAAAGTTCAAACATGCTATTGCTTAAATAAGAGTCGGACACTTTAATAGTTTATTCATTTCTTTTCCGCCCTTACAAGTATGTACATGTGTAATTATGTCTTTTTCTATTAAACGAATTAAATGTGATCATAAGTGCATTTTCTGTGGTAAGTGTGATGATGTTGTACAACAACCAAATTTTGAATCATTTCAAAAAATTCAACAAGCAGCTAATCGTCGGAAAGATGACATAAGTACAAAATTTAACGATTTATATAATCCAAGTAGCAGTGAACAAACTTTTTCTTGGCACAGAAAGTGTTATGCTTCCTATGTAAGTAAAGAAAAAATTGTACGTCGGGAAAATGCTCTCAAAAAACTGGAAGCAGAAAATAATGAAGCTGTTAATAATGAAAAACAGTTATTATCAATTGAACCCGAAGAGAAAGAAAAACCAACATTGCGATCAAAAAGTGTGTCAAAAGCAGAGTGCATGATCTGTGAAAAAATTTATAAAAATAAAGACAGTACAACTTATACACTTTCTGATTATAATGCAGCGGAAAAGCTAATGGCAACAGCTCGTCTTAAAATGGACAAAGTCTATACGAAAATTTGCATATATAGTTCAACTACGTCATTACTAGTTCAAAAGCTAAAGTATCATTCCAAATGTTTACAAGATTACAACTATATTGCTAGTCCGTTAAATAAACCAGTAGGTAGCACGAGCTTCACTACAAACGTACATATGGAAAATGTCATTGTATTCTCGGTATCGACATTTAGATGCAACAGAATTTGGTTACACTATAGAAACAGGTGAATTGTTACCCAAATTCATGTTAAAAAATTCGATACCAGATTCGTTAATTAGGCAATGTAAATGTACAAAAAATTGTAAAACTAATGCATGTAATTGCAAAAGCAACAACGTAAGTTGTATACTCATGTGTGGGTGTAATTTAAATATTTGCGAAAATTCTATTAAATATATATAAGTTATACTTTCATAAAATTGTTTTAATTCTTCTACCATCCTAATCGAATATTGAATTTTTATTTATATTCATTTGTTATAATAATTAAATTTGATATAACAATTACTCTTTAATAAATAAATATTTTTTACATACTTTTCAAATATATTAATTTTAATAAGAAATCAAGAAACAAAGCTTTATAGAGCATCGCAGTGCGTATACAGTTCCGTGCGCCTACGTACGGGCGTTGCGTATATATCTATGTATACAGTTTCGATGCAGCCGCGGGCGCTCGAACGCAATTTGTTAACTGTTAAAAAACAATATTTAAAAATGAAGATATTGCAATATTTCCTACGGTAATTTGTAGAGGAGATCTCAAACTTTAATTTGGACACTTGGCAACATTGAAAATTTTAATTTTTGACCCCGATATTGGGAGGTGAAAGTGGCCATTTTCGCGTTTTCTCGCACCTAAAATCGCCGATATCTCGAAAACGGCGCATTTTAGAGAAAATTCACAAGAGACATTTTTTGTTCAAAATGGTCCAATTTACCTAAAAAAACTTGTTCCGAAAATTTCAATTTTTGGACTTTGTTTAAAAAAAATTTGTTTAAACAAATTCGGACCAGGTTACCGCCCGGCAACATGTTGATCCTCTTTCAGGGGCATCTCCTGGAGAAGGTTATGAAAAAAAATTCAATTAGAAAATTTTTTCCAACGATGGCGCCGATTTCGCCTTGTCTAAAATGTAGAGCAAGATTGTAAAATAATGGCCTGAAAGTACTAACTGCCAACTATGTGTTTCGTATCCCATGTTAAACTATAGATCTTGTCTGGCTGACTACATAGACGTTAATTCGGGTTGGCAAAAAAACATCTCTTTAGTTTACTTGGCTGGTTATGAGTTATAAGTCTGTCCAAACTATGTCATGCCATATTTTTAAGTCTAATTTACCTTTAAGGTGGCTTGGAGCTCCTTCTATTCCAAAATTGTTGGGTAATCCTTCTAAATCCTCGTAAATTTTTTCATTTTTCTTTTTAATATTATTCAATCCCTCTAAGGCTCCTAATTCTGAATTCTAAAAATATAAAACATAAACAATATATGCTAGAAAGTTCATAAAATTAGCTTTTAAATAAGCAGAAGGGATGGTAAATTTGAAAAATAATCGTACAGAATATCCATAAAGCAGGTAAATATGACTTTTTACACCTAAAAATATATTATTTCAACATTCCTACAAGAAAGTCTCGCCTAAATAAAGAAAAACGTAAAAGAATTATTTTTTTTTTAGTTAGCAATTTTGAAAATAATCGAAGTTAAATAAAAGGTGTTTCATAAAAAAGTCCAATTTTAAAATACTTTGAGTAACGAATCCAACTGAGGAATGAAAATAACATTTATTGCATATCAAACTAGAGTAGGTGAAATATTATTTCTTAAAAATAGCGGTGCCTAAATGTGAACCAGTACGTTCCCAAGACTCATCTAAGCGAGCTCTCCAAGCTCTTCATGTCATTTCCGTGATAGCTGTCAGTTTATACCGAATATTTGTTTTTAATAATTCCAGAGACTAAGAGTTATTACTGTAAACGTTACTTTTAAGATATCTCTATAAGTAAAATCTAACAGCATCAAATCAGGGCTACGTGGAAGCCAATTTATTTCACGTTAAAGAAAACAATTTATTCGGCGACATTTTTAGAATAACTGACATAAACTTGTTTCGAAAATATAATGTTATTCTATCCTATTGCATCCGGGTTCTTCGGTTATAACCAGCAAAATTTTGTTAAGTGAATGCTGGTGCAGTGCTTTAGGGATTTTGACCTCGGAATCCAATTACTTTAAATAACTTAAACGTTTTAAATTATGTTTTTTAGGCTAAATACTAAAAAGCTCGCCAATTTTTTTTGTTGCTATTTATTTTTTTTTTTAGTAATTGCAATTTTTCCATTTTAAGAAAATAATTTTCTTTGAAATAAAGTATAACCGTCATTTAACAAAAATGGACATTAGAAAACATCTTTTAAAACGAGCAGTAGAAGCAAGGAGCAGGTAGCAAAAAGTGGAAGGGATACCGACAGATGTTGCTGTACAACGGAAGTTTTTCGTTTGAATCAGTTTGCTCAGACAGGTATTCTGTTCCTGTTGTGTATTTTGTGTAGTAAATATTTTGTACATTTATAATTATTTTATTGTAGCAAAAAGTGGAGGGGATACCGACAGATGTTGTTGTACAACGGAAGTTTTTCGCTTGAATCAGTTTGCTCAGACAGGTATTCTGTTCCTGTTGTGTATTTTGTGTTGTACATTTATAATTATTTTATTGTGTTTTTTACGCGTTCTTCTCGCAAATTGTTGACTGTAACCGTGGAAGAACCTTTCATAATCCATTTATTTTATTGTAAATTACAACAAATATAATAAGTATATTATACTTTTATTGTCATATTTTTTTAATTGTGCTGCAGATGAAAAAGATTTCTCTTTCTTTCGTTTAATATAACATAAGTTAAGGGAAACAAGTTTGAAATTATTTCATAATTCCAATAAAGCAAAGTTATTAGCATTTTTTAGTACAATACATTACATTCAATTTTAATACACATTCCTAAGAATTATTTATTTGTTTTTTAATTTTAGGTTTTTTATTAAAAATGGAGGAACCAACAAGCAGCGAATTAATGATGCAAATTTTTGTATAATTTGTGATAAATTGGGATCAAGCACAGACTTAGGAAATCTAATAAAAATTACTAGAGGAATCTGAACTTTGAGAGCTACTTCAAGTCAATGACAAGATGGTGAATTTTTTACAAACTGAGTCACTATTATCGACACTGCTTATTCCTTATGTTACCTAACGTAATAAAATATATCCTATAACCTGGCCAGAGAACATATGTATGTTTTAAAAAAAAGCCCGTAAATCGGATAAGTGGTTCTCGAGTGATCAGCACACTAACGGACAGACAGACGGACGTTGCATTTTATATATATTATAGAAGATTATAGATAACCTGGCCAGAGAACAATTGTATAAATTAAAAAAAAAACACGTAAATCGGATAAGTGGTTCTCCAGTGATAAGCGCACTAACGGATAAACAGACAGAGAGACGTTGCATTTTATATATATCATAAAAGATTATAGATAACCTGGCCAGAGAACAAATGTATGAATTTATAAAAAAAAACACGTAAATCAGATAAGTACTTCTCGAGTGATAAGTGCATTAACTGGCAAACAGACATATAGAGAAACGTTTCATTTTATATAATAATAATAATAATAATAATAATGTCTTTATTGTAATTTACAGAGTAAAATCACAAAAGGCGAAATTGAAGCCAGGCTTCCTCATTTAACCTATACATATATATAATAATAACTAAATTTACATATATCAACTAAAAACTAATACATAAATAAACTGTGACACAAATGTTGTCTGAGACATGGTAAAAACACAATAATACATTTCGACGCAACGGTGACATAAGAGACCGGATCAAAACAGAAAGCAAATCATGCACGGGATGGCAATGTTATCAACATGTTGCGTGCCCTATGTTTAAACGCGGTGGGTTTTTAATTGTTTTAAGTCTGCAGGCAACTTATTGTAAGATATTGATATCTGATAGCTAAATGATCGTTCAAATAAAGTTGTTCTATGATAAGGAGGAGTGATGGTAAATTTATGCCTCAAATCTAAAGCATGAGCATCATATCTAAATTTAATTTTCTGATACAAATAATTGGGAATTTTTTTGAAAATTATCTTATTAAATAGAACCAAACTATGTAAATGCCTTCTTTCGCTCATAATTAGCCACCCAATCTCTTTCATTCCAGCACTTAATCCCCTCTCATACTTTCTTATGCCACCAATTAGACGCACACAACAGTTCCGCATACGCTGTATACGTCTGACATCTCGCTCTGCAAGACAGGGTCCATACACAGTGTCGCAGAATGCAAAGTGCGACAGCACCAATGATTCGCACAAGGATTTTTTTCAGAGCGGCATTCAAAAGGTGTCGTTGGTTAAAAATAAGTTTTAAATTTGCAAATGCTTTCCTGATACAGTGGCTAATATGTTCTGAGAATCTCAATTTAACGTCCAGCCATAATCCCAAGTTCCTGGCAACACTGGAAACCTGTACTGTGTCATTATTTATACTGACATGTATCAGATCCCGATATTGATCCCTACATTGCTCTCGTCCAAATAAAAGTAACTGACTTTTTTTAGGATTCAATTCAAGACAATGGTTTTGCGAAACCTTCCGAAGATGCTCAAGCTCATTCGAAAGTTTATCATTCGCCTCCAGAATTTGTTCGGGTCGAAATGACATATAAATCTGCGTGTCATCTGCATATAGGTGCGTTGAGACGTTCTTCAAGTTGACAGTAAGTTGAGAAGTGTACAATGTGAAAAGTAGAGGCCCAAGGATTGACCCCTGAGGCACACCACACTTAGCGACTACTTGACTTGATTGTTTACGATTAAGTTTTACACGCTGTGTTCTGTTCTCGAGATAGCTCTTAATAAGCCCACAAGCATCTCCCCCAAAGTCAAGAAAACCGAGAATGGCCAAAAGCAAAGTATGATTTATTCGATCAAAAGCTTTCGAGTAGTCCAAGAGCACCAAGGCAGTGAGCTCACCACGGTCCGCTGCCGATAGAATATCATCTGTAACTTTGAGAAGTGCAGTAGCACAACTGTGATCCTTGCGGAAACCAGATTGGAAATCTGGTAGGAGCCCGTACCGCTCAATATGCTCCCGCATTTGCCGCTCCATCACTCTCTCAATGACCTTCGACAGCGTTGGCAATATGCTTATGGGCCTAAGATCCTTCAGATCCTTGGGGGAGGTCACCTTCGGAAACGGAATTATAAAGGAACTTTTCCATATATATTATAGATTTAGATATTATTTGCTACATTGTTCCATATTTAATGGTTTAGGAAGTACCAGAGAACGCGCTAGCGGCAATCTTTTTTCCGACTTGATTTACTATTATCGTCACTGCTTATTCCTTATGTTATGGACCTAACGTAATAAAATATAGCCTATAACCTGGTCAGAGAACATATGTATGTTTAAAAAAAAAAGCACGTAAATCGGATAAGTGGTTCTCCAGTGATAAGCGCACTAACGACAGACAGACAGACAGAGAGACGTTGCATTTTATATATATTATAGATATAAACCAACATATTTTAATGGGTAACCTTTTTAATATAATTTAAGAACAATACAATCTAAAAGGTTTTATGAAAATTCATTCAAACTAATTGGATTTCGAGATTTTTGAATTTTAGCCGCTTGAAACACTCTATCATGTAAAGAAATTTCCACGTTTGCGTCTCTTCTTGATGTCCTTGGTCATCTTGCCAGAGATATAGATAAAGTTGGATCAAAGTGTTCGAATTTCTGTTTTCATTTATGGATCAGTTGGACATTCGCGATTTTATTTACTCTCTGTAAATAATATATTAGACGTAAGAAGATTGACATTATCAAACGTAGGAAGTAATCATAATTTAGTTATGTGTAAATTAAGGTGGAATATAAGATACACAAAGCAACACTAGGATGAGGAACTGGAAAGAAAGATAAGAATAGAAAATCTATAGGAAGAATCAACGAGAGACCTGTCCCAGAGAAGACTGAAAGGAAAAATCAGAATAAATCAAATAAATGGCATTGATAACATAAATGACGGTTGGTTAAAAATAAAAACAAATGTATTAGGACGTACATATGAGGCATTAGGGACTAAAACTGTCGATAAAAATAAAAAATGAAGAACAAAAACACCATGTTTCAGTGCAGAAATCAAATACCGTGAAAAGAAAGAACGGTATCTAAAGTACAGGTCAATTAGGACAGATGAAGCCTTCCAAAGATATAAAAGAATACGAAGAGAAACCAATGAATTAGTAAGAAGAACAAAAAAAGAATACTGGGAGAGATGCACCAAAAAATTAGGATCAGACTTCAATGGTCAAGAAAAACAAATTTGGAAATTCATAAGACTGCAGAGAACTGAGATGAAAGAATTAATAGAGTATACACACGTGAAGAATAGAACATGGGTAATATATCTTAAACAATTATATAAAAGGAAACAGAGTATCGCACTGCCACAAACACCAGGTATAACGATAAACGAAGAAACATATATAACAGAAGAAGACGTGCATTAAAAAACCGTAAATCTCCCGGCAAAGACCAAATAGCTAATGAAGTACTAAAATATGGGGACACTCTCTAGTTAAGCAACTTGAGACACTTATACAGAGGATTATAAGATCGAATAGAACCCCCGATGAATAGAGAACATCGACAGTTATACTAATGCACAAGAAGGGAGAAAAAGAAGATCCAAATAACTGTAGAGGCATAAATCTACTAAACTGTACACTGAAATTAACAAAAAAGATTATTACAACAAAAATAAACTCGAGAATACAACTGGAAGAACAGTAAGAATTCAGAAGTTGGAGCTCATGCACCGATGCCGTATTCGTTGTGAAAATAAGGTAGCCGCAAGATTAGCAAAAAGAATGACAGAACCAATCAACTGTGAATGTAGAATCAGACAGGGAGACTCTTTAAGTTCTCTATTTAATATTGTCATAGATGAAATTATAAAAAATGTCAAAAGAAAGAAGGAAAAATTATATGTTATGCAGATGACGCGATAATAATGGCTGAGACCGAGAACGATCTGCAAAGGTTGCTATACGAATTTATAATATGTCAATCTCAACTGAAAAAGCCAAGACAATAGTAATAGCAAAAGAGCCGATCAGGTACAAGCTATTGGTGGAAGATAAACCAATAAAACAGATGATGGAGGTCGATTAGATGGGCATCAAAATCTCTAATATCGGAAAAATCGAGGAAGAAGTAAAACATCAAATCAACAAGGCTAATAGAATAGGAAAATGCCTCAATGATACCATATTTAGAAATAAATTCCTCTCCGTTGAGGCTAAAACAAGAATATACAAGAGCGTACCGATACAAGTATAACACAGAGGATGCTGAAATCAACTGAAATGAGAATACTTAGGAGATGTACAAACAAGACACTGAGGGACAGAGAAAGGAGTGAAGACATAAGACGCACATGTAGTATAGAAAATATCAACCAGTGGATAAGAGGTAGAAAAGTGGAATGGGATCAACAGATAGGAAGAATGGCAAAAAACAGGATAGTACGGATAGTAAGAGGCAAATCACCGAATGGAAGAAAATCAATGGGACGTCGAAGAAAGAGATGAATCGGCGATCTATAGAGCAGGGAACAAAGAAAACAGACAATAGTGCCTAGCTATAAGTCGGAAGAAGAAGAAATAATATTGAAGGCAAAAATTTGGCCGTGATATAATCACAGAATTATTGGGTAAAACTCGACACAAAAAAGATTTCCAAATACCAAGGTTACGCTCCGTGCTTCCACCTTGTCCCTCCTGATAGCCCGCAATAAATCAGTTTGATTTCATGCAACGCTACTTACTTTATTTTCACCACCATCACTTTGAAAATCCTCAAACCATTTTTTTAGCTTGTTTTTCAGTTTTATATCGTTTTCAAAGTATTGTTTGTTTTGTGAGTTTTGAGCATCAAAAAGATCTGTAAGCAAAAACAAAACTTCAGTAACTTACGTCTGGAATTGTTGCTGAAAATGTATTTTTTAAATAACGAAGACAAACATTAGGTCAGGTAAGTGAAAACTATACTTATAGCCCAGTCGCCAGGGGTTTTGAGCTCTCATTAAATGTTAATAGGCTGCAGGTTGGCACACAGGTAGTTTTTTGGACGTAGAATACGATAAAAAAAAGTTGCTAAAGTTTGATATACGTTAAGCCCACAAATTCCAAAATAAATTCAAAAATTAGGTTTTTCGGTAATATGTCGAAAAATAAAAGTACATCGAAAAACTAATAGCACCAAGCAAAAGAGCGGGAAATTTTACAAAAAATAGTATATAAATTTTTTTCCAGATTTTTTTTATTAGCGTGACAGTTTATTAAAAATTTGGATAGGTGCTTCAAAAAGTCTAGCGCGCCAAACAGGTTAATTTGAAAGTCTACTCGCACCGCTCGAAGGTTAATCGAGATTACTTGTTTTCAGAGTGAAAAAAAAATTAAAAGATAACTTTCTGAAGAGGAGACTTTCAGTTTTCCGATGATACTAATAGTTTTTATTATTGTTGCTTTATAATTGGTAAAACTTAAAGCAAAATTTTTGTTTGCACGATTTTAACGAGCATACAGTAAATTTAATAAAATATAATATTAAAAAAATCCTTGTGCCTATATCATTATTATACCTTTTGCTATATAAAAATAATTAAAAATACCCACATTGTCTGTGTTATTTAAAAATTGAGTTTTAAAATATGAAAATGTGTTTGCTGTAGTGTGCCGCCGGCAATTTTACGTCAAAGCAGTACGAAATGGTCAAAAAAGTCAGACAATTTTTTTTTAGTGACAGTTAAAAGTATATAAGAAAATCATTAAAAACTTAAAAAAAACTCTCTTTTTTTTGTAAATTTGCTCTTAAATAACCGGTCAAGTGCAAGTTGAACTTGCGCAATTAGTGTTCCGTACGTTGATTGCTTTTAAAATAAAAAATTTTGTTACGGAGTTATAAAATGATCAGTGACTTCATAAAACACACCCCAATTTTTTGGTCAGTACTTTTCGAGATAAGGGGGGGGGACAGCGATTTTTCGCAATTTTTAAAAAATAATACAAAGAAAAGTGTGCGCAAGTATTACAATATATATATATATATATATATATATATATATATATATATATATATATATATATATATATATTACTCGTGTTTTCACAAACTTTCATTTGACACCACACTCGATGACCTAGTAAATTTTTTTTTTCATTTCTGATTTCACCCCCCAAAACTAACCCCTTAAGTCAAAATTTAACTTTCAAAACTACACGGCTCTGATGAGGCCATCAATTCCTATATTATTACCAAATTTCAACTTTCTACGACAAATAGTTTCGGAGAAAGTCGGGTGTGACAGACAGACAGACAGACAGACGGACAGATAAACAGACACCGAAGTCATCTTATAAGTGTTCCGTACGGAACACTAAAAAATGTTCTTGATAAATGTATCATACAACTTAAACGTAAAATAAAGAAAAAGATTTAAAGGTTGGACATGAAAGATAAAAATCTAAGCTTCAAGTATAAAACATTTATATTTCATTTAAACAACCAGGTACGAATTGAAAACACAAAAATCTAAATTATTCTAAGAAATTAAATGAATTACGTACTCTCTGGCCGTCATATTGGATCTGCCATTTTGAATTTTTCATCGGATTCTTAATCAGCACCCCCGAGAAACCTTAATAGCCAATTTAAAAATATTTAACGGTACACAGAAACGTTAATTTAATCATAAATGAGGTTGGAAGCATTTTTTCCACTACAACTTACGGGGTTAAACCAGCCATTTTATTTTAAATATTTTTTCTTAAATTACGATAAAACTAAAAAAAAAATAATCTATATACTATTTTTTTTTTTGTAAAATTTCCCTTTCTTTGACATGGTGCTATTAGTTTTTCCATATCTTTTTTATTTGTAAATATTTTTTATTTTATTTTCGATTTTGAAGGCTAGGCGTACACTTTAGAGCAGAAAACTTCTTTTTTATCGTATTCTACGTCCAAAACACAACCTGTATGCCAAAATGCAACCTATTAACATTTAAAGAAAGCTTTCCGTCAAAACTTGCCTCTGACGACTGGGCTATAACTAATCAACTGATTAAATCAGTGATGTTTAAATTTCATTTTATCGTGGACTAACATCGATGGACCTTACCTGGATGTATATAATCTTCATTCGACTTATTTAAATTATCTTGATCTGTAAATAGATGTCTAGGCAACTCTTGGGTATTCGTATCGTTTATGGCACAATCTTCTGTCCGAATTTTGTCACAGCTTTGACAAGAACAATTCATAATGATTTGGATTCTTTTTTGAAGGATTTTCGGTACTTCTAAGTTAGTATTGTCAGATTGAAGATTTACCTGAAAGAATATTATTATTTTAAAAAGTTATCTTGCAATTATTTCATGATCAGGAGTCAAGAAATATAATTTAACTACTGTAGTATTTCTTTCTATTTCGTGATCATATTCAAACCGATACCGTCAAACGGGATGACTTCGGATAGTGGAGGTGACTTTGGACAATCGGTAGTTCGCTACTTCCTATTCGTATTTTACCGAATGTATGCATTTTATCGTCACTGTTTTAATGCAAGCTCATACTTGCCACTATTCTTTCAACCACGGTGGCGGTGGGTCGCGCTGCAAGCCACGTGCTACGCTTTTACTGGAAAATTGAATTTAGTGATTACAAAAATAGTGAAAAAGTAAATATTCTGCACAGAACTACTTAAAATCTGCACGATTTCCTACTATTTTGTTTATTATTGCAACTATTTAAAAATCATTTGACAACGAAATTAAATTTTTTTATAGAATAGTTTTTTTATACAGGCCCGTAACAAAAAAAATTGCCTTTTAGGGGGTGACTTTGGACAATGCCACGAAAGTATAGAAAAATGTTAGGCGGCCGTAGTTATCAGAACTACAAACAAGATAACCCAAAAAAAAGCTATAGAAGAAGTCAAAACCGAACAAAGTCTTTAAGAAAAGCGTCAGAATTCTATGGTGTTCCAGAATCGACCATAAGCAACAGTGTCAATGAAAAATATACAAAAAAAGCAGGAGGTCAAAGTGTTCTTAATGTTGTAGAAAAAAATAGTCTAGTTTTGTTAATACAAAGTGCCTGTGAATGAGGATTTCCACTAACTGAGTATGATATCAGAGAAATAGTAAAACAATACTTGAATAGGAAAGGTGTTAATATTGAAAAATTCCATGACAATATGCCCGGGCGCGATTGGACAAAATCCTTTCTGTCTCGTTATAAAGAATTAACTGTAAGATTAAGCCAAAATATAAAACGGCTTCGTGCGCAAGTTTCTGTCCAAACTATAACTGAATATTTTACGGAACTAGAAAAAGCATTAGAGAATATTGATGCAGCAAACATTGTTAACTATGACGAGACCAACTTTAGCGATGATACTGGTAAAGCCCAAGTCGTTTGTAAACGCGGTGTAAAACACTGCGACAGAATTATGGATTTGCCAAAGACAAGCATAAGTGTGATGATGTCTGCTTCAGCAAATGGAGAACTTTTACCACCTTTTATTGTATACAAGGCTAAGCTTCGATATCAAGAATGGGAGGAAAGTGGTCCTCCGGGATGTGAATATAGAATTAGTAAGTCGGGCTGGTTCGAGGCAGCAACGTTTTACGAGTGGTTTACTAAAATACTATTGCCATATTTTCGAAACAAGGAAGGAACCAAGCTACTGATTGGAGATAACCTTTCCAGCCATTTAACCATAAAAGTTATAGAGGAATGTTATAAAAATGATATAAAATTCATTTTGTTGCCACCAAACTCGACACATCTGTGTCAACCCCTTGATGTGTCGTTTTTTGGGCCTTTAAAGAAGGGTTGGCAAAAAATATTGACGGAATGGAAATACCAGAGGAATGGAATAGTTCCGTTCAATCCGCAAGAAGTCATCAAACGTTTACCAAATCATATGAAGAGTGATGAAGAAACAGGTACTACTATGCTTGATCAATCTTTATTGGATTTCTTAAAAGAAAACAGGAACCCTCAGGAAAATAACAAGAAAGGAAAACGAAAACGAATAAATGTACCATCTGGTCAAGAAATTAGTAAAGAGGATATAAATGCAGCTCTAGCAAGACCTTCAACTTCAGGTTGTCAAAAAACTACAAAATCTTCCCAATCTATTGCTTTCGAGAGTGATCCTTCATGTGATTCGGATTCGGAGTCAATGCCATTGAAACGACTCATACAAAGTCAAAAGAAGGCGAAGACAACAGAAACTGCAGAACTACAAGTTAACGAATTTGGGATCATTGCTATTCCTGTAAATAACTCCACGAAGAAAAAATATTATGTAGGAAAAATTATTAGTAAACAAGGAAATCATGTACATGTGAAGTTTCTAAGAAAGAAGAACACCGGAGAAGGTTGTGTTTTTGTATTTCCAATCAAAGATGATGAAAGCGACAATGTAGCAGAAGACATTTTTCAAAAATTAATCATACTCGAGCAACGCAGAGACCGTTATACTTTTGAAAATTTACCTATGAATATTAATATTGAATAACTACAGTTCTTATTAAACGCATTTGTTATGTATATAAAAATATGTGTTATGTGTATAAAAATATGTATTCGAAGTCATCCCAGCGGTGCGGAAACATCGAAACCTGTACGATTTACATATGTGTCCAAAGTCACCCTACCCTACGAGGTGACTTCGGACACTTTTAAAATAAAAATTTCCAATGGCGTAAAATAAAATCTGTGCTAGTATTTGGATTCTACGATAATTGAACTACACTTGGTAAAAAATATAGTCTGCGTATTATTTTAGTTTGGAAGAAAGATGAAGAAAACTCTAAAAACTGTCCGACGTTACATACTGAATTTCAAATCATATTACAATTCCCGCTAACTATGTCAGTTGCAATTGAAACAAATGTTTGAGAGAAACTAACATGAAATCTTATTTTAACATAAATAAAAGATATTTAGTTAAAATTTTGAGGAGTTATAAGGTTTAAAAGTGCAAAATTTGACCGTAAAAACAGGTTTCGGTTTACCAGGAACATAAATTAACTTCGTTATTTCGTATAGACTAACCTGTATATTATATCATGTTTAATTTTTACGTAAAAAAACGAATCCAAAAAAATATATGATGGTTCTATACTGTTCTTTGACAGTTTTTGGAAAATGGCGGTTGAAATTGGCAAATAAGGCATCTATATTGTATTCTTAACAGAAAACAAATAAAAATATAAACAAAATAATATCGTTATTTTTGCTTATATTAGAAGGTGCCAAGGTTTTTCCAAAAACTATCGTTTTGGCTGCAAAAAGCGGGTCCAGCTTGGTCCTCCGGTATTGGCAAAGTCTACCTTTTGTAGATTCCCTCTTATTTTATCAACAACTAACCTGAACTAAATTTATTCATTTTATATGGTTAATTGACAGTCCATTTTTTTGGACTCTAAAGCTGGGTACGGTCTCGGTGGCGTCTGCCTTTTGGGGCGCTCGACTTTTTTAATGTCAACAAATGTTATGGTACTTGATTCAAGTGGTTAAACGACAGTCAATTTTTGGATGTAGCATTTTGGGCCTTATCTAGACATTCCAGGGTACGCGGGCCGCAAAATCAACCTTAAAAGCTTTTATTGGACTCGCCCGATAGGCCGAACCCCTAGGCAGATTATTAGTCGACAAGTCAAAAATTTCGGGTCACCCTCTTGGTCTATTAATTATACAAAAACTCTTATCTACAATTACAAATAAAAAATTACACAGTTCTACTCTGACCTACGATATAGGTCATGAGCGTAACGGTCTGACTGTTTACAAAAATCCCAATATTTGGAGTGATAAAAATTAGTTTATAAAGTTTCTGTTCTTGTTTATATTATTTAAATTAAGTTAGTATTCTTTACTTGTGTTATTATGTACAAGTTATAGTTAATATGCCTTTAAAAGTGTTATTTTGCACAATATTATTGTGTTTTGTTTTAGAGTTAGTTAATTCTGGTCAGTATTTTAATAATTTTTCTTTATGAAACACCTGTCAAGTCTGGCGTTTCCGCGAAGTTTTATACGAGGCTGGTTTGAAAAGTCCAAGAGATGGCACCACCGGCGCGTATCGGGGTCATGTTTAGTTAGTAGCATCTCTTGAATAAACGCACACCAAGTTTCAGCCATATTGGTCTATTTCTTTGGGTTTGGCATTCGTGTGAATCAAGGAAGTCGAGAGATTTTCAAGAAATGGACGAAAAAGAATTTCGTGTGGTGATTAAACATTACTTTATGAAAGGCAAAACGCCTCAGGAGACTAAAGAGAAGCTTGATAAACATTATGGTGACTCTGCACCTTCGATTAGAACAGTTTATAAGTGGTTTCAAAATTTTCGGGCTGGCCATATGGGCACAAGTGACGCTGAACGTTCTGGACGGCCTGTGGACGACTCCAGAAATCATTGATCAAATCCATGATATGGTGATGGATGACAGAAGAGTTAAGGCGCGTGAGATTGCTAGTGCTGTGGGCATCTCGACTGAACGGGTACATAATATTTTGCATAAACATTTGGACATGAGAAAGCTATCCGCAAGATGGGTGCCGCGATTGCTCACGCTTGACCAAAAACGGAATCGTGTGAAGTGTTGCAAGGATGGTTTGCAGCTGTTCCAGAAGAATCCGGAGGACTTTAAGCGTCGTTTCGTCACTGTGGATGAAACATGGATACATTACTATACTCCTGAGACCAAACAACAATCTAAACAATAGGTTACCAAGGGGGAATCTGCACCAAAAAAGGCGAAGACCGTTCCTTCGGCCGGAAAGGTTATGGCGACTGTCTTTTGGGATTCGCAAGGGATAATCCTCATCGACTATCTGGAAAAGGGTAAAACTATTACAGGTGAATATTATTCATCGTTATTGGACCGTTTGAAAACCGAGCTGCAAGAAAAACGCCCGCGATTGGCCCACAAGAAAGTCCTTTTCCATCACGACAACGCACCAGCACACACCTCAGCAGTTGTGGTCGCAAAATTAATGGAAATAGGATTCCAACTCGTTTCACATCCCCCCTATTCTCCAGACTTGGCTCCCTCGGACTACTATTTGTTCCCCAATTTGAAGAAATGGCTGGCGGGACAAAGATTTTATTCAAACGAGGAGGCGATTGCAGACACTAATGGATATTTTGCAGACTTGGACAAATCCTATTATTCGGAAGGGATCAGCAAACTAGAACATCGTTGGACGAAGTGTATAAGCCTAAAAGGAGACTATGTCGAAAAATAAAAAAGGTTTACCCCAAACACATAAGTAGTTTTTATTTTTACACGGACTTTTCAAACCAGCCTCGTAATAATCGATGTCAAAATCACCGTTTACTGTATTTGGTGAGTCTTGAAGAATGAAACTTCTAAACAATCCCAAATCGATTCTTAATTTTTTTAATTCGTTGCTTTTACGAGAAAACAGCCGAGTCATGAACATGTTTCCTTTCATGAAGAAGACATTTTTCAAACTTAATCAATGATTTACTGGTGGAAACTTTAAAAAAATGTAATCAGTTGGAGCAGCAATAGAGTGCTGGTAACGATTAATTTCGGAAATGATAGAGGAATTTAACTATCCAGTTCTCTAAGCTATAGTTCTATCTTAATCTTATATATTTAATATTCATGTCTTAGACTACCCGTTTTTATTAAAAAAATATTCTAGAAACAAATATAAACTTTTGAACAACAATATAATTTTCATATATCCTAATTACGTATCATAATATACCGTTTGTCAAGTTTCAAAATCCGGACAAGTTAAAAACTTTTACACAATTCATCGATAATAGAACGCACTTTTTTTTTTGTCCAAATTTAGGTAGTTGTACACACGATGCTTTTTTAGGCACTCCGGTTTCGATGTCTGTAGTCACATGGGTTTAAATCTGGGCCACTGGAAGGTCATAATAGAATGTTGCTTTCTAGCTAGCGTCATATTATTTTACCCTAAGTTTTTTTTCGTTAATCATATCAAACATTGTGGGCAGAGTGATTTTCATTTCACTTTTATCTATGCTGTTACTTCTTGTTTTCTCAGAGAATTTCTGTCGATACGAAAGCTCACGGATTCCATAAATTCTTTTTTTCAAGAAAAGTGAGATTGGCCTTGGTGCATCAAAACCTTGCTACAGTACTAATGCAAATCTTTCGGTAAGTCGCCACCACTTTAAAAATAAAAAACGCATTTTTTCCCTTCTATGAACAACGTTAAAATTGAAACATTCGTACTCCCCCCACGAGACAAAAGCAAAACCAGGCTAAATTTTTTTCGATGTCTGCCTACTCACGAATGGTGCAAATGTGTAAATTGAGTTAGTTGTAGGGAAACAAAACACCTATCATAGATCTTTAACGGGCAGGATTTATTGAAGTACTCTGTTAATATATATATATATATATATATATATATATATATATATATATATATATATATATATATATATATATATATATATATATATATATACATATATATATATATATATATATATATATATATATATATATATATATATATATATATATATATATATATATATATTCAGTCGACACTGTTTATATAGTGAAACTCTATATAGTGAAAAACTCTTTACAGTGCCATTTTTTTAAGATCTAGAATATTTTAATGAAATTTCATGTAAACAGCCCTGCATATAGTGAATCTGTAAAATAGTAACACTCTATATAATAAAAGTTTTACCGGAATTTTATGTATAAATTTTTACGCATTTATTGAGATCTTGGCCATTTCGGGTTCCCCATTTTTATCTAACATTAGCACGAAGTCCATTTTTATGACGCATTCTTTTGAAAAGGTTCTTAACGCGTTTATAACGCCTAATGGTTGGCAATAAATCAGGTAGATTTCTGTGAGAAAACTCGGGAATAACCCATTTTATAGAAACCCGGGGAAAACCCATTTTATAGTCGAGGCCTAGTAATTCGCAAATTCAGGTTCAGTTTCTTTTTGTTTAAGAATCAAGTAAGATGTCCCAGCGACTGTGTTTAGTTTAGCTGAGAAAATTAAAGTTTTGGAGGAAGTTGATAAAGGCTGCAAAAAATTGATGTTGCTGCAAAATTTGGTGTTTCTCCAAGTTGCGTCTCTCTGATAATAAAAGTCGCGACAGTATCATTAAGAAACCTAGTGTTCCAAGCAGTCGAAAATGAGTACGGGTGAGTACTTACGAGGATGTAAATGAAGCAGTTTTACGATGGTTTCAAGTGGCCCGTACGCCAAAACGTACCAATATCGGGAAATTTAATAAAGTAAAAGGCTCTACAATTTGCTAAAGAATTTAACTGCGTTAATTTTCAAGCTAGTGAAGGGTGGTTGAGTGCCTGGAAAACTCGCAATTCAATTGTTTTCAAGACGGTGTCTGACGAGAGTGCAAGCGTTAGTCAGGAGGACTGTGACATTTGGACTGAAACTGTTTTAAAAAGTGCATTGAAAAAAGTACGAGCCAAAAAACGTTTCCAATTGTGATGAAACCGGTTTGTTTTTTAAATGTTTGCCAAATAAAACTTTTGCTTTTAAAAGTGATAAATGTTTTGGTGTTAAAACAAGTAAAGAAAGGGTGACACTTATGGTTGGAGTAAACATGGATGGCTCAGAAAAACTGAAATTACTGCTCATAGGTAAAAGCAAAAATCCCCGTTGTTTAAAAGGAGTTAAATCTCTGGAGTCAGATTACGCCAATAATAAAAAGGCATGGATGACTTCTGAGATTTTCGAAAGATGGATCAAAGAACTGGACACGAAAATGAAAAGCCAAAAGCGAAAGATTGTGATGTTTATAGACAATTGCCCTGCACATCCAGTTACTGTAAGTAAAAAATTAAGGAATATTGAATTGATCTTTTTTCCACCAAACATGACCTCCAAATTGCAGCCTATGGACCAGGGTATTATAAAAAACATAAAACATCATTACCGAAACAGAATTGTTCACAAAATTGTTAATGCGATTGATAACAACCTTCCAGTCCAAAAATTGATTACCCTTAAAGAGTGTATAACCGAAGTCGCTAAAGTATGGAGTGAAAATGTTTCTCAGAAAACTATCAAAAACTGCTTTTCTAAACTGCTTTTCTACCGTCGACGCAGATTTTTTACTTGAAGATTTCTTAAAAATCGACAATGATGTTGGTACGACAGATCTCCCAACTGACCAAGACAAAATTGACGATATAAAAAGTATAGAAGATCATGAAGAAGAAACTGAAACCGGGGAATGTCCTGCTAAATTTAGTGAAAATGAAATAAGAAATGCATTTGACATTGTGCGAACTACTCTCAGGGGCCAGGAAAGTGTACCTGATCAAATCTTTATGCATTTGAATAAATGCGAGAATTTTGTTGAGCAACAATTTATTTTTCAAAAGTAATGTTCAAAAGAAAATAACTGATTATTTTTCCTAGTACGTATGTACGTAATATGAACATATGTATTAACAGATTTTGTATTATTCTTTTTATTTCGTATGTAGTACATACATACATAAAGTCCGTACGTTATATCTTTACACGTGCGTCATAGTTTTCAGGCAATATCCCAGACGAATATTATATTTTTGTCTCTTTTTACCAATACCTACGATTTATTGGTGAAAAGAGACAAATAATATAATAGTCGTCTGTTATATGGCCTGAAAACTATGACGCACGGGTAAAGATATAACGTACGGACTTTATGTATGTATTTAGCCCTGTACATGCTATGTACTATTTAAACTTTCAAATGTTTAATAAAATCTTTTCTAATAATTCAATTTTGTAATTTTTTTTGTTGCTTGTACCTTATAAAATACAAGTAAATGATTACCAATATAAAATACATACATAGCAATATATACGGATTTTTTTTTATATAGTGAAAAACTTTCTATAGTGAAATTTCGGTCAACATTTTGGTATTTCCCTTTATAGAGTGTCGACTGTGTATATATTTATATCAAACCCTGATTTTCTTGTTGAAACTCCCCTTATCGGGAACTCCACTATTTGATTAGCCCACTCTGTAACAAATGCGCCTGATTCATTTAACTATTAGATTTTTTTTTATTAAACGAACTTACCATAATTTTAACATAAGTAGATATGGGTTCTTCTTAGTACATACTTATTATTTTATTTACATTGTTAAATTTTGTAATTAACAATCGAAATCAGGGCCATAAGAACCGGAGTCCTCTAAGGCTCCGTCCTCTTACCCCCCTCATTAAAATATCTTCACCGCCCACATGCCCAAGTCGAACCATACCTCCATACTCATGTATGCCGATGACGCCACCATCACCGCCACCACCAAGTCCACTAGCCACGCTACTTAGATATGTTAGTCCCTTGTTTCCAACATTGGAGAATCCAACTGAACCCAGACACAAGCCATCCTCTTTACCAAATCCACCAGACCATTCTTGCTAGCCTCATCGTACTCAACCTATTCTTGTCCCACATGGTGCCAATTGTTACGTTCCCATAGATCCATCCTCCAGATTGTTCAAAACGAAGGCCTCTGAACGCTCAGATTCCTGGACAAAGGCCCCACCACCCCAACCCCATAGTCGGAAATGCTTACGGACCCCTGCCCAACCACAAAACTGGCTACCAAGCCATCAGACCCTCCCAGAGTTTCCAAAATTAAATGAAGCTTGGTTAGCACATGGTTCGGATTTAAAACTCGAGTTACTTCTAAAATTATATGCTTTTAAGAAGCTTTTATTTGCTTTTTGAAATTTTAATTTATTTTTAGTTTCAGTGATATGTTATTATGGAAAATGGAGAGCGTACGAGGGAATCGTTCCTGAGATGTTCGATCCTAACTTGTGCACTCATATAAATTACGCATTTATTGGAATACAGGATAATGGCAAACTTAAAATACTTGACTATAGTTTGGAAATAGAACAAAGTAAGGTATAATTAGTAGTAAAAAAAAAATAGATCGAATGCAATATTACAATACATTTACGAAAATCAGTTTCGTTGGAGTTGATGAAGTTCATACTAAAAAGCTAAAAACTTGTGCTCATCTTATAGCAGGGCCATTAACATTTTTGATAAATATGATACTATCCGAGGGTGTGTTTCCTGAGGTGTGGAAAATTGCAAAAATTATTCTGCTATATAAAAAGGGTAAAAAAGATTGTATTGAAAATTACCGGCCTGTCGCGCTGCTCTCTATATTATCAAAAATTGCGGAAAGAGTAATGGTTAATAAAATGCATTTGTAAATAAGTACAGCATCTTGCATGGGGCACAAAATAGATTTCTCAACGGCAAATCCACAATATCGGCAATTTACGAATTTATTAATAAAGTTTACACAAATCTAGATCTGAAAAAGAAAATATTAGGTCTATTTATGGACTTAAGTAAGGCGTTTGACCTTTTAAATCACGATCTTCTGCTGGATAAGTTGAATGCGTATGGATTGAGGGGAGAAATTAATGAACTACTTAGGAGTTACTTAACTGGGAGAACTCAACTCGTACATGTAAATACAGCAAAGTCGAACATATTACCGATAAATATAGGTGTACCTCAGGTCTTAGGACCTCTGTTGTTTTTGCTTTTTGTGAACGATCTTCCTAATATAGAAGAGCAACATAATCCCATCATGTTTGTCGATGATAATAGTTACGTTTGCTCTCACAAAAGTAAAGAAGTGCTAGTGTGTGCACAAGATATTTTAAATAAATTTTTAAAATGGTTTAATGCAAATAAATTGTGTATAAATACACAAAAGACTGTATTCATTGATTTTACTCCTCGATCTAAAGCAATATCTGAAAGTTATTCGAGAGAAAAGTATCCAACAAGTAGATGAAGTAAAATTTTTAGGAATACATTTGGAAAATAGCTTAAGCTGGGAAAGCCATGTTGATGCTCTTTGCAGGACTTTATCATCGCACAGTGCGAAATTTAGGAAGTTTAGCGGAACTTCATTCAATTTTGGAAATACGTAAAATGCATAAGATTATTCATTATTTCGGTAGGTTAATATCCCACCTCTAAAACCTCATACTCAGTTTGGGGATTAACCCTGCGAAACAACTGCAAAATGCACCTGAAAGTTGCATTACTTATTCAATTATACTTTTTGCCTACAGAAAGCTATTCGATTTGTTTAAGTTAATAGAGTGGTACATACAAACGGCAAGTCAGTAGGCCATGATTTTCTCTTCATTTATTCTATAAGAGAATTGTCAATTATTGGCATTTAAATAATTGCAAAATCTTTTCTTACTCGTGTGTGATTTGTTCGTGAAAAAAGTGATTTTTAAGAAGTAAGTAAAATTTACATTTTTAACTTCAGTGGAGACTTTAAAAAGTGATACTAGATAATACCAGCTTGAAACGCACAAAATTTGAAAGGTTTTTTTTTCCTCTGTTGGAAACACAAGAGATCTTCTGCGATATTTTTTGCGATCTTCTTTTAAATTAAACATTTTCCAGAATGACTTTGCAAATTTCATATAACTGCATATTCCAAAAGTGGATGGAAGAACCGACATCGGACGCCATCATTGGTTTTGTTTTGGAAAAAATAGGCTCACCAATGCTAACATCTGACGCTCTTTGCAGTTTAAAGGCAACTTTTCGAGCGCTGGTTTGTAAAATACAAAATAGGTGGAGGGAACCCAGTCGAAATTCAGCATCATTTCTGAATAAAAATGCTAGCTAGCTTGAAAATAATGTAAAATTTTCAAATGCTGTAAGGGATGCCTAGTGGATCGAGGACCAACGCAGGCAGACCTAAAAAAAAATTTAGGGATTGTCATCCTAAAGTGCAAAACAGAAAAGTGCATCATCTTTTGAAGTCCGGTAGTCAAGACGAGTTAGCCAAAGCAACTGCAACAAAGCTATACCAATCTGGAAAACGAAACTCTGCAGCGATTGTCAAGGAACTGGCATCTGGTTCTCCAGAAATGGGTAGCAAAATCAAGAAGGCTCGCATGTCTTCTTCAAACAGCCCACGAAAATTAACTCCAGACCAGGCTCTGGCGCTACTTATTGATGCAAACTTATCGTCAAATCAGTACAACATTGTTCGAGATCAAGCAAAAAATCACCGTTGCACTTTGTATCCACCTTATTATGTTGTAAAAGAGGCAAAGAGGTTGTGCTATCCAAAGGACATAATAATAACTGAAGTTTCAGCTGAAGTATCAGTTGAGTCGCTTATAAAT
This sequence comes from Pachyrhynchus sulphureomaculatus, assembly GCA_019049505.1. NCBI lineage: Eukaryota > Metazoa > Arthropoda > Insecta > Coleoptera > Curculionidae > Pachyrhynchus > Pachyrhynchus sulphureomaculatus. The sequence continues at coordinate 32,372,461 of CM032448.1, forward strand.
CATACCGTAGCAAGACTTTGTACAGGGCTAGAAAGGATTCTTAGAACTTTATCAAACGTTAAAGCACTAAATATTATCGTAAAGTGGGGTTGTGATGGGGCGGAACAAGTTAATTATCGACAAAAGTATATGGACAAACATAGCTCTGATGATAGTATGTTTAGTGTATCAATGGTACCAATCCAAATGTGCTCCGTAAATGATAATGGTGATAATCAGTCAGTAATTTGGAAAAACCCTGTTTCTTCTTCCACACGGTACTGTCGCCCCATTAAGTTCGTTTTTGCCAAAGAAACAGTCAGTGTAATTACCTCGGAAGTAAACAAATTGAAAGAACAAATATCTCAACTTACTCCAACCACTATACTTGTAGATGGCAAGCAATTTCAGGTTTACAGCAAATATGTTCTTTTGTATGATTGACGGTAAAGTATGCAATGCTGTATCTTCCTGTGCATCATCACAAACATGCTACTTATGTGGGGCTAAACCTAGTGAAATGAACAATATCTGCGATATACCTCAAAAAATATAAATGAATCCTTTTTATCCCTTGGACTATCACTCCTCCATGCATGGATAAGGTTTTTGGAATGTATTTTACATATATCGTATAAACTGGATATTAAGGCATGGCAAGCTCGTGGAGCAGAAAATAAAAAAAAAAGTTGCAGAGAAGAAAAAATACATTCAACAAAAATTCAAAGAGGAGCTTGGCTTGCTTATAGATATGCCAAAACAGCAGACCGGAAACACAAACAATGGTAATACGCGCGAGGAAATTCTTTAGAAATGCCGAAAAGTCTTCCGAAATAACTGGCGTTAATTTAGATTTGATCAAGCGTTTTCATGTGCTGTTAGAGTGCCTAAATTGTGGTCTTAAAATTGATTCAGAAAAGGTCGGCGAATATGCAAGAGAAACTTTGGAATTGTATTTGAAAGAATATTTCTGGTACTCAATGCCCGTAAGTGTGCATAAAGTCCTTTGTCATGAAAAGGATATTATAGCCTCTTGCATTCTTCCGATTGGACAATTTTCTGAAGAAGCTCAGGAGGCAAGAAACAAAGACTGCAGAAAATATCGCAAACTTTTTACTAGAAAAACATCCCGAATTGACACAAATACGGATTTATTTAATCGACTGCTTATTTCATCGGATCCGTACATCGCTAGTCTTCGTAAAGCACCCAAAACCAAGCATAGTGAAGTTACGCCAGAAGTTTTAGAGTTGTTAGAGAGATTTGCAGACCCATGTAATGATTGAGAGTCTTCAGACGATTGCAATGAGTCTCGTTCTGAATAGATGTTCAAAATGTGGTTACAAAATGTATGTTATTTTTAATTGTTCTATAATAAAAAACACAAATAAACTGAAAAACTTTAAATAAAAACACATTAATTTTTATTAAAAATTTTAAAAAAACCAACAAATAGAACTGTTTTACTGGTTTAAATAATTAAGTTCCGGTAAACTCAAGAAATTTCGCACTGTGCATCGTCGTGTTTTGCATTATACAAATTGAAAGATTTGACCGATAGAAATATTTTGTTTTGTCTTATTACTATGCACATTTCTATTCAAGCATTAAGTGTGACATAATTTTTTGGGGTTGTTCTTCTTATAGCCTCAGAGTTTTTCGGCTACAAAAGAGAGCTATGAGAGCGATAGTTAACGTTCAGAGAAGTGCATCCTGTGGACGGAATTCTAGGGATTTAAGAATTCTCACGGTACCTTGTATTTTCATGGTTGAAATTTTGTTATTTGTACAGCAAAAACCACAGAATTTCGTTTTTAACAATTATTATCACGATTATAATACAAGGTACGGTGATAACTATGCTATTCCAGTCCACAGTTTGTCCACCATGGAAAACAAACATTCACCTATTTAATAAATTGCCCCCCAGTTTTTCGAAATATTGATAATATAAAATTGTATAAAAGAACATCAATTGATTTTTTTTGGATAATTGTTACTATTGTATAAACGATTTTTTAACAGATAGAGGCTACTAATGTTAAGTTACTAACTTTGGTTACTTTATTACATTTATATAAATTCATTTATAATACTTCTTCTCATTCATTTAAAATAGTACCTGACTTGTCCTATGCTATTGTGTATGGTCTCCTGGATTAATAAAGTTTATTTATTATTTATTTATTTATTTATTTATTTATAGTTCAAAAATCAGTAGCGCCGCCTGCTTTAAGATGCTAGGATGTTCTTGTTTACCCAATATACTTTTTGTTACAATCTGTAAAACTAGAGGACTTAATAAGATATTTAATAATGTAGGCCTCACGTTAAGTCTATCAGACAACCTAAAAAATATCAGAAGGGTAAAATTCACGAAGGGATAGAAAAGGAATTTATGGATTATAACAAAAGCACGTTAGACAAACAAGGTCGATTTAAACAAGATTTAAAGAACATTGAGTTCATTTAAGATAAGGTAGATCTGAACAATCAAGTATTGTCGAACATGTTGTTCAACAGAATCATACAGTAACATTAGATAGATAACACAGACCAACATTTTTCAAACTCTGAGACCAGACTATACTTTCTCGAAGGGTTTTGGTGCACTAAATCCAAATCCGACCTCAGAATTGCTCCATCACATCAGGTTTTTGAGATATCCTAATCTAAATACGCAAGAAAACACAGTTTTTCGCTATATTCGGGATTATATTATACCGCGAATTAATTTTTCTCCACAAAACTCGTTGCGGCATCTGAAAGTACTACTCTTCCCCTTCAAAATTCATTTGAGTTTTCCAGATATTTTATTTCTTCTTGGAGAAATCGTCCGTTTAAATTAATTAGTTTGGCGTTTTCGTTACAATCCTACCAATTTAATTAAGAGTTTGTTGCGTTTACCTTTCTGTTGTGTCAAATTTTGATTCTTTTAGGATGGAGAATGTAATATCTTTTATCAATTTTCACTCGACGCCTGAGATTATGTTAGGTTCATTTGCCTTTATGCTTGTTTGGGGATTAAGAGTGTAATCTCTTTTATCAATGAAATATTGAACAACGGAGTAATTTTTCGAAGAAAAGTTGTGTATTTTTGCTAGAAAAACATGATGCTGTCATAAAAAAATCGTATTTAAAAAATCAAAGTTGACGTTGAAATGACCTTCAATATGATCTTCCAAGCTCATCACAATTATATCATTTTATTGACCCTTCAAAACCCTCCAGCTTTTATCTGGAACTTTTTCTTACTGAAAGTTGACATAAAAAAATTAAGAAGTCTGGTACATTAAAATGGGACACCATGTACGATAACAAATAAACAATGTTGATACTAGAAAGATGATTTCTCCGAGAAGAAATAAGATACCTAAAATATTTATAATGCATTTTGATGGAGAAGAGTAGTACTTTCATACGCCGCAATGAGTTGTGCGGAGAAAAATTAATTCGCAGTGTAATATAATGCCAAATATCGAGAAAAATCCCCATTTTACATTAAAATGGGGAGTTGAGTTTCGGATCGCGATGTATGTACACGTGAATCGAACGCCCGGCAATAGTCAACTCGTTCAACGAACATTATTACAGTAGTGTTTCGACTAATTCGTTCTATTTAATTATTTTGTCGATTGCAAACGAGAGGGACTAGAAATAAAGCAGAGATTAGTGTTAGATTAAGACAATAAGTAAAAAATTTGGAGATTTATGAGAAAAATTTTGTAAAATTGTATGGAACTAACGAAACGATAAGCGACGACCTTGATCATTTTACTGTTTACGGTGATAAGAAATATAAACAACAATTTTTTTCTTTTTCTCCCGTGTTCGAAAATGGAATATATGAGGAACACGCATAAGGTTTTTATAACAGAAAGAACAATGGATAGCGATGATTATACCTCAGGAGACTCGAAAAGAGGAAGAGTCGAAGAAAAAGAGAAGCCAATGAGATTATTCAAGGAGAGTAAAAAGCTGATAAGAACACCACAGAGAGAGAAAAACGAAAGAGTAGATAAGATAGACAATTTGATAGAAATGATCAGACAGCTAATGTCAGATATAAAGGATATGAAACAAGATCAGAAGAGATACCGACAAGAGTTGAAGGAACTAAGAAAGAAGAATGAAGTATTGAAAGAGGAAAATAAGATAAGTAGAGAAAACACGAGAAGTATGGATTTGAAGATGAGTACACTGGAAAAAGACAATGTAAGGAATAATATTGTAATATCGGGAATGAGTTTTGAAGCGAATAGCCAACCAGATCTGAAAATGGGTGTAGAACTTTTTATGGAGAGGAGTATGGACACAAAAGTACAGATTAAAGATGTGATAAAAATGGGAGCGACTATATACAAGATAGAACTTGGAAACACGGGAGATAAAAAAGCTGTAATGAAAAATAAAAACAAACTGAGAAACCTAAGAGAGAGAGTTTATATAAACAATGATTTAACATAAGATGAACGCGAAATTGAAAAGAAATTGAAGCATACAGCAGAGAACGACAGAAAGAATGGAAAAAGAGTGAAAATAGGATATCAAAAAATCGTAATCGAAGGAAGAGAATATAAATTGGGACAATGAGGAAGAAAAACTGAAAGAACAAACAAAGAATACTACAACCATCAAGTCAAAATACTGAGGAAAAGGAGAGAGATAGGTAGATTGACGATGACCCTGGCAAAGATAAAGGATACGGAAGAGAGGACTAGTAAAATGAATACAAATAAGAAGATAGAAAGAAAGAAATGGGAAATAAATATCGAATTTTTAGATTGAGAACACGGAATAATAGGGGTATAAACGGAAAAGAGGATGAACTGGCAGAAGAACAACAAACAAACTAAGGATGAATCACTGAAACAGAGAGGAAAGGAAATGGGTGCAAAAAATTAGAAGGAAAAGCATACAAAATAGAGACATAATAGCGGAACAAGATACAGAACTCATATAAACAGAAGAAACTAATACAGAAAAAACAAAAGAGGCAATCGGCAATTTAAACAGGATGGAAGGATATAGAAGGAAATATGGGAAAGATAGATATAGAATAACTCAACTCCACGGGCCTTACACTCCTAACAAGGGGTAGAAAGGCATAAGGATTAAGAAAGTCAGTAAGTATGGAGAAAAATCGTGTTTTTTGCATTTTTAGGTTAGGATATATCGAAAACCTGATGCGATGGAGCAATTCTGAGGTCGAATTGAGCCCAACAAAAAAATTTGGGAAAGTATACTCTGGTCTCAGGGTATCACGGTACATCCAATTTTGTCGGCCTGTGTAATTTAAGGTTAATAAGTAATGTATGTGATAGAAAATTATTAGAGGCAACCGAAAGTATTGAAATAATAAAAATATAAAAATAGTCTAAATTAGCTCCAAGGACCTATTCTTTACAGCTAATACTTCGGGTGTAATTAATTCCACTCGGGTGATTCCAAGCTTACTATAAATAATTTAGTTTTTGCTCTTAAATTTAGCCAATCATCGCTCGTGATGATGCTAACACGGTTAGCGTAAAGCACATCGAGTGCAAAAGTAAACTGTTTGGTGTAGTAGTGAGTACTACTATTTAGTGAAATTATGTCTTGCTCGGTAGTCGCGCAAGCTGGACAAACTTACCTAGGATCTCCAATAATTCTGGATCAGGATTATATTAAGAGGAATCAACCTGGAAGGTTTCTGTTCTTTTTAACTAATATTGGCCTTCCACCATCTTAAAATCAAGCAGATACACTACTTTATTATATAATTACATTATTGTATTTATTCCAATCTAGCCCGCAATCAAATCTAGTGTATCGTGAGATTGTTTATTAGGTTTCAAAATCCACAAAATAAGGTCCCGCCTATCCAGGGTACGCATTATATTCAAAAAAATACGGTATTCTTTATAACACTCTATGTATTAGTTGTGTGAATTAATTTTAAGGGATTTTTCGGTAAAAATATCGCTTTATTGCAAAATAACCGATCAAGTGCAAGTTGAACTTGCACAATTAGTGTTCGGTACGTTGATTGTTTGTGAAATAAAAATTTTTGTTACGGAAATATAAAATGATCAGTGACTTCACAAAACACACCCCAAATGAGTTGTCAACAAAGTTTGTTTCCAATCTTTACTGGCAACTGATGAAATTGAAATTTTTGTTTTTTTTTATATACCAGATAAATTATTAAAGGTAATGCACTCGTGATAATTTTCATTCAATCTACACCCCGTGGAGAATATTTCAGAATGTTTTCAAAATTTTTGGATCAGTACTTTGCGTGATAGAGTTGGAGTACAGCCATTTTTCGCGATTTTGTCAAAATAATGCAAAGAAAAGGATGCGCATGTAAGACATTATATATATTTTTGAACTCGTGTTTTTACAAGCTTTCATTTGACATCCCACTCGATGACTTAGTAAAAAAAAAATTTTTTCACTTCCGATTTCACAACCCAAAACTAACTCCTTAAGTCAAAATTTAACTTTCAAAACTACACGGCTCTGATGAGGCCATCAATTTCTATATTAGTACCAAATTTCAACTTTCTACGTCAAATGGTTTCGGAGAAAATCGGGTGTGACAGACGGACAGACACCGAAGTGATCTATCTTATAGATCTTCCGTACGGAACTCTAAAAATGGTTACAAATTGATTATTCAAAGAATTGTCCATCGCTAGCCACTACTTTCTCCCATCTTTGTGGCGGTATATGAATACCATGTTAAAAGAACGACTCATCTTATGCGGCTATCCACGGATCGACCCATTTTTTGATATACTCATAAGAATGAAAGCGCTGTTCAGAGAGGCCGTGCGTCTTCGATTGGAACAAGTGATAATCGGAAGGACCAATGTCTGGTGAGTACGACGGGTGAGGTAGGTTATCCCACCCAAATGCTTCTAGCGTTTCCTTGACGGGTTTTGCAACATATGGCCGAGCTTTGTCAGGTTGAAAAATCACTTTCTCGCGTCTTTTGACACATTGCTGTCGTTTTTCCTTCAACGCTCGGCTCATTTGCATCAATTGTTGTCGGTAACGTTCCCCAGTAATAGTTTCGTTAGGTTGGAGCAAGTCATAATACACTACACCCAGCTGGTCCCACCAGATACACATAAGCTTGAAGCCATGAATATTCGACTTTGGCGAGGTTGTTGATAGTTTACCGGGCTTCACCCATGCTTTTTTGCGCTTTGGATTATCGTAGCATATCCATTGTTCATCGCCAGTTTCAATACGATGCAAAAAATCGTTCTGATTGTGCAACTGAAGCAGTTATTCACAGGTGAAAAATTGCCTTTTAACTTCTCTCAGTTTCAATTTGTACGGCATCCAATTTTCTGGCTTTTAGTTCATTCCGAGTGCATGTAAGCGGTTAAAAATGATTGTGCGATCAACTCCCAACGATTCTGCAAGTTCTTTTTCCTTTTGGCACGGGTCGTCATCGAGTAATGCCTCCAATTCTTCATCTTTACGCTTTTTCGGCTGGTCTAGAGGTTCTTTGTCTTCCGTGTCGAAACCACCGCTTTTAAAGTGTCGAAACCAGTACTCACCTATTTTTATCGATGGAATATTATCATCAAAGGTTTCCAACAGCAGTCGATGACTTTCAGCAACGCTTTTCTTCGAATTAAATAAGAAAAGTAACGCTTCCCGCAAACGGTGTTTTGTTGGCACGTAATTCAATACTCAAAAAAATATGTTGTTTACACTTTGGCAAAATTAAATATACTAAAAATTAGAGTCTAATGATGGTTCTTCACCATGAATATAGCCAACAGGATGCTCCGATGCGATATATTACAAATTACACACACAGAAATCCCTCAAGATTAATTCAGGCTCCTTATAATTTAATATTAGTTTTTACTCAATAATTCCCATTCTATATTTTCACCTCAAAAATTTTTAGGACTTTACAAAAGAGTAACAGCTCTGAAGCGGCGAAATCCCAAACTCAAAGTTCTTTTGAGTGTTGGTGGAGGCAGTTCCAATACTACAAGTGTGTTCAGTTTGATCGCAAGGGATCGCAAAAAAAGGCAATCGTTTGTAGGAAGTGCCAGTTATTTTATTTCGGAATTTAATTTTGATGGATTAGGTATTGATTGGGTGAATCCGACAGCAGAAGATAAGGTTAGTTTATCTGAAGATACAGCACTAGTAGTTACTTTGAAATACTGCCAATCGATGAATGCTAAAAGCGATTTTCAAATAAATTTTCAAGGCAACTATAATTTCAAAAAAGCAGATTATACTATGTTGCATAACTCTCTTATGAAAATCGATTAGTCAATTCTAAACAATATTACATGTATTGATGAAGCCTGTAGCAGTTTCTATAAAAAATTGTATGAAATAATAGATGAGCATGTACCGAAGTATTTAAAAACTTATAGCAGGAAATACCCTCCGTGGTACTCGCGTGATGTAATACTTAACATAAAGCAGAAAGCCTTATATCATAAAAAGTATAAAAAGTATGGAGACATGGATCAGTTTGAAAAATTCAAAACGTTGAAATCGGAAAAAAAACGGGATACAATCTTATAGATGCTTTATTCAGAGAACAGAAGAGAATATAAAGGTTAACCCGCAGCAGTTTTGGTCATTTGTCAAAAACAAAAGAGAACAGAAGGGTATACCTAGTAGTATGAATTATGACAAGAGTACTTTGAACTCGGCATCAGATATTCTAAACGCTTTTACAACTGTTTTCGAACAGTCATTTTCCCGTCCAAGCTTGAATAGATTAATCAGTGAGGATGTCGTGGCTTCTTGGCCTATTGTCACAGTCAGTATCTTTTGTGAATCAGACGTTATTAATGCCATAAGAAGACTAAAACCAAAATTTACTGTTGGCCCGGATTTACTTCCGGCCTTTTTTATTCGTGATTGTAGGTTTGTTTTAGCCAAACCACTGGAAACTTTCAGCTTAACTTCAACTTAAGCTTGAAGACGAGTACTTTCCCGGAATTATGGAAAACCTCTAAAGTCAGTCCTATTTTTAAAAAAGGTGATAGATCAGATATCAGTAATTAAAGGCCAGTGTCAATAATATGTAATTTTAGTAAAATCTTTGAATTTTTATTACTCGATCATATATTTTACGCTACGAAAAACTTGATAACCCCTTATCACATGGTTTTCTACAAGGGTAGATCTACATCTACAAATTTAATTACTATAACTCCAGAAATAGCAAAGGCAATTGACGAGGGTTGCCAAATGGATAAATTTATTTAGATTTCACCAAAGCCTTTGATCGGCTGAATTTTTCTCTCCTACTTAATAAACTGTTTATATTATATATATGGCTTTTTGGACTCATTGATGTCTTTGATTCATTGTTACCTTACTAATCGTAAGCAATATGTGGAGATTTATGGCTCTACATCAAGATCTTATGATGCTACTTCAGGGGTTCCCCAAGGATCTGTACTGGGACCCTTGTTCTTTAATCTTTTTATAAATGATATTGGAAAGGGTTTAGATGTTGGTTATTTACTCTATGCCGATAATGTTGAATTATGCAGCAGAGTAAGAGGTATTTGGGATTGCATAAATCTTCAGAAGGACTTACAGATGATTGGCCAATGGTGCGTAAAAAAAACAATTTACAGCTTAACATTAGGAAATGTAACATCATGTCTTTCTCAAATAAAATCTCACCGATTATTCATAATTATTCGCTGGGTAACAGTAACATCTTCCGTGTGAATGTCTTCAGGGACTTGGGCGTAACATTTGATCCAAGACTTTCTTTTACAGATCACATAAACACCATAATTTCTGAAGCTTTTAGAAAACATGGCTTTATTGCACGGAATGCAATTCATAATCCGGACGTAATTAAAACTTTATATATTTGTTATGTTCGTTCTAACTTGAAATATGCTGCAACGGTCTGGTCTCCAGGCTATAACACTCATACTGATAACCTGGAGAGGGTCCAGCGCAAATTTTTAAAATATATTAGCTTTAAACGAGATGGTATCTATCCACAACAGGGGTTTCCGCATGAGGTACTACTTGCAGATAACGGCTGTTCGTTATTAAGGGTTCGTCGTGATTACTTGCTACTGACGACTCTGTTCAAAATTATAAATAATGATATAGATTCTCCCGAGATTCTGTCAAGAATAAATTTTGGTGTGCCGCGTATAACTAGCAGACAATATAACACTTTTTATCTACCCACTCCAAGAACAAATATATTAAAATTTTCCCCACTTTTTCAAGTGTAGTATGTATAATCAAGAAATAAGCATCGACTTTTTCAACACATCTATGTTAACGATAAGTAAAATATTGCGACACTGAAGGGCTGTGGCATCTTTCTTTTCTTATTGTTTTCATATCTAATTGTTTTATTATTATTACTATTGTGATTGGAATTTGTATCTGCTTAACACTCTATTATTGTATTATATTTCTATGTATAGTAGTTTTTATCTGTATCTTCAGCCTTGTAGTTGGGTCTTGTAACCTGTAAGGCATATATGATAAATAAATAAATAAATATTTGTATACCATCAAACACATAAATATTTAAAAAAATTATAAATTTATTTAATCAGTCTTGTCAGAGATCCTGTTTCTTATGTAAAGAAGGCCTAGACTTGAAAAGAGCTATTCTTCAGCCGTGATAAATTCCGATAAATTTGCCGCCAACCAACTTTGTGTGGCAGCTCGAAATTACGTCAGATTATTCAATGTTTTTCCGAAAAAAAGTTGTCATTTAAGGGCTTCACTAACTTTTCTCAAACTGTATTTTGACCGTTCAGTAATACCTCCTCTTTCTACTTTCTGAATCTCTTGTGCCGCTTGCTGAGAGCTCCGTGTGTAAAGTCTAACATGTATAGTCAAATTTTCTCTTTACAGTATTTTTTCATCTAGTTTAAAGTCAAGTACCTGTCAACTGCCGTCCAGTACTCGTTCAATATGCTTCTCGGCGATGATCTTCTTCATTATTGCGATACATGGTTCTTGACGTGATTTTCCTTTCTCTTCTCATTATTTTCTGCTTACGGAGTAAATTGCTGCGAATTGTTTATGGGACTGCTTTGATGGTTGCTGTAGTTCTTGTATTATGTAGTCGACTGTTTTTTAATGTTATCCGCATAGCATATCTTCTATATTGTGGTACTTTTTAACGCGATGATAGTCATACGGGTCTCTTTGATACCACATTGACACGGTTTTTAGTAGACAGAAATGATTTACTTAACTCCGTACCCCAGAGGTACCGTCAAACGGGGTGACTTCGGACAGTTTTTAGAGTTTTCTTCATATTTCTTCCAAACTAAAATAATACTGAGACTATATTTTTTACCAAGTGTAGTTCAATTATCGTAGAATCCAAATACTAGCACAGATTTTATTTTACGCCATTGGAAATTTTTATTTTTTTATTTTAAAACTGTCCGAAGTCACCTCGTAGGGTGGGGTGACTTTGGACACATATGTAAATCGTATAGGTTTTCGATGTTTCCGCACCGCTGGGATGACTTCGAACACATATTTTTATACACATAACACATATTTTTATATACATAACACATGCGTTTAAGAAGAACTGTAGTTATTCAATATTAATATTCATACGTAAATTTTCAAAAGTATAACGGCCTCTGCGTTGCTCGAGTATGATTAGTTTTTGAAAAACGTCTTCTGCTACAATGTCGCTTTCATCATCTATGATTGAAAATACAAAAACACAACCTTCTCTCTTGTTTACTACTAATTTTTCCTACATAATATTTTTTCTTCGTGGAGTTATTTACAGGAATAGCAATGATCCCAAATTCGTTAACTTGTAGTTCTGCAGTTTCTGTTGTCTTCGCCTTCTTTTGACTTTGTATGAGTGTTTTCAATGGCATTGACTCCGAATCCGAATCACATAAAGGATCACTCTCGAAAGCAATAGATTGGGAAGATTTTGTAGTTTTTTGACAACCTGAAGTTGAAGGTCTTGCTAGAGCTGCATTTATATCCTCTTTAATAATTTATCGACCAGGTGGTACATTTATCCGCTTCCGTTTTCCTTTTTTTTGTTATTTTCCTGAGGGTTTCTGTTTTCTTTTAAGAAATCCAATAAAGATTGATTACTCCTCATATGATTTGGTAAACGTTTGATGATTTCTTGCGCATTGAACGGAACTATTCCATATCCTCGGACTTAGCTTGAATGAACCGTAGTGTTCTTTGCAATAGCTGTGGAAAGTCTGATTTCTGAAAAGCACCTTTCCTCTGGTATTTCCATTCCGTCAATATTTTTCGCCAACCCTTCTTTAAAGGCCCAAAAAACGACACGTCAAGGGGTTAACACAGATGTGTCGAGTTTGGTGGCAACCAAAATGAATTTTATATCATTTTGTGACATTTCTCTATAACTTTTATGGTTAAATGGCTGGAAAGGTTATCTCCAATCAGTAGCTTGGTTCCTTCCTTGTTTCGAAAATATGGCAATAGTATTTTACTAAACTATTCGTAAAACGTTGCTGCCTCGAACCAGACAGACTTACTAATGCTATATTCACATCCAGGAGGACCATTTTCGTCCCATTCTTGATATCGATGCTTAGCATTGTATACAACAAAAGGTGGTAAAAGTTCTCCATTTGCTGAAGCAGACATCATCACACTTATGCTTGTCTTTGTTGAATCCATAATTCTGTCGCAGTGTTTTACACCGCGTTTACAAACGACCATGGCTTTACCAGTATTATCGTTAAAGTTGGTCTCGTCATAGTTAACAATGTTTGCTGCATCAATATTCTCTAATGCTTTTTCTAGTTCCGTAAAATATTCAGTTATAGTTTGGACAGAAACTTGCGCACGCAGCCGTTTTATATTTTGGCATAATCTTACAGTTAATTCTTTATGACGAGACAGAAAGGATTTTGTCCAATCGCGTCCGGGCATATTGTCATGGAATTTTTCAATATTAACACCTTTCCTATTCAAGTATTGTTTTACTATTTCTCTGATATCATACTCAGTTAGTGGAAATCCCCATTCACAGGCACTTTGTATTAACAAAACTAGACGATTTTCTTCGACAACATTAAGAACACTTTGACCTCCTGCTTTTTTTGTACGTTTTTTCATTGACACCGTTGCTTATGGTCGATTTTGGAACACCACAGAATTCTGACGCTTTTCTTGAAGACTTTGTTCGGTTTTTTAACTTCTTCTATAGCTTTTTTTAGGTTATCTTGATTGTAGTTCTGATAACTACGGCCGCCTAACACTTTTCTATACTTTCGTGGCATTGTCCGTGGTTGAAAGAATGCTGGCAAGTATGAGCTTGCATTAAAACAGTGACGATAAAATGCATACATTCGGTAAAATACGACTAAGAAGTAGCGAACTACCGATTGTCCAAAATCACCTCCACTGTCCGAAGTCACCCCGTTTGACGGTACGTGGCAGTCTGAAAAGTTATTGACCTAACAATGAAAGACATTTATTTTCACGTGAAATAAGTTTTATTTTTCAGTATAATCTTCTGAAACTTCAATATATTTATTCCAACCTTTTTCCAATAATTCAATACTATTACTAAAGCGTAATTCCTGCAATAGCTTTGTCATTTGATGTAAAACGCTTTCCAGCCAGGAATTTTTTCAGGTTTGGAAACAGAAAATAGTCAGAGGAAGCCAAATCTGGTGAATACGCTGGATGTTCAAGCAATTCGTACTTTAATTCATTGAATTTTGCCATCGTCAAAATACTTGTGTAAATACATGCATTGTCATAATGAAAAATGATTCTTTTCTTATTTCAAGCAGGTCTTTTCTCTTGAATTTTTGCATCCAACTGATACAGAAGGTTACAATAATAATCAGAGTTAATTGTTAATTGTTTTAACTTTCTTAAATTAATCGATCAACAAAACACCTTCGTAATCCCAAAAAAATGTTGCCATCACCTTCCCTGCTGATGAAACCGTCTTTGCCTTCTTTGGTGCACTTCCACCGGCTTCAATTTATTGTTTCGACTGTTCTTTTCACTTTGGTGTATGGTATAGTGGTGGTTCCAAGTTGCATTAACAGTTATGAATCGACGCTTAAAATCCATTTTATTTTGCTTAAAAGATTCCAAACACGCTTGAGAAATATGCATTCGAATGCGTTTTTGATCAATTGTCAGTAAATGCGGCACCCATCATGCGCAAAGTTTTTTCATGTGTAATTCTTCATGCAAAATATTTCCAATTCATTCTTTTGAGATGCCTATGGCCTTAGCTATTTCACGCACTTTTACTCGTCGATCATCTAACACCATATCACGGACTTGTTGAATGATTTATAGTATGGCGTGGATCATCTTCGAGGCTTGTAGGATCAAATTTAAGAAGATCAACCCTATTTTCTCACAGTGGAAAGTGAAGATGATGCATCCTCATACACTTTTTAATAATTCTGTTGGTGTTAAGGTAGTTCACTCGTAAATCCACTTTTCTTAAGAATTTGTTGAAATTGAAATATGATGTTAATTTAAATGTTTTTCATTTAATTAAAAAAAGAAAATTTTTTGACCTATTGTAAACCGAGATATTCATAATTAAAGTGCACATATTTAACATGCAATAGATTAATGAAGTATAAAAAAAGGCATTGTTTCGAGTATATCTTAAGAACTTTTCTTACGATTTTTTTTTTAAAAACAAATATTTACTACAAAAAAAAATAGAAAAATTTTTGAATATCTTTTTATCGATTTGTTAAAAAGATATAACTCCGCCTGGGGCGGCTGTAGGTGGATTGAGTAGCTTACAGTTGTCGCTGCCGGTCCCAAGCTCGGACAAAGGAGGAGGGTTGTAGCGGTAGGCCAGCTCCCTACCCTATGTAAAAAAAAGCCTCTGCTAAAAAACCTAATCCAAAGCCTCGGAAATCGAACGGATATACGAAGACGAAAACAGCAAAGAAGAAGGACAACGATATGTGGTACATGGAACATACAAGTTCTCTCCAGGAAAGTAAATGAAGTTGTCTGACGGAAACAAAGAAGAAAAGACAAGGCATTACGATCACTTTTATAGTGGAGTGCCCAAAGAAGATAGAGCAAAACAAGGCGTATCCATACTAATACACAGAAAACTGAGGAAATTCATAACCACCTGGGAACCGATTAGTGAAAAAAATCATAAAGATGAATCTCAAAATACTAGGTAATAACACAACGTTACTAGGGGTATACGCTGTCAACGACGACGATCTGGCTAATAACAAGGATTCATTTTTTGAACAACTAAATGAGGAAATACGCAAAATTGGAACATCAAGAGAGATATTACTTTTGGACGATCTCTAAATGGAAGAATAGGAAGGAAAGAACACGATAAAGTGGTAGGAAAATATGGCGAAGAAGTTACTAACGACAACGGAAGAAGAATTATAGAGATATGTGAACAAAACAACCTTACAATATTCAACGGATATTACCAGCATAGGGATATTCATAAATATACGTGGAGACAAACAACAAGAGATTTCAAAAGTATTATCGACTATATGATAATACGACAGAGATCTAGATTAAACTTCTTAGATGTAAGAGTCCAAAGAGGGGCTTCATGTGGCAGCGACCACTACCTTGTGAAAGGAAAGATAACCTCACGAACAACACGGGAAAGCAAACTGGAAGATACAAGTACACAGCACACAACAAGTGAAACAACAATAAGATATAATACAGACAGCTTACAAAATGAAAGTATCAGAAATCTATACAAGAGTAGACTTGACCAAAAGATACAACGGACGGGATTCGTTAATATAGAAGAAGAATATAAGTATATAAAGGAATGATTACACGCAGCCGCACTGGAAGCATTAGGGTACCAAGAGAAAAGGGAAAAACAGCAAAAACCATATTGGTGGAATGAAGAAATTAAATACGAAATTGAAGAAAAACGGAAAAGCTAACACAAATACTTAAGTTCAAAGAGCACAAACGACAAAGTAAAATACAAAGAATCCCAATCTAGAGTACGCAAAATGATTAGTAACAAAAAGGGAAAAGACATGCTCAAGACTCAACACTTACATAGGAGGAAGAAAAAGCACAGAAAGCTGGAGACTTCTTAAAAATATGAGAACAGAACGGAAAAGAGAAATCTTCTCACCAATAAAACCAGAAAAATGGAACCAATATTTTACAAATATGCGAACAGAAGATAGACCAGAGTTCAAAAGTACCCAACATGGAAACCCAAATATAGTTATACGAGGATCCCCAATAAGGATAACAACATCAGAAGTTAAAGAAGTATGTAAAACGATAAAGCTCCAGGACCAGGAAACATCCCAGGAGAGATAGTAAACTACGGAACTGAAAAGCTATTTAGCGCTTTGAGGAACTTATTCCAAAGATGCATTAACACATCGGAAGTACCTGAGGAATGGAAAATATCATACATATCAACAATTCATAAGAAAGGAGACAAAAATAATAGCGATAATTATAGGGGAATAACGGTTACAGGATCTATTAGCAGAATATTCGGAAAAATACTTAAAAATAGAATAGAAACGGAATACGCGGACGTAGAAACTGAAGAACAGGCAGGCTTTAGAGCAGGAAGATCCACAATAGACCATCTCTTCTCACTGACTCAAATCCTAGAAAAGAAAACCGCATTTGATCAGGAAGTCCATGTCTTGTTTGTTGATTTAAAAAAGGCCTACGACAGCGTGCCCCTAATGAGATTGTGGGAAACACTACAACAGAGTAATGTAAGTACCGAAATAATTAAAGCCGTAAAATCCTTATACCAAGACGCAAGAAGTAGTGTGAAAACCAAATATGGTATAACAACAGGGTTCTAGGTCACAAAGGGTCTCAAACAGGGCTGCAGTATATCCCCAACGCTATTTAAAATCTATTTGGAGAGTGCACTGAAGAACTGGAAAAGGAAATGCAGCAGTATGGGATTACCACTGGATGACGATACTACATTGTACACGCTATCATTTGCAGACGACCAGGTAGTAGTCGCTCAGGACATCGATGATATGGAATACATGACACGAAAACTTATGGAGGAATATGAAAAAATGGGGTCTAGAAGTCAATATTAAAAAGACCGAGTACATGTGCGTCGGAGGACAACAGCAGGACTTGAAACTGGCCACAGGACACACCATCAAACACTGTGCCAGTTATAAGTATTTGGGAGAGAGAATATCTAGGGACGGGACACTGGAAGAAGCAATATTCGAGAGGAATATCCAAGGAAGAAAAGCGATTGCAATGCTTAATAGTATACTATGAGACAAAAACATAACCATTGAAAATAAGAAGAGAATTTACAACTCAATAGTGAAAAGTATAATAACTTACAGCTCCCAGGTGTGGCCATTGAAGGAAAGAACAGAAAAAATACTAAAAGCTACAGAAATGGATATCTGGAGACGAGCAGCCAGAAAATCCAGAAAAGACCGTATACCAAATGACACGATAAGACGAATAAAGCACGATATAGTGGACGAAATCAGAACCCAACAGTTGGTACGGTACGGGACATGTACAGAGAATGTCACAAGACCGACTACCTAAAAAAAGATTTTAAATTGGAACCCTCATGGAAAAAGAAAGCGAGGAAGACCACGCCAAAGCTGGAGAGCAGGAATCAACAAGGAAGTACTAGAAAGAGATCTAGAGGAGGAGGATGGAGAAACCGGGAGGAGTGGAAATTAGGCATCGGAAGACGGAAAACGTTATAAAACCGATTGATATATATATATATATATATATATATATATATATATATATATATATATATATATATTATATATATATATATAGATAATAGATATAGATATAGATATAGATATATATATATATATATATATATATATATATTATATATATATATATATATATATATATATATATATAAAGATATAAATATTTAAAATTGATATTTTTTTAAAAGAATAACCGCTTAATGAGGGACAGATATAACAATTTGACAACGCTGTATGTCGTCATACTTTACGCGCCAACATTCAAAGAGCGTTTATAGTGGTTAACTTTTAAACAGAAATTCATTTGTATGTTAAATAACTTATTGAATAAACACAAAGTATTTATTAGCTTTAGCTTTAATCATCAAATAAAAATATTAAATGTATTAATTAAAAATTTGAATTTGTATCTTGATATTTATTTTTTACTATTTTTAACAACAAAACAAAAATAATTTTTCAATAATATCTTAACTTAATATTGTGTTTATCAACACTGTTACATATCAATTGATAATAATATTAAATATATTTAAAAAAAACCGATCAAGTACAAGTTGAACTTGCGCAATTAGTGTTCCGTACGTTGATTGCTTTTAAAATAAAAAATTTTGTTACAGAGGTATAAAATAATCAGTGACTTCACAAAACACGCCCCAAATGAGTTTTCAACAAAGTTTGTTTCCAATCTTTACTGAAATCTGATGACCTTGAATTTTTTGTTTTTTTTTTTATATACCAGATAAATTATTAAAGGTAATGCACGCGTGATAATTTTCGTTCAATCTACACCCCGTGGAGAATATTCCAGAATTTTTTCAAAATTTTTTGATAAGTACTTTTCGAGATAAGGCGCGGGACAGCGATTTTTCGCGATTTTTTTTAAAAATAACACAAAGAAAAGGGCGCGCAAGTATTACATTATATATACATATTTTTACTCGTGTTTTCACAAGCTTTCATTTGACACCACACTCGATGCCCTAGTAATTTTTTTTTTTTTCACTTCCGATCTCACCCCCCAAAATTAATCCCTTAAGTCAAAATTTAACTTTCAAAAAACTACACGGCTGTGATGAGGCCATCAATTTATACATTAGTACCAAATTTCAACTTTCTATGTCAAATAGTTTCGGAGAAAATCGGGTATGACAGACAGACAGACACCAAAGTAATCTTATAAGTGTTCCGTACGGAACACTAAAAACGGTTTCATAAATTTTCTCCATAAAACTAAATAAATAATTAATGATACTAATGGTAAATAAATAACGTATTATAAACTATTTGTAAAGTAATTAATTACTGCCATTATCTTTTCGACTAGATAATAATTGCACTTTAGATCTTCCAAAGTTATGCATTCAGATGCATTTCTTTTAATCATAAGATCTGAAATAACACTTTCAGGCATTAAAGATGGCAATATTAGTTTTTTTCATGACACGCTCTTTATACGATACGTAATTTGTAATTACGACCTAAACGTTTCTCATGAATTATCTTTTCTAATGAAAGGACTTTTTTACACAGACAATACTAATGTCCGTACGATTTGTAATGGCATAGTCGGCCATAAAACCAAGAGAGAAGGTGCCTAACTATTGTACCTGCTTTTACTCGTATGCTAAGAATGGCAAGTCCCACCCAATTAACTGCCAGTGTTGTACCTTTATCTATTACGCCCCGGAATCGTACACTCGACAGAGATAGCACCAATTAGCCGCTAATGATAGGAGTTTCCACTATAAAACAGGATCGCATTTTAATTTGTTTGTTATTTGTGATTATTTGTCGATAGAGATATTACAAATAAAAATTCGAAATGCCACGAGAAGTACTGAATGGTTAAAGTCGGAAGTTAGTACTAAATGTTCTTGATTATTTCCAAAATAAAAAAGAAAACTCATTGACAAATTTTTCTGAGATTAAGTGTGCATCCGAGGCACTAAAACTAAGTTTGAGAACGGCAGCCAGAATAACACAAGAAATCATTGATGGTGCTAAAAAAGAGCATACAAGGATAAGAAGAGCTCCAAAGACCAGAAACTTGAAAGACTCCGAGAAAAGTGAGATCCGAAAAGTTATTCATAACCTAATTGTAGAAGAAAAACATGTTACTTTGGACATAATATGTAAACAGCTAGAATCAAAACAAATTTAAAGCTGTAGCAGATCGATACTTGGTTTAATTATGAAACAATTAGGATTCAAATACAAAATTGACAATGGAACAAGATACATCATGGAGAAACCAGAAATATCATTAAAACGAGTTAAGTTTTTGAGAGAGTATGTTGCCAATATGACTTCTGACGCTCCCCTAGACGTTGTGTTTTTAGACGAAATATGGATTCACCAACATGGAAGTAGCATACGGACTTGGCACGATGAAAATCCTCGATCTGTATGAAACAAAAAAGCAGTCGCTGGAAAAAGATACATCATCGTTCACGCTGGCAATAACAACGGATTTATAGATGGGAGTGAGCTTGTCTTTTCCACAAAAAAAACAAGAGTTATGACTACCACGATAGTATGAACGCAGGACTCTTTGAAAAACGGCTGAGAGAAAAACTGCTGCCGAAGCTCGAAAGGCCGTCGTTAATTATTATGGATAATGCACGATATCGTTATAAACTTAGTGAAAGTGTACCAAATGAATCGACAAGAAAAGGAGAAATCATCAATTGGCTGCGAAGTAAGCAGATTAATTTTCCAGAAAATGGTCTAAAATGTGAGTTGTTAAAAATTATCAAAATTACAAAACAAACTTGCCGTATGCTTCAGACGAACTAATTGTTGAAATGGGTCATCAAGTTTTAAGATTGCCTCCCTACCACTGTATATTTAATGCCATAGAATTGGTGTCTACTCAGTGCAAAGGTTTTTTTAATAAAAACATTGTAAGTGAGGCGAGGCACAGTGAAAATGCAGTAATATCTCTTTGGAAGGCAGCTCTCTAGACAGTTACCAAAGAAAACTGAATCAGTTGTATAACACATACAGAAAATATAATCAAAGAATACTGGCAAAAAAAGAACATACTTGATGTAACGGTGCCACCAATTGTTATTAATGTAGACGAAGGATCATTTTCTGATAGTAGCAGTTCCAATTTGACTCTGATGATGATATTTCATCCTAATACAATCTAAATATGGTTTATTTGTCACGATTAATACTTATTTGTTGTTAGTGTTCCGTACGGGACACTTATAAGATCACCTTGGTATCTGTCTGTCCATCTATCACACCCGATTTTCTCTGAAACGATTTGTCGCAGAAAGTTGAAATTTGGCACTAATATAGGAATTGACGGTCTCATTAGAGCCGTGTAGTTTTGAAAGTTAAATTTTGACTTAAGGGGTTAGTTTTGGGGTGTGAAATCGGAAGTAAAAAAAAATTACCAGTTCATCGAGTGGGCTGCCAAACAAAAGCTTGTAAAAATACGAGTTCAAAAATATAATGTAATACTTGCGCACACTATTCTATTACTTTTTAAAAATTGCGAAAAATCGCTGTCCTCCTCTTATCTCGAAAAGTACTGATCAAAAAATTTTGAAAAAATTCTGGAATTCACTGGGTGTAGATTCAACAAAAATTATCACGAGTGCATTACCTTTAATAATTCATGTGGTATATAAAAGACAAAAATTTTAAGGTCATCAGTTTTCAGTAAAGATCGGAAAAAAACTTTGTTGAAAACTCATTTGGGGTGTCTTTTTGTGAAGTCACTGATATATATTGTACCTCCGTAACAAAAATTTTTATTTTAAAAGCAATCAACATACGGAAGACTAATCGCGCAAGTCTGACTTGCACTTGGCCGGTTATTTTTTATAGGCAAAGCACACGTGCTACAGGGAAATCCCTAAAACGCTACAGCGCAACAATGCGTCATCCCAAACACGGTCAAATGCCTTGGATATATCGAATAGCAACAAAATTTTGACTAATGGCCTTAGCCACTGACCAAAAGGACCTGGAATTATCGGGGCAAGCAAGAAATTTAATTATGCGTCTTCTTGGTTTCGTTGATAATTTCTTTACAACTGTTCCGGGCACAAACAAAGATGTTACGATTTATGACGTTAGGATTTTCACGCCATTGTCGGTAAGCAAGATGTTTAGAAGCAACAGCATCATTGCATTTTCGGTCAAGCCAAGGCTTGCTGTTTCTTCGAAATGTAAGCTTCCATACCAGCCAAAATGACATCGGAAACCTTCGCAATCAGATGAATCGTCGAATCTAAAACAAACGTATAACCTAGGGAAGTGTCAAATCTTGCGCGGATTAGGCGCCTCTCGGTCACTGATTGGTAGGATACTCGATATCGAAAGCAGCTTATGGTCGGAAGAACCTAACGGTGGATTTACGGTGACAGTGTAAATTTCTAGATTGGTGGTTAAAAACAGGTCAAGAAAATTGACAAACTCTCCTTCTCCATCAGGGATCCGTATTGGTTTGTCGATAAGCTGAGTAAAACCACAACTGATTGAGAATGATTCGGCTTCACTTGTACGTGGGTCGTATTTGAATACTTGCACATTAAAGTCGCTGAGGATGGCATTTTCGGCACAGCCACGAAACGTTGAGCAACTTAACGCAGCCTAAGCCGAGTTATGAATGATATCACGCCGGGCGATGTCTGGTGGGATCTGGGCATCTACCATCCAATAGAGTTCCTTTTCATGAGAGTTAGTCGCCTTCTATGACACTCAGATCGTAACCTGTAATATTCGGTCCCGCAAACCCCCACGGAAAGTAATTCGTAAATAATTATCCATTGGTAAATTCCGTTTTCATCGCAAATCTTATATTAGACGTTGCTGGCTTGGCTGAACCAAAAATGCGTTAATAATATCTCTTATGGTTTGGTATATTTTTTATATTTAATGGAAATATCATTATTATTAGATATTGGCATTTTATAAGGTCAAAAGTTATCTCGAAAATTTACGCAAGATATTTTTTGACTAGATGGTGACTTTGTACTGTTATTATTATTAAATAATAGGACTGTAATAAAGCCATCGATTACGCTATAGTAATAATTTACGTTATTCCGAGAGAAACAAAAAAGGCAGGTTCATTTAGTTACGTAGGTGACAATCAAAGTAGAAGAAGGATAGTCATCTAATTTAACTTACGGCAAGAATAAAATACAAGCAATCAGGAACTTCGTGGTGGCAATCCTCGATCACTCCTTTTTTATTGTACATTAATAACCTACTAAAAAAAAAAAAAAATCCAAACTAGAGCTTTGCTAATGATACCACTTGTTTTCTCAATGACCTTGAACGCTTAAACTCCAGCTAACCACGCAAATATCCACAGACAGCAGGAAGTCATACAATTTAACCAAGACCAGGAAGAATTTTTGTCTAGAGATTAACACTGTATCCTATGTGAGCGTCTTGCCGCCAGCGACTAGTGCATTGGGGCATGGGGGTCCTGTATTGCTGTAAAATTTACAAGCTTGAATATTTTTGGTTGCCAATTGCTTTTAAAGAGTTACCGTTATTGCGATGAAAATTTACATTGAGAAAAATGTTAGAAAATATGCCAATACCTGCTAGAGTGTATATATGTAGGGCTCAGGACTATGTTAAGCACCGAGTAAAACCTACAGCGTTTGAAGATCAACGAAAATTTCTACTTCTGTACATGTTCCGCTCTAGTAAGGATTTGGGGATTTTCTCGCAGTGTGTGTGCGGTGCTCTTTAAAAAGACTCTCACAAAAGCATATATACCAATTTGTATACATCTTTAATATGACGGTAGTTTTTTAGGAACACTATATAAATTTGTTGAAAGACTTAAAAGATGCGTTTCTTCCCAGAGGATGGTTGCTAACGGGTACTGTAGCAGCAATTCCTTCCAGTGATGACGACGTCTCCAATATAAATATGTAAGTTTAGAAAAAATATTCACTAGCAAAAAGAATCAAACCAGGGACGGCTCATACAACATAAGCCGTCTTGCCATGCCTTTTCTCATAATTTATTCTTTGTTTCATATACCGTACAAAACATCGGATAAAATATTGAAAGATAGAGGGAAAAGTCAGGTACTGAGCTTTATATAGAATTAACAGTTGGGGAATATAAAGCTCCTAGTTCGAAATAATGTTTTAGCCCCAACATAACTATGTCGGATTCAGCAACGTTAACCTTTTTAGAAAAAACTGCAACCTGCATTTTTGTAACATTACATTCTGCTTGATTATTGTCACCCCAAGATATAATTTCTGACAGGTCTTTGTTAAGTCAACTACTTCCTGTTGTCTGCGGATATTTGCATAAGTAGCCGTGTTCGAGCCTTCAAATTAAAAGAAGAAATAAGCGCGCTGACAGCACAGCAAAGCTGTAAATTGAATTCCTGGCCCTTTCCAGCAGATGGTTAACGTAAATTAGAAAGAGAGTAGGAGAGACAGTATGGAGCCTTGAGGCGCACCGGCATTGATAATGAATCAGTCGATTGCCACTCGAAAAGAATGCTCTCTAATGAAACACGAGAGCCATAAACAGAAATTTGCAGACATACCATAAAAGCACAGCTCAGCGAACAATCCATCGTGCTAAACACGGTCGAATGCCTTAGGTATATAAAGTGTAACCGCTCGAGATTCTCCAAAGTATTCAATTGCGTTATTCCAAACGAGTTATTACATAAGTTAGCTATATTGATGGTCACTAATGAGGTCCTTCAAGATATTTTAGAAGATGCTGAGTGATAGCCTTTTTCATGACTTTCGATATTATTGAAAGCAGTGCAACTGGTCGAAAGTTATTTGGCAAGGTCTTTTTAAAAAACCTTTTTTGAGTATCGTAACTATAGCGCATTTTCAGCAAGAAGGAAATATTTTCTTTCTGCAGAATAAGCTGAAAAGTCTACAGAAAACTGGTGTTAGTTCTCTTGCGCATTTTTTAAGTACTATGGCTGGTATTCCGTCAACGTCAAAAGCTTAGGTTCTGGGTTTTATGAAAGAGTTCAAACTCCTTAAAATTCCTCAAGGAAACGACGTGACGATATCGGCACTCTACTTTTCCTTTTTTTACTTTAGGCTGCGGTAGGTGGGGACTGAAAAATCACTTGTAGGGCACTATAAGCACAATGAAGAGACTAGAGCGCATGTGACTATTAAAGTTGCACTCAGTTGAATTTTATTTCTCTTCCGTTGTTTCGCTTCATTTGAATAAGATTTCACAGTATTTTTTTTTAACTCAGGTACTTAGATATCATCAACATAATGTCCTACGACTTTTATGGTCCCTGGAGGAACGGCACAGGTCAAAACTCCGCTCTCTTCGGTTCATCAGTAGAAACTGAATGGGAAAAGGCACACCTAAATGTGGCAGTAGCAGCAAATAATTGGCTAAAAGCTGGTGTCGCAAAGAATAAATTAGCCATAGGTGTTGCTTTCTACGGTAGATCGTTTACTTTGAAAAATCCTGAAATACATGGACTTCACGCTCCTACTGATGGTGTTGGAAAAGATGGAGGAGCTGCTACATACTCTATGGTAAGCTAAATCAATAAATATATTTAGATGGGCTTCTAGAATAACTATACATACCATTTTTAAGATTTGTGAATGATTATTTTGTTATAACACGTAGTTTTGTGTATATACTATGGTGGATCAAATATAAACGAGATTTATTTTTTTATTTACTATACCAAATAAACCAAGTACATATCATTTTTCAACATAATCTCCTGTTCTAGAAATGCACTTTTCCCACCGTATTGGAAGCTTTTTAATACCGTCGTCGTAAAAGAAAGGGGGCTATGTCAGTAACCAATTGTGTACGAAGCCCTCTGTTCTGCAGTCTACAGACGAGGCACCCATCGGGCAGACACTTTTCGGAATCCTAGGTCCTTTGTGACGATGGCTTGAGTGCTCCCATAACTTCCTCAGAAGACATTTCGGAAACCGTTAAGCGTCGGTCGCCTTCAATAATATCACGAATGGGTGCAAATGTTTCTCGGTAACGTGACGACGATCAATGCTCTCATTTTCGACCTCTTCACCGCCTCCCATGAACTCCTCATGCCCAACGAACACACGAGGCCTTGACAGTGTTTAATTCCCGAACTGTGCCGTCAATCTCTGCAGAATTTCGGTCGGTTTCACGCTTCCAGCTGATTTTTGTGTTTTTGGACGCTTCGTCCGGTTTTCGTGCGTTCCAGTCACTCTGCGGACTAACTGTTGGATTCAAGAGTGTAGTAGTGGATCCATGTTTCGCCCATTGTTACAAATTGACGCAAAAATCCTTTGAATTATGCCGAAACAGTGCCAAACAGCGTTCTGAATCTTGACGCGCTGCTATTTTTAATCAATCCTGAGAGTGCGTGGCACCCATCGGCCACATTGCTTTTTCATATCCAAATATTCATGCAAAATATGTCTCACGCCTCTGTTGGTATCTTCATGATGTCAGCCATCTCTCCCACTTTCACTTTGCGGTCGTCCAGAACAATATAGTGGATTTTTTTGCGTTTGTGAGTGACTGCCCCATTTGGACGTTCGGAATGTAGTGCATCATCGGTATTTGTAAACATTTTTTATCAGATACCATATGGTTTACTAGAGTGACCGGATCTCATAGAGGGGAAAAAAAATGTCGGAATCTTGTTCGTCTGGACCCCACAAAACGATTCCCCTTTCCAGATATTGAAAAAGCCGAAATTTGAGCTCGATTAAACGACGTTAACCCGTGCCGCTCGTCGCTCAAAGTTTGAAAAAATCCAAATTTTTGGCCAAAAACCTGACATATGGAGCCATAACTCCAGAACGGTAAATAATAGAAACACGCTTAAATATCTCAAAAGAAAGCTAATGTTGTTCTTCAAAATTTATGTTCTATACATAATTGTTGTTATTTTAAGTCAAACCGAGTTACAACAGCCTTTAGCCCCAAAAACGTGACCTGGTACCACTAGGAGCATACTTCGTATATTTTGTTATTAAGTGATAAATTTTGCTTTTTTTTTGGTATATTTTTGAGTTTTAAAGTAGAAATATAATAAAAAAAACAAGTAATACTGATAAGTCTAATGACATTTTTTATTTTAAAATATAAAAATTAGGTATATAATACATACAAAACAGACACAGAAAAGATACACGACGTACCTACCTACATGAGTTGATAATTTTACATAGTTATCTAATCTATTCTAGAGCTTCTGTTAAAGTAGTTTTTGAAACGTCAGGATATAATGCTCGGCATTTACTTACAACTTGCAGGACATATTGCTTTTGGTCTTCATCTTTTGTCAGAAGGTCGTTAAAGTCGGTTATTAATTTAACACCACGCTCAGCCATATCATTAACTACTTTTAATGTTTTGACAATTTTCAATCCTTCTTGGAAGTCATTATTTTGAGGCCAGG